>CM076570.1:70840263-71263336 GCA_034641835.2 Pinus albicaulis
AAATTATTCACGCATTTCAATATGCATTTTATTACAGCGCCTAATGTGGTAGTGAGTTGGTAATCGGAATGCGGCAGATATATAGAGAGCATTGACCCGACAGAGGTCACGAGTTCAAATCCCCCGACTAAAGCAGTAGTTGTGGAGAGGGGCGAGCACATGCCCCAAAGGTATAGTGGCAGCGGTCGAATCGACCCTGTGGATCGAGTCGTGAGGTCTCTGCTGGTCGATCCCACTGTAAATAAAATTAAAATTAAAAATTAAAAAATTAAAAAAAAATGCATTTTATTACAATCAGTCACGCATTTCAATATGCATTTCATTACAATCAAATACATGTAGAATGATCATAATCAAAATACTCTATCGTGTGAAATCAAAATCACCAAAGATTTTAAATCACTTCTTCATCTATATATCTATATTAACTCTTTCGTAACAAAAATATTGAATTCTCTATCGTGTGAAATCAAAATCACCAAGATTTTAATCACTTCTTCACCTAAATAACTATATTAACTCTTTCTTAACAAATTTAATGTTTCTATAGGTGTATATATGCACTTTAGATGGAAATAGGTGTATATATGAATTTTAGATGTAAAGAGGTTTGCTGATTTTTTTTTTTTTTAATTTAGGGTTTGTTGGAATTAATGGAGAAAGTCATAATTAGATTGTTGTTATGATGATGATAGGATTGAGATGCTAAGATTAGATCTCAAGTCCTAATATCTCGGGAGTGGTTGAAACCATCCCATTAGTTTGAAAGCCTATATAATTAAGGCTCATCTGACTGAATAATTAGAGTATGTGTATGAGTGTTTGTACACTCTCCAGGTTCTCACCTGAAGAGTCATTTAGCTAATGTCAATCCATTTTTTTATCATGGTATCAGAGCTCAGGGGAGCTGTGAAGATCTGCGAGTAAACTAAGTTGATCGTGAAAGGTTGGACGCCATTGGTAGAGTGAAAACGCAGAGGAGAAAAGGCTCGTTGAGTGGGAGAAGTTGGTGGCCTGATCACTCTTGCCAAGTTCTGGACTTGAATAGATTCGATTCATGGATCCCATGTAGAGCATGACCAGGGGATTTAGCTCGTCGGTGAAGGTCGATAAGCCGATCAATTAGTTGCAGAGGACTGATATGTTCAAGCCACACTGTGGACAAGGTCGATAACCCAGCTTGCACACGCGTCATAGTGCAAAGGAATTTGGTCGCCTGACATAAGCGAATCCTGGAGGGGTCGTGTCACAAGTGAACCCTGGAAACACCTGGGTCGTTCTACATCGCCTGCTCGTTTGTTGCTGTGATTGCAGAGAGGGAGACGCTGCCGAGAGACAACCCAGTGGACCATCAAACAAACCAGTGGTGCTGCCCTGACAAGAGAGCTCCATGACTGAGAGAGTGCCTATGAGTCGAAGTAAAGATTGAGTAAAAGGAGTATGTGGAGAGCGCACCCTGTCAGCACGACCTGAGTGTTTGTGTGGCATAGTTGCAGCCTGTCTGGAACACTGAGACAGAGAGGTCGATTGAGGGTTCTGTGGTGAAGCCCATTGCATGCCCGTCATGGATCTGGTGTGAGATCAGCTTAGTTGTTGTGATGTAGGAGAAAAACACCCGAAGTGGTGAGAGAGATCGCCTGTTGCTTTGGCTGTGTGATTGCAGCAAAATTGGAGGCCGAGATCTATCGATTCCTACGTTTAGTGGAGGTTGACTGGATTCTAGTGGATCTATTGCAAGCTTCCTGTGCCTGTTGTGGATCGGCTACAAGCTAATTGCGTCCAAGGAGATCAGAGTTTGCGCTTGATTTGGAGCCTTAGAGGCATTGTTGTTTGATGAGAATGAGTGTTTCTTCGAGATGCCTGCTCCTTCAGCCGCTGCTGAGAGTGTGAGATCGAAGTTTCGTGGGCGATCACAGTCACCGCAAGTGATAAAAATTGCTGCCAATTGCACGCCTAAACACTTGTTCCTTCCAACAGCCGGGAACCAGATCGTGACAAAGTCTTTGGCGGGTTCTGCCATTGCAGGCTGTTTCGAGGCTGATTCTGTAATTTTTCTTTCCTTTATACGATTTTTCCTTTGCAGAGGCGCTGCAAGTCTTGATAGGCACAGTTGCCTTGTCGAACAAAGCGTGAATGTGTCAAAGTGTATTCGGTATTGTGTTAAGCAGAGGTTTATATACACAATCAGATTTGAGGTGGATCAAGTCAAAAGGCTTGCGCTTGGTGTTGATGCGGTCAACTTGACTGGTGTAGTGTAAAAAGGAAAAAAGGCATGGTTTTAAAGCCCCCGTGTTGTTTACTGCATTGGCATAGGAGACGTGGGCAGTAGTAGTGGATCAAGGCGTGGTTTAATTCCTTTTGTTTGGTCTTTGTGACAAAGTTTTATTTCCGTGCCTGTTTGATAATTGAACATCGGACCTGTTCATGGTTGGGAGCAAGGGAGATGCGTGGTTGTTGTTTTTGAGGATATGCCCACAACTGAAGAGTTTCTTGCAAGGGAGAAAATAGAAGGAGAAAATGGGTCATCAAAGTAAATTGAAAGAGTCTTGAAGAAAATTCAGGAGAAAGCATCAATGGAGAAGTGCAAAATATTGTGTTGCATAATTTTTTGATTTGCTTCAGGTTGACAGTGATGGACCAGCTGCTGATCAAGGTGCAGATTTTGAATTTGGTGAGATTATTAAATGGTTAATGCCATATTTACCATATTTTTCAAGTATGAATTATGGAAGCTGGGAAAATGAAATGAAAACAATACTATGGAAGGTAAATTTACTAGATTATGTTGAAGATGTTATTAATGATAGTGGAGATACATTAGTATTAAGTCTTATAACATTTGTAGTAGATGACAACATCATACTCAACATAATATATTAATATGGAGAGATTCCTAGTACAAAGTTTTTATGGGATGTTTTAGAGATGAAATACTGTTTGGATGAGGGCAATGATGCTAAAGATATTTCTCTTGATAATGTTCCCATATTTGATTGTGAAACTGAAGATGCAATGATGGGTGATGAATGTGTATCTGTAATTGAAACTTGTAATGATGAAAACACATCCATTATTGTAGAACCTGAAATTTTTCCTGATGCAGAAATCAAGTTTGATGAGACTTATATATCTCATGATGAGTGGATTAGTTTGATGATTGAAAAACATCTTATTGATGAATTACTGTTTGGTGAGAAGGAAGGCCTATCTTCACATACAGATCAAATGCAGAACATGCTTGCAGAAATAGAACTGGATGAAGGCATAATTATGTCAGTAGAAAGGGATGAAGTAGAGAGAGAAGGTGAAATGAAAGCTCTCTTGAAGGAGCAGGAAGATGAAAGTAATTGTGGTCATCTTTATAAATATAACATTATTTTTTGTGCAGATATTGGTAGGCAAGAAACAAAAACGAATTTTGAAGAAGAATTGAAGTTTCTTGACGCATGGCTTGAAACACCATGTCTTTATGAAATTAACACAGAAATTGCAGTAATCAATGGTGAAGATATCATCGTTGATGTTCAGATGATTGGCACCGGAAATAGTGAGAGAAAACATTCTCCTATTAAGCCTGCCATAATTGTGAGAAGGATGAGAACAAGAATTCAAGTTTTCCTTCACAGGGGAAGAAATGAGGTGAAAATACATCACTACCTCACGACGATGAAAGTGAAGATGAAGCCTCGACTCAGAATGAACAAGTATGGAGTCACAAGCATAAAGACAAAAATGTAAAACTCTGTTACCAAGTTTTTTCATGTTTTTATTGTAAGCCTAGCTGAGACTAGACTAGCAGGCATATGTTATCGTTCAATACCCTCTCTCCATTAATGTGGAGTGTTGGAATTAATGGAGAAAGTCATTATTAGATTTTTGTTATGATGATGATAGGATTGAGATGCTAAGATTAGATCTCAGGTCCTAATATGTCAGGAGTAGTTGAAACCATCCTGTTAGTGTGAAAGCCTATATAATTAAGGCTCATTTGACTCAATAGAGTCATAATTAGATTTTTGTTATGATGATGATAGGATTGAGATGCTAAGATTAGATCTCAAGTCCTAATATCTTGGGAGTGGTTGAAACCATCCCGTTAGTGTGAAAGCCTATATAATTAAGGCTCATCTGACTAAATAGTCAGAGTGAGTGTATGAGTGTGTGTACACTCTCCAGGTTCTCACCTAGAGAGCCATTTAGCTTATATTCAGATTTTTTTTTTTTTAGGAGTTTAGATTGATTCTCAAGGGATTATGCTTAACATATGCATTTTTTTTAATGTTTATTAATGGACGCGGTGTATTAAAAGTTTGTTAGGTTGCATTTAATTTTAAAAGATTAAAAAAATTAGACTCGAGCCAAGTGGCTCTCCATCCACCAATTTCTTAGGGATTTGAGGCTATTCCAATTCTAATAAGTTCCTCCATGTTGAGGTTATTCCAATTCTAATAAGTTCCTCATTATTATTTATAACATTCATTTATTATAAGAAAAATTTATTTAGAAAAATGGTCAATTAATTTTAATAAATTTTAAAAAATTTATTCGTTCCAATGGCTCCCCACCTACGAATTTCCTAGGGATTTGAAATTATTCCAATTCTAATAAATTCTTCCATGTTGAGATTATTCTGATTCTAATAAGTTCCTCCAGGTTGAGATTATTCTAATTCTAATAAGTTCCTAATTATTATTTATAATATTCATTTATATACAAGAAAATTTTATTTAGAAAAATGGTCCATTACTTTTAATAAATTTTAAAAATTATATTCGTTCCCCACCCACTGATTTCCTAGGGATTTGAGATTATTTAAATTCTAATAAGTTCTCCATGTTGAGATTACTCAAATTATAATAAGTTCCTCATTGTTATTCATAACATTCATTTATATATAAACAATTTTTATTTCGCAAAATGTTCCATTACTTTTAATAAATCCCCACCCACCAATTTCCTAGGGATTTGATATTATTACAATTCTAATAAGTTCCTCCATGATAAGTTCCTCATCATTATTTATAACGTTCATTTATATATAAGAAAATATATAACAAGGTATTTTCCCACGTCTTCAGTATTGTGCAAATAAATTCCATCCATTCTGGTGTTAAGATGTCCCTCAATGTCTTCTAAGATCATATTGTCTACTCAAATCTTCTGCTCACACTAGACTAATGTGGGATACAAGTTGTGAATTCTACTTCTTCTTCGATTAATAACAAAGTTTTCCATACCATATATAACATGGTATTTTCCTATAATTGTGGCAACAACTTACTTCCATTTCTACTTTACCAGTATCTGAACATACATATATTTGTACATTGCCATAGGTGTCTGATAGTGGAAAATTTAACGTTGAAAAACTATATGATAATTTTGGGCATTTGATATTGGATAAAGAGGTCGACTTACTGGCCCTTAACTCTCGAGAGGAATATGTGTCACCACAAAAATAAGGAGTACAAGGTTTGACTAGCTTATGCCATGAATCTCGATGAGATCAATTGTATGTTTGCTATAAATTTAGTAATTGAGTGTGGTTTAGATGTTATGATTTGAAGAAGTGTTCTATGGAAGATTGATTTAATTTTCAAATAGAAATGTATAAAAGTAACTCAACTATGAATTTGGTATGTCCTAGGCTTTAACTGTAGGAATAGTGTAGAATTAGGTAAAGTAGCATGAACGAATTTGTGCTCTAAAATTAATTAGCAATCATTTAATAACAAATTTTCAAATTGCAAGCTCATCTTATTAGTTTCTTCTTTAAAGATCAGTATTGATCTATTTCAATCACAAATCTAAGAAATGTTTAGAGTGATATAATTTTTTCTTGTGTGAATTATTTTAAAATGAAAAATTTGGAAAAAATGTTTAAAAATGTTTTAACCATGGAAATTTATTTATTTTCATTGTACATATTAGTTGACATTGAAATATTTTACTTAATATGGCATTCAAATATTTTAATTATGAAGTACATTGTTTATATTAATAATTTCAATGATAAGTTCCTCCATGATTAATAAATTATGAAATTATGAAATTATGGTTGATGTTTTGAAATGTATTCTTATTTTTAAAATTTGAAATGCATTATATTGTAAATTGATTATAAGTAAAATAGATGAAGTAAACATATAAAATGAGGTTTTTTTTTTAATTTAATTATTAATTTTTGAAATATATTATACATTAAAAAATTATAAATTTACAGATTTAAAATTCCATCAATGATGTTTCACATGTTCTATTTTCCTATAATTTAATATATTCAAATGAGATTATAGTAAATGATTTTTTTTTATTTTTTACTTCGTTTCATTTTATTTTATATGAATTTATTTTTGAAAAAAAATTATCTATTATTCATTTATTTTTAAGATTTTGCACTATATTTTTAATTTTTTTCATTGAAAAAGCTACAAAAAAATAATTTATAGGGTTTATTAATCTAAGGATTCATATTCCTTGGGTATAATATTATTCATAGGATTTATAATATTAATCTTTAAGTTTAATATAAATCCATTAGGTTTATAATCATGGTCAACCATGGTCCAACATCGTATTGCAATAAATATTTTCGCAATATGAAAATCAACCAATGTCGCATTGTTATAAGTATTATCTCAATATGAAAGTCAACCATGGTCAACCATGTTCCAACGTCGCATTGTGATGAAGGATGTCTCAAACATGGTCAAACATGGTCAATCATGGTCAACCATGGTCACATTGTGACCAAGACAGTCTCTTGGTTGAATGTCACATTGTTACAACCATCATTATCCATGGTCAACCATGGTCCAAAATTGTATTGTGACACACATTTTCTCATTATGGAAATCAACCATGGTCAACGATGATCAACCATTGTCCAACTTCACATTTCGACAAAAATTGCCTCAATATGAAAATCAATCATAGTCAACTATCTTCCAACATTGCATTGTGACAAATATTTATCTTAGGGTTTATATTCCTTGGGTTTATAATATTTATCCCTCGGGTTTAATATTATTCCCTTGGGTGTATAATACCTTGGGTTTATAATCCCTTGGGTTTATTATTGCCTTAGGTTTATAATATTTATCTTATGGTTTATATACCTTGATTTTATAATATTAATCCCTTAGGTTCAGTATTATTCCATTGGGTTCATATTATCAATCCACTAGGTTTTTAATCCCTTGGGTTTATAATATTAATCCCTTTAGGGTTTATATTCCTTGCATTTATAATATTATTACCTTGGGTTTAGTGTTAGTCTCTTGGGTTTATAATACCTTTGGGTTCAATCATGGTCAAGCATGGTCAATAACCATTGTCAACCATCGTCACATTGTGATAAATACTATCTCTAAGGTCAACATCACATTGTCATAACCATAATCATATACGGTCAACAATACTCCAACGTTGCATTGTGACAAATATTGTCTCAATATGGAGATCAACCATGGTCAACGATGGTAAGCCATTGTCCAACATCACATTTTGACAAATGTTGTCTCGTTATGAAAATGAATCATGGTCAACCATATTCCAATGTTGCATTGTGAAAAATATTTATCTTAGGGTTTATATTCCTTAGGTTTATAATATTTATCCCTTGGGTTTAATATTATTCTCAGTTTGTAATATCAGTCCCTTTAGGGTGTATATACCTTGCATTTATAATATGAATCCCTTGGGTTTATAATACCTTTTGGTTTTAGAATTAATCCCTAGGGTTTATTATTCCATCCGGTTCATAATATTAATCTCTTGGGTTTATTAGGTTCATATTCCTAGGGTATAATATTATTTACGAGGTTTATAATATTAATATTAGGGTTTAATATATATCCCTTGGTTTACAATCATTGTCAACGATGGTCCAATGTCACAATGGGTGAAAGACTCAATATGAAAATCAACCATGATCAACCATGTTCAACCATGGTCCTACGTTAGATTGTGACAAACACCGTCTGAGTATGAAAATCAATGATGGTAAATCATGGTCAACCATGTTTATTTTAGTGTTTATTTATCTCAATATGAAAAAAAATCATGGTCAACCATATTCCAACGTCGCATTGTGATAAATATTTATGTTAGTCTTTATAATATATATCTTAGGGCGTATAATATTTATCCCTTGGGTTTAATATTATTGCATTGGGTTTATAATATTTATCTTAGGGTTTATATACCTTGTGTTTATAATATTAATCCCTTGGGTTTAATATTATTCCCTTGCGTTTATATTATCAATCTATTGGGTTTTTAATCACTTGGGTTTTTGGTATTAATCCCTTGGTTTTCTTATTCCCTTGGGTTTATAACATCAATACCTTTAGGGTTTATATACCTTTAATTTATAATATTTAATCCCTTGGGTTTAATATTATTCACTTGGTTTTATAATACCTTTGGGTTCAATCATGGTCAAACATGGTCAATAGCCATTGCCAACCATGGTCACATTGTGACAAAGACTATCTATTGCTCCAATGTCACATTGTCAAAAGGATGGTCATCCATGCTCAACCATGGTCCAACATCGCATTGTGAGAAATATTGTCTCAATATGGATATCAATCATGGTCAACTATCATCAGCCATTGTCCAACGTCGCATTGTGACAAGCACTATCTCAATATGAAAATGAATCATGGTAAACCATATTCCAACATCGCATTGGGAAAAATATTTATTTAGGGTTTATATTCCTTGGATTTATAATATTTATCCCTTGGGTTTAATATTATTCCCTTGGGTTTACAATATTTATCTTAGGTTTTATATACCTTAGGTTTATAATATTAATCCATTGGTTTAATATTATTCCCTTGGGTTTATACTATCAATCCATTGGGTTTTTAATCCCTGGGATTTTTTTATTAATCCCTTGGGTTTATTATTCCCTTCTCTTTATAATATTAATCCCTTTAGGGTTTATATACCTTGCATTTATAATATTAATCCCTTTGGTTTAATATTATTTCCTTGTGTTTATAATACCTTTTATTTTTAAAATTAATCTCTTGAGTTTATTATTCCCTTTGGCTTATAATATCAATCCCTTTGGTTTATTTGGTTCATATTCCTAGGGTATAATATTATTCATAGGGTTTATAATATTAATCTTGGCGTTTAATATAATTTTTTTGGGTTTACAATCATGGTCATCCATGGTCAATGGTGGTCCAATGCCACAATGTGCCAAAGATTGTCCTAATTTTATTTTAAAAATATTAACGTTATGTTATGTTTGTATTTACAATAGTCAATACAAAGAATTAACTAATAAAAATTGGTTTTAATTATTGATTTGTTTTATTTTGATTATAAGATGTCAAACATGATCCCTATGAAAATTCGTAATTAATAAAAAATTGTTTGAACTATTGATTTTTTTTATTTTGATTATAAGATGCCAACCATGATCCCTATGAAAATTGGTGAATTTACAGGGTGACTAAATTTGGTGTGTGACATAGGACACATGTCAAAAAAACTGAAATAAGACACTTGAACATTTAAGACAATCATATGGTAACAAATTAATTTTTTAATTAAAAAAAATATTTTAATAATTTATAAAGTTAATCATTAGAAATTGCCATGATCAACATTAAACTATTAATAATAGACAAATCTATTGCTATAATCCTGGGTTGACAAAGACTAATGATGCATTCTCATTCTATGCTCCACAACAATTATTCAACTCATGAATCTTGAATTTAATCTTAAAATAAAACTTTCAGTATAAAAAATCACTAGAGACACTATTGAATATAATATCTAAAGTATAATATAACCAAACTTTAAAATCATAACAAATGAAAATGTTAACATAACTTTAAATAAAAATAGTATAGATCCATCTTAACGAAAAGGGATATGCAAACTTGTTTTTGGAATACAAAGTTTGACAAAATATTTGTCTCTATTTAGACCATGTGTGAATTGTTCATTGTTAAAATTGTATTTTTGAATAATTTATTAGTATTATTATTTTATATTAAAAAATAATGAGTTACACATTTTCCTATAAAATAAAGTTAGTGTGATATTCAAACCATTTATTTAAATTTTATATTGAAATATTTATAAGAGAAATATATTTTTTAATTACTTTGTTTCAATAAATTTATATAATATATTCTATTTATAACTCAAAAAATTAAAGTGAAATATTTTTACCACGTCGTTTCCATACTAGATTATAATATTAATAGTGAACCAAGTAAAGACAATGAAAATGCAATTATTGATGTTTTATAATGTTTTTAATTAAAATTAACCAAATATATGTATTCATTTATGTTTTTATAAGAATGTTTTTTTATTTAAAGTATTTTTTTAAGGAACAAGTATCAACTCCAAATTAATCATAAACAAAATTACACATTACATTGATACTAAATTGTAAAATCAGCAAAAATATATAATGATTCAAAGCCTGTAATTATAAATATATGATTTAAAACATAACATATTGCATTCATGTCTCCCATATCTCCTGATCTTTAATATATTTTTTTTGAATAATGCTAATTCTATTTATATAACATAATGATACAAAACTGCCTCATATTTAGCTGTGTGAGCCTGAAATTTGGGCTTGATAGCCATGAAATACGAAATTCGAGACTGCCCTGTGAGGGAAACTAGTCCTTTAGGAATAAGTCTTGCCACCCACACAGGGGAAACCGACACATTGTTCATACAGTTTAACAAAAATAAACATGCTAAATTGCATTAAGCTCTTTCAGCAGAAGAGAGTTTAACAGAAAAGCAAAAAAGATCCCAAGAAACTTGAGCTGCAGTATCGAGGTTTGCCAAAGGTTGCGGTATTCACTTATCATGAGCAGGAGAAGGAGGTTCCTCTGTCTGACACTTGAACTTGTCGTTGTTGCATCATCTTCATCGGTGGATGCAAGGAAGTTTTAGCGGTATCCTCCTTCATGTGTTTTTGCTCACGATCGGCATGCGCAATCTCTGACGACACCCGAGTCCATCATGCGTCCTTATGCGGAGGATGGGGACCCGAGAGGCGGAAAGGAGAAGTTGGGGCTAACACCGTTTCCTCTCGGGGTGGCGCGACAAATGCGGTGATGGCGGGCTATCAAGGAGCACTCCAAGCGAAATTCCGCTCTTTGAGAGGAAGTTGGCGAAGGAAGGGGCAAATGAGCCGACGTTTGGGATGCAGGGGAGATGGCCAGGGATGGGTGATAGGGTGCGGGGGAGACTCGCGTGAGGAGGTGGGGTTGTTTGAGCAAGTGCACATTCCTGCTCGGCGTGCTTTCTGCCTCTAAGGCTGGGGATTTAGGTGGTGTCCCCAAGAAATGTCCTCGGAAGGAGGAGTCAGAGGTGGTAGAAGGTCGAGAGCGAGACGCACGACCCCTGCTGCTACCACGTCGGCACCTCATTCTGTGACGAAGCCGCGGCATGGTTGCAGAAGCAGGTTGACAAGGCTGAATGGTGGGGGGCAAGAGGAATGCAGAGGCGACAAGAAGGACACTGCGAACTGAGCATAGGATTAAGAATTCGAGCAGCAAAAATCGCTCTGAGAAAAATGGTGACCCAACAGAGTCTCGAGGTAGCAGAGAAGCATGTAGTGGCACCTAGTTTGCGTGCGAGTGCTCGGCTCAGCACAGGCGGGAGGGAAAGCACTGCACAACGGGGTTGGAGAGCTGCAAGCAGCGTGAGAGCAGGTCGAATGACAGCGCGCAAATGCCATAGAAGACCAAGCAGGCAGAGCGATATGGCAAAGGAGCAAGGTGAAATTGGTAATGGAGCGCAGGCTGGCGGGATTAAATGCTGAGTTAATGAATTTGTAGGTGGCCATATGGCCACCCCACGCAAACTCCATCGGGAATCGCCAAGGGACGAACCTCCCATCCCACTTAACTAACATCCATCACTATTATATTTAGAATCTAAAAAATAAAAAGTTAAATAAAATCTACAAACCCATATTTGAGTGGTTCAAAATAAAATTTTAAATACAAAATTACGAAAAAATATACACACAAATATATATGGACAAAAGTAAAACCAGATTTCAAACTAAAAACGCATCCATGCACCCAACTAAATTTATTCATTATTCATAACCATCGAGTTTTGGATATCATTTTCATAAATATTAAAAAATTTGGTTATAGATTTTATTACATTCATTAACACCTTTTCACAAATATTTTGTAAGAATAGTTTTTCCCTATAAATACATTGCAAATATACTTTTTATTGCAATCATTCACGCATTTCAATATGCATTTCATTACAATCTAATACATGTAGAATGATCATAATCAATGATTAAATTTACAAAAATATTGAATTTTCTATCGTGTGAAATCAAAATCACCAAGATTTTAAATCACTTCTTCATCTAAATAATTATATTAACTCTTTTGTAACAAATTTAATGTTTCTATAGGTGTGTATATGAACTTTTGAATGAAGGAGGTTTGTTGATTTTTTTTTATATTGATTCTCAAGGGATTATGTTCAACATATGCTTCTTCTTAATGTTTATCAATGGATGTAGTGTATTACAAAGTTTTTTAGGTTGTATTTATTTTTAATAAATTAAAAAATTTAGATTCGTGTCAAGTGGCTTCTTATCCACCAATTTTTTAAAGATTTGAGGCTATTTCAATTCTAATAAGTTCCTTTATATTGAGATTATTCAAATTCTAATAAATTTCTCATTATTATTTATAACATTCATTTATTATAAGCAAAATTTATTTAGAAAAATGGCCCATTACTTTTAATAAATTTAAAAAAATTGATTCGTGCCAAATGGCTCCCCACCTACAAGAATGTAAGATTTGAGATTATTTCAATTCTAATAAGTTCTCAATGTTGAGATTACTCAAATTCTAATAAGTTCCTCATTATTATTTATAACATTTATTTATATATAAACAAATTTTATTTAGCAAAATGATCCATTACTTTTAATAAATCCCCACTCACCAATTTAATAGGGATTTGAGATTATTACAATTCTAATAAGTTCCTCCATGATAAGTTCCTCATTATTATTTATAAAATTCATTTATATATAAAAAAAAATATATAACAAGGTATTTTTCTACATTAACCCAATTGCAAATAAATTCCATCCATTTAATGTTAAGATCGAATCATATTGTATACTAGAAGAATGTATTATACAAGTTGTAAATTCTAACCTTCTTCGATTAATAACAAAGTTTTCCATACCATATATAACATGGTATTTTCCTATAATTGTGGCAACAACTTACTTCCCTTTCTGCTTTACCAGTCTCTGAACATACATATATTTGTACGTTATCATAGGTGTGTGATAGTGGAAAATTTAACGTCGACAAAATATATGAGAAGTTTGGGCATTTTATATTGGATCACGAGGTCCCTTGAATCTTGAGAGTAATATGTGTCACCAATAATGAGGAGTACAAGGCTTGACTAGCTTATGCCACGAATGTCCACGATATCAATTATGTGTCTACTATAAATTTAGTAATTGAGTGTGGTTTAGATGTTAATGATTTGAAGAAGTGTTTTAGGGAAGATTTCTTTAATTTTCAAATACAAAGTATAAAAGTAGTTCAACTATGAATTTGGTATGTCCTAGGATTGTTCGGTGTAGGATGAGTGTAGAATTAGGTAAAGTAGCATCAATGAATGTGTGCTCTAACATTAATTAGCGACCATTTAATAACAAATTTTCAAATTGCAAGCTGATTTTATTAGTTCTTTCTTTAAGATCAGTATTGATCTATTTTAATAAAAAATTAAGAAATGTTTAGTGTGATATAATTTCTTCTTGTGTGAATTATTTTAAAATGAAAAATTTGGAAAAAATGTTTGCATTCCAAAAATAAAATTGACAAAAAAAAAATATATCTCAAATATAAAATAATAACATTACTTGAAATTCTTAAAAATGTTTTAACCATGAAAATGCATTTATTTTCATTTTACATATTAGTTGACATTGAAATATTTTACTTATGATGTACATAGTTTATATTAAGAAGTTCCATGATAAGTTCCTTCATGATTAATAAATTATGAAATTCAGAAATTATGGTTGATGTTTTGAAATGTATTTTTATTTTTAAAATTTGAAATGGAATATATTGTAAATTGATTATAAGTAAAATAGATGAAGTAAACATTTAAAATTAGTTTTTTTTTTTCATTTAATTATCAATTTTTGAAATATATCATACATTAAAAAATTGTAAATTTATAACTTTAAAATTCCATCAATAATGTTTCACATGTTCTATTTTCTTAAAATTTAATATATTCAAATGAAATTATAGTAAATGAATTTATTAATTTTTATTTCATTTCATTTTTTTTATATGAATTTATTTTTGAAAAAAATGATTATCTATTATTCATTTGTTTTTAAGATTTTGCACTATATTTTTTATTTTCTTTTTCATTAAAAAAACTATAAAATAATAATTTATAGGGTTTATTAATCTACAGATTCATATTCCTAGGGTATAATATTTTTCATAGGCTTTATAATATTAATCTTTAGGTTTAATATAAATATATTAGGTTTATAATCGTGGTCAACCATGGTCCAACGTCATATTGCGATAAATATTTTCGCAATATGAAAATCAACCAATGTCGCATTGTGATAAGCATTGTCTCAATATGAAAAATAAACCATGGTCAACCATGTTACAACGTCCCATTGTGATGAAGGTTGTCTCAACCATGGTCAAACATGGTCAATCATGGTCAACCATGGTCACATTGTGACAAATAATGTCTCTTGGTCGAATGTCACATTGTCACAACCATCGTTATCCATGGTCAACCATGGTCTAACGTCGCATTGTGACACACATTTTCTCAATATGGAAATCAACCATGGTCAACGATGATCAACCATTGTTCAACTTCACATTTCGACAAGCATTGCCTCAATATGAAAATCAATCATGGTCAACTATCTTCCAACATCGCATTGTGACAAATATCTATCTTAGGGTTTATATTCCTTGGGTTTATAATATTTATCCCTTGGGTTTAATATTATTCCCTTGGGTGTATAGTCCCTTGGGTGTATAATCCCTTGGGTTTATTATTGCCTTAGGTTTATAATATTTATCTTATGGTTTATATACCTTGAGTTTCTAATATTAATCCCTTGGGTTTAATATTATTCCATTGGGTTTATATTATCAATCCATTGGGTTTTTAATCTCTTGGGTTTATTATTCCCTTGGGTTTATAATATAAATCCCTTTAGGGTTCATATTCCTTGAATTTATAATATTAGTCCCTTGGGATTAATGGTATTCTCTTGGGTTTATAATACCTTTGGGTTCAATCATGGTCAAGCATCGTCAATAAGCATCATCAACCATGGTCACATTGTGATAAAGACACTCTCTTGGTCCAATGTCACATTGTCTGTGAACCATAATCATCCATGGCCAACCATCGTCCAATGTCACATTGTGACAAAGCTTGTCTCAATATGTAGATCAACCATGGTCAAGAATGGTAAACCATTGTCCAACATCGCATTGTGACAAATGTTGTCTCGTTATGAAAATGAATCATGGTCAACCATATGCCAACGTTGTATTGTGACAAATATTTATCTTATGGTTTATATTCCTTAGGTTTATAATATTTATCCCTTGGGTTTTAATATTATTCCCTTAGGTTTATAATCCCTTTGGTTTATTATTTCCTTGGATTTATAATATTTATCTTAGGGTTTATATACCTTTGGTTTATAATCTTAATCCATTTGTTTTAATATTATTCTATTGTGTTTATATTACCAATTCATTTGGTTTTTAATCCCTTAGGTTTTTAGTATTAATCCCCTTGGTTTATTATTCCCTTGGGTTTATAATATCAGTCCCTTTAGGGTTTATATACCTTGCATTTTTAATATGAATCCCTTGGGTTTATAATACCTTCTGGTTTTAGAATCAATCCCTTGGGTTTATTATTCCATTCAATTTATAATATTAATCTCTTGGGTTTATTAGGTTCATATTCCTAGTGTATAATATTTTTTATAGGTTTTATAACATTAATCTTAGGGTTTAATATAAATCTCTTGGGTTTAGAATCATTGTTAATGATGGTCCAATGTCACAATGTGCCAAAGACTCAATATGAAAATCAACCATGATCAACCATGGTCCTATGCTAGATTGTGACAAACATTGTCTCAGTATGAAAATAAATGATGGTAAATCATGGTCAACCATGTTTATTTTAGGGTTTATTTATCTCAATATGAAAACCAATCATGGTCAACCATATTCCATCGTCACGTTGTGACAAATATTTATGTTAGTTTTGATAATATTTATCTTAGGGATTATAATATTAATCCCTTGGGTTTAATATTATTCCCTTGCATTTATATTATCAATCTGTTGGGTTTTTAATCCCTTGGGTTTTTAGTATTAATACCTTGGTTTTATTATTCTCTTGGGTTTATAATATCAATCTCTTTAGGGTTTATATACCTTGCATTTATAATGTTAATCCCTTGGGTTTAATATTATTCACTTGGGTTTATAATACCTTTGGGTTCAATCATGGTCAAACATGGTCAATAACCATGGTCACATTGTGACAAAGAATATCTCTTTCTCCAACATCACATTGTCACAAGGATCGTCATCCATGGTCAACCATGGTCCAGCATTGTATTGTGATAAAGATTGTCTCAATATGGAGATAAATCATGATCAATGATCATTAGCCATTTTCCAACGTCGCATTGTGACAAGAATTGTCTAAATATGAAAATGAATCATGGTCAACCATATTCCAGCATCACATTGTGACAAATATTTATTTTAGGGTTTATATTCCTTGGGTTTATAATATTTACCCCTTTGGTTTAATATTATTCCCTTGGGTTTACCATATTTATAATAGGGTTTATATACCTTGGGTTTATAATATTAATCTCTTGGTTTAATATTATTCCCTTGGGTTTATATTATCAATCCATTGGGTTTTTAATCCCTTGGTTTTTCGTATTAATCCTTTGGGTTTATTATCCCCTTCTCTTTATAATATCAATCCTTTTAGGGTTTATATACCTTGCATTCATAATATTAATCCCTTTTTTTTAATAGTATTCCCTTCTGTTTATAATACTTTTGGTTTTTAGAATTAATCCCCTATGTTTATTATTCCCTTCGGCTTATAATATCAATCCCTTGGGTTTATTTGGTTCATAATCCTAGAGTATAATATTATTCGTAGGGCTTATAATATTAACCCTGGGGTTTAATATAAATTGCTTGGGTTTACAATCATGGTCATCCATCGTCAACAATGGTCCAATGCCACAATGTGTTAAATATTGTCTCAATATGAAAATAAACCATGGTCCAACGTCACATTGTGACAAACATCGACTGAGTATGAAAATCAATGATGGTAAATCATGGTCAAGAATGCTTATTTTAGGGTTTATAATATTTATCTTAGTTTTTTTTTTACCTTGGCTTTAAAATATTTATCCCTTGGGTTTAATATTGTTCCCTTGAAATGAGCCATTGTAGATATTGGTGACAGAGAGGAAGGGCCTAACATTTACAACTATATCAAGAGTGAAATCAATAGATGATTTGTGGATTTCATCGCTTTTTTCTTTTCGACGTTATGCAAAAATGCAAGGCAATGCTAGAAGGGATTGGTTGGATAATGTGAATGGTTATGATCATTATATTGTTGATTTTAATTGGTGCAAATTTTGTCATCTGTCTCGGAGTGTTTTAGAAGAGACTAGTGTTTAATCAAAGTTCTAGTAGAGTGTTTAAAGTTGAATTTCGTATCAACCACTGTTTGATTGATTTTTGTTAAATGTTTATTTCATAATTACTTCATTATTATTTATTAAATATTTATTAATATAATTTTTGTTATTGTCTTTATTGTCTTTATTTATTATTATTATTATTATTTAATATAGTGTTAATAATATAATATTTATCAATATTAATACGTTTCTTATATTTATATTAATATTATTCATAATAACATATTGATAATTGATATATGTGTTTGATATGAGTCAATCGGTGTTTATCAACCACATCTATTAATGTAGTTGTGCTAATTAATATTCATAATTGTTAAAAATAATGCTTTATATTTTATTTTATTTTTTACATAAAAGACACAATATAGAGAATATATATTATAAAATTAACATAAAAAAATTGTAATGATAGATTTTTTGAAGTTAAACATAAAAAATAAAAATAAAAATTTTAAAAAATTAAAAAAAAAAAAATGTATTTATAAGATTTTTTTAAATAAACATAGAAATGTATTTATAATATATTTTTTAAACAATATTACTTTTTTGTCACACATAAAACCTATAAAAATATTCAAAACTTTAAATAAAGCATTTTTCATGTTTATATATAATTTTTCAGATATCTATTGAATGATAACTAACAAATTTAGAATGTAAAGTGATTTTCTAAATTTAGAATGTAAGGTGATTTTCTAAACGACCACAAGCTTTATTATACTCAGTCTTGTTACAATTACCTTTTAACTAAGCTATAATACAACCAAAAAAATTTAGAAAATATACTTTCCTCAAATAATTTTCTCAATTCCTTTAATTTTGCTATAATACTAATGGAGAAAAATAGAAAATGTGATTTTTTCAAATATCTCAATCCCTTAAACCGAAACTATAATACCACGAGAGGAAAAAATAAAAATGTAATTTCATATATAGTTTCCTTCCAAAAACTTCTAACAAAATGTAATTTCCTCGAATCATTTTCTCAATGTTAAAACAAGATTATTAAAACAATTCTTAACAACCACATTATAATTTATCTATTCCACACAACAAATGAGCCACTAAGAAGAGTTTGGTCTTGCTCAAGAGCCACTTAGAAGGATCATCCCAATAATGCTATTCATATTTGCATAAAACGTATCAATTTATTTCTTACATATCCTAAGTAATTTTTAATTTTTTAACAAGTAGGCAAAACGTATGTCCAACGAAGTTGTAGGCATGTTTAACTCTAATTCCAAGAATTTAATTTCAATACATAGATTTTAAAGGTAAATACCATCTATTCCTGAACATTTTTACTTAATCGAGGCATACAGTACCCCTCAATTATTGTATGACTGCGATAGACGTCATCAATTTTCTACTATTGATCGCGCACATACTACACACTAGTAATCGTTCCACAGTGGCTCCCATAGCTGCAGAGAATCAACATCGTCGTCTAAAAACTGCAATGGTGCAGCATTGTAAAATTCATGACGTTGCACACTCAGCTCTGCCAGTCCTAGTCTTGCTTCTGTGGCAGCCAATTTCGATCGCAGCTCTGCTACCTGTTGCTGGAGATCGTTAATAACTCCTAAACAGCCATGGACAGGATCTCTGGCTCTTTCTTGCGCTTCGTACACTATACTTCTTGCCGCATCACCTCTCTGCTCCGCCGGAAGGTTCTGTAATAATATTGGATCCATCATTACTACATTTACTATTCTCAAACCTACAAAATCAGTAATTCTATTATATTCTACTGCCTTTTATTTCCTTTGCATTTCCAACTAATTGTAATTAAAGCTATTGAACAAACCTGTAGTAATTTGAGGACATTTGCTTTCCCGAACACTCTGTGCACCAACATGAAGTTGTGGAGTTGTTCCTGTGGAAAATATGGCGCTAGAACGCATGCCTCTGTACATTTCTTTCTATTCATCTTGCAAGCAGCGCACCGAGATTTGGACAGACAGTCGTTCATCTGCAAAACACGATGAACACGAAATCTCTTCGGTTAGGTTTTTTTTAAGCATTGTAATTTTATTGCGAGAATATATTGAGAGGCTTATTTTACAGCGTAGTGTAACAGTGTCGGTTTGTTATCAAAATTGAAATTTTTGTTTATCTAAATTAAAATAAATTTTTTTAAAAATCTAAAAATTATAAAACTTAAATAACTATACAAAACATTTAAATAATATTAAATCTCTGAACTCATATGAAATCCGTATTTAAAATAAATCTATACTGTGCTAACCAAATAACCAATAGTATTGCATACCTTTCTGTTTCTTCCAGAGAGTATATTGGAATGCATATAATTTTTGCAGTACAAAGTGCAGACAACATCGTTATTATAGGTTTATAGCGGGGGTGGGGTGGGGTGGGGTGGGGTGGTTCCCTGTTAGCATCGAAGTCAGCAGCACGACCGGTTAAGGGTGATGCTTATTTTTAGGTGCATTACCACGAATCAAATGAATTGAATAGGAGCAGCCAATCAGAATTAAGAAGCTTTCAAGCATTTCTACTATGTCTCGTCTTATTCAAATTGGTTTATTAGGCAACAAGTCGGTCATGTCGGCTCTCAAAAACGCGGGAGCTGTACCCTGGAAGCTGCACCAATAGACCAGTTTGTACGGATAACGACCACTTTTTGTTGAAAACAGACGGAAGCCATAACTAGTCCACATTCATTTTAAAAGGAATTAAAGAAAATAATGAGAATTTCCAGATAATGTGAAGTTCTATTGACTTTAAAAGGTGTAAAATAAATAACGATAATCGTGAGAGACAATGAAAAATTGTGTAAAGGATTTTTGTTTTCAGACACAAAAGAAATGGACATATTTCGATGATATAAAGTTGCGTAAAGAAATGATTTTGATTTTTTAGTTTATTATGATAATTTGTTTTCCTTAATTTAAATTTCTATGGTTATTTGTGGGACGTATTTTTCGCAACTATTATATATATTTTTATAAATTTATGTTTTCGACCAAATTAATGTGATCCAACATTTGGATGATGATGGATGCCATATTTTTTCAAAATACTTAAACTTATAAGATCATTACTTAAAAAATGATTATTGATGCCATTGATTTTATCAAAATATTTTAATTTATAATATTATTACTTAAAAAATGATTATTCATGCCATTGATTTTATCAATAAATGTTAATTTATAATATTATTACTTAAAAAATGACGATTGATGTCATTGATTTTATCAAAATATTTTAATTTATAATATTATTATATCTATAAAAATATATGAACAAATCTAAAAGAATTATCTCACTTTTGTAGAAATTTAAAAATTATCACAACTGGCTAACCAACCAAAAACCTGCAATATGCAATTAATTTAATTAATTTAATTTAAAATATAGTATTATAATGTTATAACGAGGTGGATGTTGGAATTTTATTTTTTTTCAATTATTGTGATTAGGTTTTCTATAGCTCTTTATGAAAGAGATGTTGTAGTGAAGTATTAAATTACAATATAGTAAAAATAATTAGGTGAATGTTGGATTTATTTATTTATTTATCTTTTTTCTCCAGTTATTGTACCTAGGTCTTCTATAGCCCCTCATGGGAAAGATGTTGTAGTGAAATATTAAATTACAATATATAAAAAAAAATGTTGGTTTAATTAAAAAATAATATAAGTTATAATAAAAATAATAAGTAGGTTGAATTCAATTTATTATATTGTAATTATGTTTTTATTAATAAAGTTATAAACATTTTTATTTTTATTTTTTTTTTGGGGGGGGAGGATTTTAATAACTTACCATATCAGATTAAAAATAATGATAATAATAATAATTCATATTTGTAAGCATGAATTTCATATTTCCCCGAATAGGGTGAGATGTGGCAAGGAAATGGGTGGGGGATGGGGAACCCACCATCACCCTATGTAATGGAGGTGAGCAATGTGCATGCCACCCTTCCCTATGGGGCAACACTATATAATAGATGTCATCCTACTACTAAGGTAAATTCAATACCATAGTTATCGCATGAAAATGTCACAATGGGTGAAGCATTTTGGTTGTGATTGGAGTTGGTTCTTCGAGGTGGGTTTCATGATAACTGCAAGTATTATGGAATTATTATAGGCACTACGAATGCAAATTTTCTTGTAATTTTTTATCATACAACCTATTGGTTATCTGTTAAGTTAAGTTTACCTTTAGGCTCTCTTCATGTTTGGGAATTTTCTTTCTATTCTACTGGATTTTCTACAGTAGAATGGCCAACCCTTCCTAGTCTCACTCATCCTTCCCTCGAGTTAGATAGCCTCTACTTGGGTGAAGCAGACACTTTCAATGGTTACATATTTATCTATGCTAGTTGGTTTTTTTTCTCATGTTCGATGTTTTGGGCTTAAGATTGAGGGGGGCTTCTCTCTATGTGGTGGCCTATTCCTTCCTAGTCTACCTCATCTCACTCTTGTGTTAGTTCCTTGTCATGTCCCTAGCTAGCATGTTATGAAGTGCCATTCCTCTTTCTAATTAGTCTTTTTATTATTCTTCCTATGTCTTTCCATCTATTCCCGAAACCATTCTTCTGCAAGATGGTATCATCAAAAACTCCCCCCCCACCCCCCCCACCCCCTTCCCTCGACTATACAAAAAGAAATTAGTGAAGTTGAGCAATAAATTATCCAATATCAAGTGAACCACCCAAACTCTGATATCATTTCCATAGTCTATGACTAGACCATCAAAAAAGGAAATTATAGAGGAAGACAACACCAATATTTCCACATTATTGATCTTTACTAGCATATTAAGTCTCTTCTTAGGAAAATATTACTTGAAAGAAATGACACTAGGGATGAACTCTTCCTCAAAATGGAGGAACTTCAATTCCCTTTTCAAGACTTGGATGAATGCATGGAGCACATGGAATTTGTTGTATTGTGAAGAATGGGATTAGCTCGATATTTCAGGGAAACAAATTCCCATTGATATCTCCACTTCATCTTGTGTGTCCCATGTGTCTTAATGTTATTTCTGAAACTTCTTTACTACGTTATGTTGGATGTTTTGTTTCTTTAGATAATATGCTTGTTTTAGCTATTTCCAATATGTATATTATTGAAAAGCCAACGTTTTGTAGGTTTATTTGTTATTTTGTAAAATTTGTTCGAGAACATTAATGGACCAAATCTCTCCAACCTTTCCTATGGCTTAGTTTCCATTATGGTAAGACTAAGTAAACTAAGATCCATGCATTATGTGCTCAACATGTACTTGCTTTTATGATTAATATAAGGTTCTAGACTTAAAAAGAAACCATAAATTTCATGTTTAAATTTAGTTTATAATCATAAAAAAAGGCACTCTCTCATATAACAAAAAAAAATAAAAAATAAAAAATAAAATAATGTGTTAAAGAAAAACACAAAAAAAAAACATGTTAAAGAAAAATACAATACACATAAACATGTAGTATATGTATTATGGGAGTTTGAATAGAATTATAAATAAGAATATTGCTATACATAAAAATGAGAAATACATATAAAATATAAATTATAAATTCATTTTATTATATTTAAATTAAGTGAATAAACATAAAATAATAATTATTATTATTGTAACAAATTAATTTTCTAATATTTCTTTACATATATAATAAAATCTATATTATACATATTGGATTTAAAAATTAAATAAACAAAATTATCAAATATGTTAAATAAAAATTTCATATGTAGTTATATGCATTATGAGGGTTTTAATAGAATTAAAAATAAGAATATTCATGTTTATAGAAATGTGAAATTTATATAAATATAAAGAATACTATAAATAAATAACATAAATCCATCTTAACTATGGACTTATCAAGCATTAAGAGGGTTGAAATCTATGGATATGTAAATCTTTCAACCCTCGGTAGATTTGGAGTTAAGATAAATATGTGTTCGAACCTTGGTAAATTTGGTGTTAATATGTGGTACAATTATAATGTTAGAAGTGGGTGGATGTGGAAGGTTTTCATCATCATCAATGCTTAAATTTAAGGGGTATTTAATTCAACTAACTAACAATATTAATGTAAGTTGATAAATATCACACAATAAGTGATGAGCCTCAGTATTGCAACAAGAATGTTGTAACTCCCAAGGCTACCAACTTTAATTATCAACTCGGGGTTCATACAAAATTAAGAGGTATTAGCACTATAGGTGCAACATACAATGTGTCCTTATTTTGTTGATCTAATGTAATGGAGTGAATTTCATGAAATCAAAGCCTAAACTAATTTCAGAAATGGAAGTGTTGCTTTGAAAATAAATTAATCCTAGGCAAGAACAACAATTTGTAATTGAAATCCTAAGAGCATGAATTCAAATAAATAGGCCTAATATAATTTGTAAAAATGCATGTCCTAAGTGGTGTTTATTCTTCCTAAATCATGGATTTAGATCCTAGGGGTCGTGATTCAAGCCTAAGAGACAAAAACAAAGCTTTGGGAGCAAATCTTGTCAAGTTTGCACATGGTACAAGAGTGTTATAGGAAGTTCTGTTTTGGAGAAAACTCACCGAATAACTAAGTAAATCAAATGAAAATTGGATGAGAAAAATTTCGTTATTAAGTACGATGTCTTAGTTCTCCATTCCAAGTTGAATCACTCCAAATACCCCTGTTCACATGTGCTAGAAAATAACAGAAAATTAATAATCTAAAATCTGGAAATGCAAGAACTAGTGAGCTAGTTAATATATAAAATGGCTAACATAATCAAGTGAAAATGAAATGGGGTAATTTTTTTTATTAACTTTAATATTATTATGATCTAATACAAGTAGAATCAAGTCAAATGAAGTTCATTAACCCATTCTAAAAAATAGCATAAATTTACTACTATTTTGCTACAAGGCATTTCCAGTAATCTTATATTCATGAACTAGTAACAAATCCAAGTAGCTTAATGATGAATATGACCTTCCAAAGTTATTCTAAGGATGAATAATTCTTTTGAATACGTAAACCACCTAAAAAATAACTCACTTCAATCATTTAACTCAATCCTACAGCAAGAAAAGAAACAATACTAAACACAGAAATATGCAAAACAAAAATAAGAGATGGATGTGAATAAGAAGTGAAAAGAACATAAAGAAATTATGCAAGAGGGATCTGAGGCTCGTGGTATGGAAAAGCCCAAGGAGAACTCAGAGTCATATGGAAGAAACCAAGACTTAGAAGCTAAAAATGACACCAAACTTCATTATTGAATCAGTCCAAATACATCCCTACAAGAAAAGAAAGTGGGGCTTCTAAACAACAAGTTTTCTCCATAATAAGACTAAGAGATACATGCCCCTAGAGGCCAATTCGAATTTGTACTTATACAAAATGATGAGGAAGGATTCCCCATGAAAGGAGGAAGTTTTCCCCTCCAAAATCCCTCAAATAGTGGATCAGATTCCCAATACTAGGACTTTGCATTAAATGACATGGAACACATTCCTAGATTTTCTCAATCATCGGAGTTCTAGAATCTCTCGACAATTTCATGATATTTTGTTCATTTATTCTCCAATATTGATCCTCTTGTAGTAGGGAACAAGTCCCTAAATTATCTCCTTCTCCAAATCTTCATAATCTACCCAATACTCTCACAATATCCTTAAAAAATAAATAATATTAGACATAAATATGAAATTATCTCTAAACCTTCCTAAGAACATCTTAAAGCTTAAAAAACATTATTAAGTGTAGAAGGAGAGACTTAATATAGCCTTTATGTGCCTAATAAAGGTCATATGGGACTTAATTTATGTCTAATTTGGAGGCCCATCATACCCCCCTACTTAAAGTGATGTTCATCCTTTGAGCAACTCACTGACCTAATTGTGCCTCCTTCATTGCCCTAGTAGCCTCTCTCTTGTAAATTCCTCAATCCTTTCTCTTAAGAAGCTTGGTTGTAATTTCTACCAGGACAAGCACAAAAATGTAGTTGTTCTTTTCATGATTGTTTGGAAGTCTTTCAAGCACAAAACCAAAACTTTCCTTTTTGAAAGTGAACTTTGTTTTCTTGTAGGTCCATTACATTCACATTGCATTTTCACTTATTTTTTCCAAATCTATTTGTGTAGAGAAAAATCACATTGTTTCTATAGACCATTAGGTTGCCTTTTTTTTTTGAAATGTTGTCATTGATGGCAAAGGAGGAACACCTGAAACAGCAACAAGGCAAAGAGAGAAGCAAAGTAGCAGAGAAAGGCAGCAGAGACATCAGAGGAAATAGAGCCAAAGGAGATGGCAAAGGAGAGAGCTGCTAGGGAGAGACAGAGCAATTAATTGAAGGGCCAATTGAATATCTGGCCAAGACCAGGAGGGTTTTGTAGTTGATTTCATTTGTATATGTTGTTGAAGAACTGTGGAATTGTGTGTATTGGAACCAATGGATTAACGGCAATATTGTAGTAGGGTTAGTGTGAGACTCTGTAATTGGGGGTCTAAATAGGTCTATGATGCTGAGGTGTGTGTGGTGTGTGTCGAATAAATAAACTTTGTGGCGAAGGTTTTTTGGAGTTCTGTAGATAAATGAAGAAAATCCATATCCTGTTCAGAGGCAGAGTTAGAGAAGGGCTGTTGATATTGACTTGAAGATCTAGCCAGAATCAAGAAGACTCTGCGTAAGGAGTGCCTTAAGTCCCAGAGAGAGAGCGTATAAGAAGTGCATATTGAAACTTTGTGTTAAAATTTGAAGCAGTGATTGTAAGTTTCTGTGAATCAATCACAGAGTGACCAATTTCCAAAATTGCCTCTATTATTGATTTAACCTCTATGTGGTGGGCCTTGAGTTCAATAAGAAAATATATGAGAAACACATGATAAGCTCTGTCTTAAGGTTTAATGCCAATGGTTTTATTTATAAACAATTCTGATGCGCTGAGGATATATGTTGTATCATTTGAATTGAATGAAATAAGGATTAGTATAGATATATGAAGATTCTCTGTTCCGAACTTAGATGTGTTGTATTGATCGAATAACTCTAAAATAAGGGTCCATCCAAGATTCTGCACATATATATCTGAAGGGTTGTATGGACTAAGGTCCTATCGATTGCCAGAAGGATCGATGTCACAAAAGGAGAGGCGGAACCATAGTTAAATGCGCAGTGTGAACGGAGCTATGCGTCGTAACAGATGAAAGCACCGTGGTAAAATGCCGATGAACCAAGGGTCAACGTATAAAATAGTGGAACCTTGAGCGAAGGAGAGGAACCACGAGCGGAATGAACAGTGAAGGGGTTTTCCGGTTTTCATCGCACTGCTTTCATCGGGCAAGCAGTATTTATGAAATCGGAGCGATTCCATAGAACGGGCGACACGCGTCCTTGAACGAATATGCAAAACCACTCTCATTGCGCGCCATCGCACTTTATTGTCCATGCATCTTCGTTGAGTGATATCCGTCAAATCAGCATTGGCTGTGCGATATGTTAACCATCGATTGAAGAAATCATTAACAAGTGGGCTCCACGGAATATGTATGTATTATAACAGGCACGGATTGGATATGACGGTATATATATTATGATAAGGCACATATGAATGGTTGATGTAATGTGTGGGCTCAGATATGAAATACACTGATATGGTGAGGTTATTAAAGTATTTTCATATGCGTGAGGCCTAATCAATAGCGAGTATATGCAAAGACTTCTATGTAATGGCTTGGCCAAAATATTTGAATATTAATCTGAAATATTATACGTTGGGTTTTTTTATTATGGTTTAACCACATTTTTGAAGATGTCGAGAGTTGATTAAACCAAAGGTTCTGTAGTAAAATCTATTCAAAAGGCGTTTTCACTTTGAAGACTTTGGAATATGTGGGTCCCGATATATATGGCCTCGTATGAAATATTGTAAAGATTGAAATATGAATGAATTTATGCGTATGGTTTTATAACCATGGAAAAATGAAGTTTCCGCATTAATTCTAGTTTGCCCAGATTTAAAATCAACTGTTATATTAAAAGACAGTTATATGTGCAGCAATTACACAATTGCAACAAAAGAGAGAGAGACAGTTGCAGAAAAATGGACAGTGATCCAAAAAGTCTGAAGGGGGTTGATTTGAAAGTATATTATATGGACAGAGAGGGTGTAAGCAGGGAGCCCGAGCATAGAGATTAATAATGAACAGACATTGCCTAGATTTATATTTATTTGAGGATAAACTTGGAAAAGCAGTTATATATGCAGCAGGTGCACAAAAGTACAGTGAATAGGTGAATAAACACAGGGATGAAAATGTGGGCCTAAAAAGGTAAACAAAGAATGTAGGAATTGAAAAAGTCACAGGGAATTTTGCAGGCATGATGAACAGAAGTATGCAGATCAGTTACTTAACAACAGCAGAAAAGACAAATCCAGTAAAGCCAAAATCCAGAAAAGGAGCTGAGTGAAATTGAAATGTGTAATTGAAAATGTGAATGTAAATGTTGTAATTAATTTTTTATTGTTTGTGATTCATTGGAAAGTCTTCGGTAGGAAAACAAAACTCCCACTGTAGTATTGAAATTAATGCATATTGTTATATTTTTCTGAATGAGCGGGTAACAGAAATGAGAAGGCAGAAGGCAAAAAGTCAGGATTATTCACTTCAAATTACCCGAGGAATGTAAAGAGTCGTGTGATGAACTCTATATATAATATCACATTGATATGCACAAGGAGGTTAGAGAGTGAGTGAAGAGAAGGCAGAAATGAAGCAGTGAGGCAGAGAAGAAAGAGGAGCTGAGCAGAGAAGAAGGAGGAGCTGAGCAGAGAAGGAGGAGCTGAGCAGAGAAGAAGGAGAAGATGATAGAGAATCTAAGAAGATGCAGAGATGATACAGGGCAGATATGAGAATAGATGAACAGCAGATCATATGGAATAGAACAGAGTTGATATCCAAGGTAAATCAGCAAGTGTTTCTCTTTTGAAAGAGTAAGGAAGTTGGAGCTTCCCTATCAAGTTGTAGCTTGATAGCTGTCAGTTTTAGCTGACTGAGGTTGGAGCCTCCTGTAGGTTGGTGCCTGCAGAAAATTGAAGGGAGTTGGTGCTTCCTTGAAAGTTGTAGCTTGCAGAATTGAGGTTGGAGCCTCCTGTAGGTTGGTGCCTACAAAAAATCAGTGGTGAGAGGGAGTTGGAGCTTGCCTTTGCATCACAACAATAATAAGATGTGGTTTTCTCCCTTTATGGGTTTCCACTTATACCTGGTGTCTCTTTGCATGATTTTTATGTGTTGATCTGGTTTATATCATCTTCTTAATACTTGCTGCTCTGATATTAAGTCTACTGTTACATTATATTAATGCTTGCTACTCACATTCTAAGATTACTCACATGTTAAGTTGAACATGAAATGAAGGTGTAAACAAGTGTTAATGAAAAAGTTTTAAAATTCCATGAATGTGTTAAACTGATTCACCCCCCCCCCCCACCCCCCCCCTCTCAGTTTAACTAAGGGTTCAACATTTTTTCCCTTGTGTAAGATGGTTTCTTGAAGATTTTTCAGTTTGGAAAGGTCTTCCACTTCATTTTCCAACCTCCTACTACCTTTTTCCATCATTTGGACACCTATGAAACCCTCAAAATGACCTCGGATGTGATCATGTAGCAACTCAGAGAATCTTGTAGAAAAATGTTTTTTCCTGTAGCAACTTCCTATAGCAGCTCTGTTTCCTGCAGCAACTTCCTGTAGCAACTCTATTTCATGTAGAAACTCTATCTCGCCTGTAGCAACCAATATTTTCATGGAAAGAGGTGGTGGGTCCACCTTTTATTTTTATTTTATTTTATTTTCTCTTTTTTCAAATTTTTTATTTTTCTTCATTTCCTACAAAATAAACTCAAAGGGATTTTTTTGTTAACTGATTTCGCCCTCAGTTATCTCTTGGCACTCCTTGTCTTCCATCTCAACTAACTACTTACCACCCACTTTCTCAAGTCCTCTTCACTTTTGTCTTGTTCCTCTCGCACATGTATGAGTGTCTTGGTGGAAAAGTGAAGTTAATTGTTAGATAAGGCCGAGGTTTCTCTGCTAGTGATTTTTTCTATAAATAACATTTCCTTCTCACACTTTTAATGTTTTCTTAAGCTAGAATAGATTCTAAGGGTGAGGTGAGAGAGTTGCATACTTTAGCCTTACCTCCTGGCCGAGTTGTTGTAGGATGATGCATGTTGGAGCTGGAGCTCGAGTCAGAGTTGCATCACTGTGTTTGTATTGTTGCTTGATTCTTTGTTGTGTCTTCTTTCTTTTTGAGGTGTTGAATCTAACTTGTTTGTTGTGTGTGTGCAGGTACCTTTTTGAATCTTCACATGTATGTATGTCTATTGGTGGAGGATCCCCCTTGTAGTTCCATTACTATCTTCAGATTCATCTCACAAGTCTTATTGGTCTCCATGATTGTTCAAAACCATCTTCAGGGCTTTTCTGGTGCTTACACAAGGCTTGCTACATGAAGTTACTTTTTCTTGTAATGACCTCTTTCTCTGCTTGTTTTAGGCTTCTAGATATGTATGAGTGGTGAGGGAGAGTGTAGGGTGGTCTTAGGATGATGGCATGATGATAATAGAATGATGAGGAAGTTTTGTGGCCTTGGAAAAAAGGATAAAAGGAACTATGTTTTCTTTTTCAGAAAAAAATTCTTTTATAGAGATGACAGAAGGTAAGGTTAGAATGCAAAACCATTGTGCTTGAGATGGAGGAGTAATGAGAAGTTGGTAAGAAATTATGGAAAGAATCTCCTCATTTATTTTTTTAGACCTCAAATCACTTTGTGATTTTTTTTGTCCTCAATCCACCTTCATGTAGCTTACTATAACTTCCTGTAGCAGTTACAGGACTTCCTATAGCATTTCAGGACAACCCCCTTGTAACATAATTTCTTTATCCATAACTAGACTGGATTGACTTAAAAAAATTTGATCATTTTACCATCATCCTTATGCACTTTCTCATAAAACATCATGGTCATTAGATGCACAAATCTCGAAAAAAATTTTAAAAATGGTTGTAGGTGATGGAGGTTGATTTCTCACAAAATGTTCACTGGAAGTTTCTAAAATTGATTGAACATGTTAACATCATCCATATGCATATCCCCATGAAATAGATCGGAAAATGGATGCACGGTTTCTAAGATATAATAAAAACAATTTTATGCTAAAAATCAAGACTTCTTGTATAAAAAAAAGGATTTCATGTATCATATTAGGAAAACAAGGAAAATGAATGCGAAAAGCTTGGAAATTATGGGTGAATGTTGGAAATGGATGAGGGTGATGGATTGGCATGACCTTGGTCCTTCTGGAACATCTGAGAAAAGAAGGAGAAAGTCCAAGTTTGACTTCCTTTGACTAGATTTTTGACAATTTTTTTCTTTTTTGGTGCCAACTTGTTTTTGTTTCTTGCAAAGGTTAGATAGCATCTGCATTCATTAGAGAGAGATACGTGGAGATTTTTTTTAATTTTTTTCTTTTTTTCTTTTTTCTTATGCCTACTAACCGCCTCAATGAGGTTTTCAACTAGTGGGTCTGCGTAGGCACCTCAAAGGAGGTTTTCACCTAGGATTTTTTTTCTCTTTTTTCTTCAACTCATTGACTACCTCATGGAGGTTTTCAGTCAGTGAGCCAATCTCAGACGCCTCAAAATATGTTTTCACCTGAGATTTTATTTTTTTCTTTTTTTCTCTTTTTCCATTTATTTATTTATTTTTCTATCCTACTCTACTTGAAAAAACAAAATCTCTTCCAAGTATAGGAATACTTCCAATGGAGCCATGTGCACATCAATATGGCAGATAAAATCATGTGTACACTTGAAATACATGCTTTGACATGTACCTCAATATGAGAGATGAATTGCTTTGACTGAGATTGTATCAAGTAATGTTGAAGAAGAGTGTGTTGTTTCAACTTAATGATTGTATGGAACCATATTTCAATATAGCTTTGATTCCCTTGGTTTGATTCCTCATCAAGATCATTCTTCATGTCTTCTTCTATCATGAAATTCAAATCATCCTCTTTTTGCTGATTATTCTCCTAAATACATGGAGGATATGATGGTAAGCACGAGGGAACTTTCTCACTATTTGATTATGATGTCTGCTCTTTTTCAAGTGCAGCCCACGATTCTTTGGCCTTCTCATTTGAATCTTCTTTTTTCTGATTTTTTTCCTTCAATGATGTCAAGAGATACCATTTATATCAATAGAAGATGTTTGAAAGTATTGTACCTTATAATTGTAAGTGGCTTCAGTTACTTCTTTGTATGGGTTTGGAAATGGTGGTACAAGTATTTTATTGGGAGTGGATCTATGAGAAGGATGTGGTTGTGGTGGAGGTGGATGGTAGGGATAGCATGGAGTTGGGTATGGAGGATATTGAGGAAAATATTAAGGATATTGTGGATTTATCCCATAAGGTTATTTCCAACCTTGTTGCCAAGATTGGTTTTGGGGTTGAGATGGCCAAGGTTGCCAAGGAAAGAGTGTTTTCCAATTACTTTGAGATGGATGTGAATAAGCTTGAAATTGTGAAGTAGGTCCTTGTATCATATCAAGTTGACTAGCCTCCCATGGTCTTGGAGCTACATAACATATCTTCTTTGGTCATTGACTTGCTCCATTGTCCTCTTGGTACAATTCCTTCAACCTTGGTAATGATGGACAATATTTAGTAGCATATGATTATGCATGGATAACACAAATATAAAAATATTCTTTTTTCTCATTTTGCATTCTTAACATTTCTACTTGTTCACTTAGATTGCTAAGAATTTATGTTTTAAATTTATCAAGAAAATTTTGAATTTCATATTGACTTACCAATGTTTAAGTTGATTTACTTACTCTTGCCCTTCCTCTTGATATGTGCTCACATGTTTCACAAAATTATTCAAATGATAACTGGTATACATCTCCTTTACTCATGAGATCAAGGAGATCAATCAAATCATCCCTAATTTTCTAAGTAAGAGGGTTTTTAGTGTGTCAAATCCTAAATGATGTAAATTTTCGCTCTTAACATTATACATGAACTTCTCTACTAGATCTTCAAGGCTCTCATCTTGTTTTTTATTCATTCTAAATATTTCTTCTTTAATATCATGATCTTTATATTTTTATAGAAATATATTTTTCATGTCATTTTATGATCTTATTCAATTAGTACCTAAACTCACAAACCATTTAAGAGCTCTATCCTTCAATGTTGCAGGAAACAATATCAATTTTTGAGTGTGTGACAAGTAGCCATAATATCTACAAAGTATTTCAAATTCAAAGAGAAAGGTTTCCGGATCCTTTGACCTCATACCATGGAAGTTGGGAAGGAAAGATGGAGGGATGCTCTTCATATGCACACTGACATCAGTATCTTGAATGAGAAATCCAATAGGATCTTCTTTATTCTCATCATCTCCATCCATTTCTTCTACCTTTTCTTACCACCTCTTCTTCTTATACCTGCAAAAGTGGATGGTGATGTGGTTCTTACTGCACCCCGTGATCAAATGGGGGGGGGGGGGTTTAATGCAATGCAATTTTCTGTTTATGAAATGAAATATGCCTAATGCAATTTTTTTTGTTTTTACAGAAAGAAAAAAAAGCAAATCAACTAGGGAAGAAAACAAGGCATACTTTGACACCTCCCTGGAAACGGCGCCAAAAAGTGATGAGCCTCAGTATTGCAACAAGAATGTTGCAACTCCCAAGGCTGCCAACTTTAATTATCAACCCGGGGTTCATAAAAACTTAAGAGGTATTAGCACTATATGTGCAACATACAATGTGTCCTTATTTTTTTGATCTGATGTAATGGAGTGAATGTCATGAAATCAAAACCTAAACTAATTTCAGAAATGGAAGAGTTGCTTTGAAAAGAAATTAATCCTAGGAAAGAACAACAATTTGTAATTGAAATCCTAAGAGCATGAATTCAAATAAATAGGCCTAATATACTTTGTAAAAATGCATGTCCTAAGTGGTGTTTATTCTTCATCAATCATGTATTTATATCCTAGGGGTCATTATTCAAGCCTAAGAGACAAAAAGCAAGCTTTGGGAGCAAAATTGGTTGAGTTTGCACATGGTACAAGAGTGCTACATGAAGTTATGTTTTAGAGAAAACTCACCGAATGACTAAGTAAAACAAATGAAAATGGGATGGGACAAATTTTTTTATTAATTGTCATGTATTTTGTCTCCATTCCAAGTGGAATCACTCCAAAACACCCATGTTCACATGTGGTAAAAAATAACAAAAAATTACTACTCTAAAATCTGGAAATTCAAGAACTAGTGAGCTAGTTAATCTATCAAATGCCTAGCCTAATCAAGTGAAAATTCAATGGGGTAAATTTTGTTATTAACTTTAATATTATTATCACCTAATCCAAGTGAAATAAATTCAAATGAATTTCATTAACCCATTCTAAAAAATAGCATAAATTTACTACTATTTCGCTACAAGTCATTTCCAAAAATCTTATATTCGTGAACTAGTAATCAAATCCAAGTAGCTTAATGATGAATATGGCCTTCCAAAGTTATTATAAATAAGAATAATTCTTGTGAATCTATACACAACCTTCAAAAGAACTCACTTCAATCATTTAACTCAATCCTACAACAAGAAAATAAACAATACTAAATATAGAAATATGCAAAACAAAAATAAGAGATGCATGTGAATAATAAGTGAAAAGAACATAAATAAATTGTGAAAGAGGGCTCTGAGGCTCCTGGGATGGAAAATCCCAAGGATAGATCAGTTTCCTATGGAAGAAACCAAGCCTTAGAAGCTGAAAATGGCACCAAACTTCACTATTGAATCAGTCCAAGTACATCCCTGCAACAAAAGAAAGTGGAGTTGCTAAATAACAATATTTCTTTACAGTAATACTAATAGAAACATGTCCCTAAAGGAAAATTCGAATTGGTAATTATACAAAATGATGAGGAAGCATTCCCTTGAAAGGAGGAATATTTCCCCTCCAAAATACCTCAAATAATGGTTCTGCTTCCCAACACGAGGAGTTTGCATTAAATGACAGGGAACCCATTCCTAGATTTTCTCAATCATCAAAGTTCTAGAATCTCTCAATAATTTCATGATATTTTTTTCATTTATTCTGAAATCTTTATCCTCCTGTAGTAGGGAGCATGTACCTAAATTATCTCCTTCTCCAAATCTTCATAATTTGTCCAATATTCTCACAATATCCTTCAAAAATAAATAATGTTAGGCACAAATATGCAATTATCGCCAAACCTTCCTAAGAACATATTAAATCTTAAAAAACATTATTAAGTGTAGAAGGAGAGATTTAATATATCCTTTATCTGCCTAAGAAGGTTAGATGGCCCTTAATTTATGTCTAATTTGGAGGCCCATCAATAAGCACAAGAAAAGTAGGAGTTAATATCTCCAACACCCTCCCTTATTGAGCACGTATTGGTTTATGATCTCTATCTGGATAAATATTCATCGACATCTTTATCCATTATGAAATCTCATAGCTTGAGCTTTCCATCACAACCATCCATTATGATCTCTTCTTCCACTTGATCCCTTGAACATACGATTACTTCAAACCAACAATTTATTGTTTGTATTGATTGAACTACTAATCATTCTATTGATATGCTTCCCTTTTTCAAATTACATGGCCCACCATTGTACTTTCTAGTTATCTAAGAAAGTAATCTAGATACTAAACGTACCAACAGTCAATATTACAGCATGACCTTCATCTATATTCATCATTATTTATTTTACACAAGCATGATAAGAACAACAAGATCACAAATCCGAACCCATAATAAAATTTGAAGACACAACCAGTGGTAGTGTTTCTTCAACACCATCTTCACTAAGAAAAACAAGTTCTTTTGCCATGTCCCCCAATGTATTCCTTTCTCCGGTGAGTCGCAACAACAAAAGAACACAAAAAAATTACAAATAAACAAATCCTGTAAAAAAATACATGTCTATTTCTCTAATTAAATTTCGTAACCCAAGACACAGTATTTGGATTGCATTGTAGTTACAACGAACAATATTTGGAAACTTTCTTTCTTTCTGGCTAGTTTTTTCCATGGGAGAAGGACTAGGCCCTCATAATATGAGTTGTCCTTCTATCAAGCTAGATATTGATCCAAACTTAGACAGGAATGCAACAAAATATATATATATAACCTTAACTACATATATGCATAAGAAATAACACTTCATTTCATTAATATCAAATAACTGAAATATGCTTACTAACAGAATGGAAATAAACTAGCTCAAGCGATGGTAGCTTATCTCTAAGAAGAGATGTGGTGGCTACATGTCTCTGAGCTATGTTACAATGAGGCTCAAAGGCCTAATTATTATTGAGAAACAATGGGAAACCCTAAACATCCAAAAGCCTAACCCTAGGAGATGAATCACCAAAATTGTGGGCCTTGTTGGGGTAAATTGGTACATCAACTTCCTAGGGTTGTAACTTTGGCATACAATCTTTGTTTGACACGCACAATACCTCATTAAAAATATATATCTGAGGAATACAAATTTTGACTAGCTTTCCAAAGGTTAGGGCCTCAAAACAGCTCTGGAAATTCACGACCCAAAAAGCTTCCAAAAATAGTAAATTGTGCTACAAATGAGGAAACTAAAAAACTGAAAGAAACAATGGTGAGGGTCCAAGTGGAATAGGCTAGTGGCCACCAATATCCACCTAGATTAGTCCTCCCCCCTTAGGAAGAAATGGTACCCATTTCATTGCATGCCTCCACGTTATGGGGAAAATTCTGCTGAACTTGGTCCCTGGTGAGCCACTTGCCTTAGTGCAGGAGTTGGCCAACTTTGACAACTCGATATAGTTGAATATTATATTGGCGAGTGTTCTTGATCTATGTGTCTATGATCTGATCAGTTTTTCCATGTTCCATGTAGTATGGGTTTAGCTCTGTTGGTGTTAGTTGTTCTGTAATGTCTGAAGTGTCTAGTAACAGTGGAAAGTATGGCCGAATGCAATCCACATTGAACATTGGGTGCAGACCAAGGAATGGGGGAATGCTGAGCTCAAAATAATTTTCTCCCATAACCTTGGTGATTGTGTAAGGCCCATATCAAAGTGGCTTGAGCTTATGATGGGCTCTGGTAAGGCGTTCTTTCTGTAAATGCAGCCAAAATTTATCGCCCACCTGAAACTTTTGTGGCACCCGATGTTCGCCGATTGTAATTTGCATTGGACTTCTCCAATATGTTATGAAACTGCTGGCAGACGTGATGGATGCATTCAATAAATCTGGTTTCTTTATCAACCTCAGATAGTACATATGTGGATTATGTCTATGTAGTCGCATGAGGTATGTCAACATCAATCAGACACAATGGTTGAAATCCTAGGCCCGCTTGAAAGGGACTGCGACCAGTCGAGCTATGGAAAGCTCTGTTGGGTATAAGTGTTATGGGAGTCAAAGTGATTGGATGCTTGACTTGATAGTGATAGGTTACCCCTGTAGGTGAGGAGAATATGTCCTTGTATTCTTCCACAACCTTATCAACATGCTTCTTTTATGTGGAGGAACCCTTCTCGGGGGCCATGGATGGGGCCAAAATCTTCCCCTTACTCTGAGAGTGAATAAAAAATAAAACAAATTTCTCGGTATGGTAGATGATCTTACTGCATTTCTTATCATAGATAAAAGATATGGCGAAAGGCAGGGCTACCTCTGGTATCATGTATAACTTAGTTCTAAAAGAAATAATAACAGTGTGAGGCCTAGATTCATACACAACATGTTGCTTCCAAAAATATGGTTGGCCTAATAATACATCAAAAACTTCAAGAAGATCAACATCACATAGTTCCTCATTTGTGAAGGGTTTTATTTTGTAGGGGAGGTGACACTGTTGGCTAATGCAGAGATATCATCCTTGGTGAATCCACTCGATGGTGTAGGATTGCGGGTGTGTTGTGGTAGATAGGCCCAACCCCTTCAAGACCTCTGCTAAAATTAGGTTAAGTTGGCTCCCACTGTTAACAATGAACTACAACGGGGAACCCTTCACCCACATATGTGAGTGGAAGAGACACTTTCCCTCCTCTGCATCTTTGGGTTTTGACTTTTGGAGCTTGGTGGTGGATACCATCGCAGTGGGTTCTGCATCAATGACCTTCTTACCCTTGTTGGGTTCCGAATTAGTATCTAAAAATGAACCTGTCTCTGAGTCTATAAGCTCGACCACCAGTGCATTTTTTATGTGACATTCATTCGTGTTGTAAGTGGGAGTTTTATGAAACTTGCACCACTTACCATTGTCCTTCCTTTCCTCCCATCACCCTTGCTCTGCTTTGGGTTTGCAGATCCAAACTCTCGCTTCTTCTGTTTAAATTTCTGCTTGATCTTGGCAGCATATCGGTATGCTACACCAAGTGAGGAGATGTCGAGGAACTCCATTTCCTCCTGGATGTATTTTTGCAGACAGTTGCGGTACTTAAGCACCAAATGTTTCTCTGAATATTTGATACCCAACTTTGTGAAGACAAAAAATACGAGGGAGCAGGAGATCCTATCAAAATATTTCTCAAGGAGGCCCTCGAGAAACAGAGGAACGCGATGATGGATAACTTTGCCCAGATCCTTCAATGGCTACGCACTTGCGACACATCTTCATCCAACAGCCACTCTGGCGGCACCACTTCTTTTAATGTACAAGTTAACTTTGACATTCCCATATTTGATGGAAAAATGGATGCAAACGTCGTAGATAGATGGTTGAATCTATTAGAAGGATATTTTTCAGTTCATGAATTTTCCAATCGAGAAAAGATTACCTTATCACTCATCAAATCCACCCCACATGTTAACCTTGAATCTATCAAGCATCAACAAGAACCAAATCTTTGAAGGTCTAAATATTTTGACCCTTGATAGATTTGGAGTTAAGATAAATCTATGTTTGACACTTGGTAGATTTGGAGTTAAGAAGTGGTACAATTATAGTATTATAAGTAGATGGATGTGGAAGGTTGTCATAATAAATAATGGTTAAATTTGAGGGGTGTTTAATTTAACTAATCAAAAATCTTATTCTAAGATGATGAATATCACACAATAAGCACAAGACAAGTATGATTTAATATCTCTAACACCATCCATTATTGAGTACTTTTCTTGATTTAAGATCTCTATCTAAATGAATCTTCATTTGAATCTTTATCCATTTTTAAATCTCATAGCTTGATCTCTCCATAACAACAATCCATTTTTAGCTATTCTTCCACTTGATCCCTTAAATATAAGATTACTTCAGTGCATCAATTCGTTGTTTGTAATGATTGAAATTTTAGTCATTCTATTTTTTTACTTCCCTCTCTCAAAGTACATGGCCCACCGTTATACTCACAAATTATCGAGGAAATCAATATAGATATTGAATGTGCCAAGATTCAATGTTACAACTTTACCTTCATATATATACATCATTATTTGTTTTACACAATCATTACAAGCACACCAAAATCACAAATAAAAACCCATTATAAAAGTTGCAAACACAACCAATGGTAGTGGCCTTGAAACACCACATTCACCAAGAAATACAATCTCTTTGGCCATGTCCCCATATTTAGCAACCTATAAAGCATAGTCATAATATCAATTGAATATGCAAAAAATATAGATCAATACATCCTATATTTTTACCGTCCTTCTAGGAAATTATACATTCTTATTTGTTATTTGATTTGGTCAATTATAATGTTGCCATATTCTTTACAAAAACTTTAGGGACACATCTATTTATAAAAATATTTATGCACATTGCATCGACAACAATTCAGTCTCTAGTTTCATAATTTCTTACCAGGATCTGTTCCATAAATTTAACGAAACTTTCTTCCTAAACAACCTTTAGATCAAACACTTGTTATGACTCATCATTATGCTCTAGCTTATGCTTTGTGCACAACTCTCCATCTTTCCATTACATTGTATATTTGGCGAGGGATAATGTCAACTAGTATGGTGTGACTCCATTCATTCACCTTGAAAATTTTGTGTGACGCGTGAGAGACTGAAAGATGATGGGTACTTCTATATAACTTGATCTTATTTTCATCAAAAATAACATAACTTAGATAATTAAACATGTTGTTGCGTCACCATAAATCTTTATCACATTCACAAAATAATAATCCAAATTATAGACTAGGTCTCCATCGAGATATATATCCACATTGTTTCCCATACACCTACTAGTTGTTAGTTATCAATGGTAGGTCAATAATTCTAGCACAAGTCGTAAGGAGAGGAGGAGATCGAATACCAAAGCTCAAGGTAAACTTACAACTGAACTGTAGTAACCCGAATTCCTCCTACAACAAACCATTATCTGATAATGCTTTTATTTACACTCTACGCACAAAAAAATATACTCTTAAACACCTAGCTAATCTAATCTATATTAACCTATTCTTGACCCTTATATAAGGGAGTTATACTAGACTAGATCTAACACCAAGAAAGAGTTATTGCACACACAAATAACTATTAATATATAATTGAATCAATAATGTTACATATAAATACAACATTATTGCACACACAAAAAACTATTAGTATATTATTCAATCAATAATGTTACATGTAAATAATAAAAAATGTGAAGTATACATTATGCACAATATAATATACAATAAGGTATGTTTAAATAAAATTTACGATATAATGTTAACAACTAGAAAAAACAACTCCACTATGACTGAATCCTACATTTTTTTCTAAATACTACAGTCAGTAGCTAACGCCAGAGCTCTCACGTGCGACAGGAAGTCTGCTTTACATATAGAATCTTGAGAAACCTAATGAATGGACTTTGTGAAGTTCAGTGAAACCTCATCCTACCATAATATTGTGACGCGTTCCCAGATGTTGATGGAAGGTATTGCAAGTTCCTTGTCTGGAAACAAGGCTCCGAAGGATAAATCGGTCTTAGGGTCTCAATGGAAATAAAAAATGAAAGGGAGATGATTTCCAAAATCTGCTTCAAACCCACGTTTTGTGATGCCTAATAATATTTTAGAGAAATCATGGTAGTTCATGAAGGATCACACCCTTATTTATAATTTCATGAGAATTTGGTCGAAAGAACAAGACATCATGAAGTGGATCCTTTTAAAATGGAAACCAAAGGGATCAATGAAACTATGTCTGAGAGCTAAGGGCTTCTTCATGGTTATATTTTCAGATTTGGACGATCAAAAGAGGTTTTTTTAGAATGACCTTATTTTATGAATAATGTAGGTATTTTTATGCAGTTGTGAGAAGAATACTACAATCTAGAGAAGGAAAAAAATTAGAAACTTTGGTTTGGATTAGACTCTTCTCCTTGTCGGAGGAATTCTGGGAACTTGATATTATGGAAGGAATAGGAAACATAATCATATATTTTTTGAATATCTTGAAGATCACAAAGAGGAGAATACATGATTCATATGTCCACATTTGTGTATATATGAACATTTCAAAACCCCTTTTGGAGTCCATAGAATTGGAATACCATGATTCGGTATGGACTCGGACACTTGATTGTGAGCATGTGTCTTTAAAGTGTTAACAATGCCATCAGTATGGACATGTATTTAGGGATTTCCCCCTCACCATGGTTGAAGCAAAAAGGAGCAAGGACTTGGGGGATTTAGAAGGTTTCTAGATGGTAGGACTGAAGAAGACTAAATCCACTCACTATCAATCTACTCAACTCACACCGAACAAACCACAAGATCATGAGATGAAGGATCTCATATATAATGAATTTGTAGTCCTGAATCAACTAGAAAATAAGGGGGAACCAGTGACCCAACCAAACCACAATCTATTCAACTAATGGAAAAAGAAGAGTTAGCATCAATGCGATAGAGAAATTAAACCCCAAATAAAAATCCCAATCACAAGCTAAAATAAGTTTTGGCTTGTACTATTAAGATACTGGAAGTCGAAGGAAAGTAGAATAAACTAAAAAATGAAAATAACATGCTGGAATTATTCCATATGTGGTCTAGAGAATATGTCAGGAAATTCCTATAAACTAGCTTCAACATTTTCTCCACCTATTTGAACAATGGAGCTAATGCCATGTAAATCTAGAAGGAGACTAGTGTCCATCCATTTTAGAGAAATACCATGGTACACAAATATCTTCACAAAATTCACTCATTGTATTCGAGAATGGAGAAAAAGGAAGTAAATCCTCTAAGGATTTTCTCAAATAAGTTGGTGAATACCTGCTGAACTCTAGTCAAATGAACTAGATCACATAATATTACCATTGCATTTCCTTAATTTCCCAATGAGAATATTATCATGGAATATTAGAGGGCTAAATAGAAAAGGAAAATAAAGGTATATAAGGGAAAATATAGAACATGAGAAACCATACATAGTGCTACTATAGGAAACAAAAATATCAGTAAAGAAGCTTGGCGACATCGTGGGTAAATGTTGGTGTGGTAGTGAGGTAATGGCAATAGATGCGAGAGGCACCACTAGAGGTATATTAGTGGTATGATATCATATTTTGATTGATTTCCAAGAATAGGTTGCAACCCCTAATATTCTCTTCAATCACTTTCATTGTCTAGGGTCTGGGGAAAAGGTGAGTTTATCGACAATTTATGGTCTGTTTGTTCCTAGTCATAAAGATAAATTCCTATCATATCTTATAAAGGTTATATAATCCTTTCAAGGTGATGTTTTATTATCGACGATGTTTTTAATATCATTTTTAGCATGGAGGAGGAAAGAGGGGGAATAGGAGGTTGGATCGAGTGGCTTCATCCTCCCAAAAGGCCATTTAGGACCTTCGGTTGGTTGAGGTGGAAATGCATAATGGAATTTGTTGGACAATTAGAATTTTATAGATGGCTAATGGCAAAGAATATGTTGGAATTGATGTCAACAACCATGGGGGATATGTGTTGGATAATTGGCATTGGCTGACAGTTGATGAGTGTGTTGGCATTGATGTCAACCAGATTAACATTGATGTTGGTGGCAGTAGATGACATCATTCCTGAGTAGGGCATCTTGAAATCAGGGGGATTCCCATGGTTTCTACAGTATCTTGTAGAGAATCATCATAGTGTCAGGATTATTGGAGAAGCCATAATATGATGGTTATGCAGTCCCATGCTTTGAATGAATTTTTTCGTAGAAATATCAGCTCAAATGATCTTGGAAATGGCATAGTTTCATATTCCTTGGAAATATATTTCCAACTGTATGTTGAAGTATGCAAATGACATCCTAGATCAAAATTTATTGTGAATCAAAGTTATGATATCCATGGCCAAAGTTGCAGTGCTCGGAAGCCTGTATATTTATTAAATAGTTGTCTCATATAGTCTCGATTTGGGCTAGCGCGAACAATGCCTGGAATCCTAGAGGCCTAGAAGCTAGTTGCGAGACAATAGAAAAAATTCCTGGAAGCCTAGCTGGAAGGTAGGATTCCCAAAAACTCGAAATCCTAAAGGTTTATTAATAATAAATGTGGGATAGAATGTATTTGGGCTAGCAGGGAACGAAATTTGGCATACCATCAATCAAAAAAACCCATAACAGATATTTCCCAAAAGTTTGAGCTTGAAAGTAGTTGTAATTGAGTCGGGCATTGCAGTGGGGTCGACAGATAGAGACTAGAGTGGTGTATAAGAGGCTAAAATGTAGAGACTAGAGTGGCGTACAAGAGGCCAATAGGTGGAAAGTGGGAGAAGCCCAAAACCTTCAATAAAAGGAATAAGTGTGAGCATTGTAAGTGGTGCACACAAGTGGGCTAGTTCGAAAGCCTACAAGTCTGTAAGGTGTGTAACCACCTACTCCCACACTTACCCAAGTTCACCGGTCCACTAGGGTAAATATGTGACGAAGAGTTATTATGATATGATTCAGCATCCTAGGTCAAATTAAGGAAGTTGAATCAACACAATAAAACCAATGTCACATATGGTGACGCCCTTTAAAAAATTGTCACTGTAAGTGTATATAGTGATGGTCCTTTATGGTCTGTCACCAAAGACATTTTCAATGACACTTTTGGTGAGGGTTGTTAAAGGCCCGTCACTAATTCTCTCTTTGGTGACACTTCTAGCGACGAAATTTTAATGACCCTCACCAATGCTCTTTTTGTTACTTTTGGTGACGGTCAAAAAATGTCCGTCATCATTGATCATTAAAAAACCGTCACTGTAAGTGTATATAGTGATGGTCCTTTATGGTCCGTCACCAAAGACATTTTGAATGACACTTTTGGTGAGGGTCGTTAAAGGCCCATCACTAATTATCTCTTTGGTGACACTTCTAGTGACGAAGTTTTAATGACCCTCACCAATGCTCGTTTTGTTACTTTTGGTGACGGTCAAAAAACGGCCGTCATCATTGATCATTCAAATGAGTTTTTGATGATGCTATGTGCCTGTTATTATATTTTTTTGTCAAAAGTTAACGATTTAATACCATTATTGTGGAGTATTTTTTATAATATGTCCAAAGCCATAGTGGTTAGGGTCAGTGAATTTTTTAGAAGTAATTAGTGTGTATCCTTTCCCTCAAGTAATAACTAGTCGAATAGAGATTTTCTATGAGTCAACAAATGATTCATATATATTAAGTTTATTATCTAGAAAATTCCCTTTAGATAAAGTTCCACTATTGTGTGTAGGAAATATATTATTTAATACATAATCAAGCTTTGACAATTCTATTAATGAGAAAGACCTAATGATCCTCACCAATCTGGGCATGCCTTAAACTAATGCTTTGGCACACACTAACATTTCTTAGCACCCCACATGTATTGGAACATCTTTGTACCTAGAACATCTTGTGATGACACTTACGCCCAAGCACATGGTGACATGCGCTAGCACAACATCGAACTCTGCTAACATGTGTTGGCATGCTGCATATAGTCCCTAGCATGCCCTGGAACACCTTGGTTGAATGCATTGACATACATTAGCACTTGGCACACAATGCCACTTGGCATGTATTGGGGCCTATTATTAGTGTGCCTAGCATGCCCCTTTTCAAAAAGATAAAGTCCTGACTTATTAACCCTCTTATTGGTTCTTCCTTTTGTTGCCTTGACACATATTGACATACCCTAGTCCCCTGCACCACATCCTTAGCACCCAGCATGTATTGGCATATCTTGGCACTATTAATTGGCACATGATATAATTAGCACACCCTGGAACTCCCAAGCACACTTTGGGAATTCTTGACATGCCTTGATATTCCCTAGCATGCGTTACCAATTCTTAGCATACCTTGTTAGTCCCTCCTTGGCATGACAACTAACACTCATTAACACTAGTCTCAGGCGCACGTTCCTCATATTCATTAACTTTCATGAATTTTTACTTAGTGCTCCCTTAATGTTTTTCCTAGTAATCCTTAACACTCATGAACATGCATTATCACTCTCTAGCACACTTTAACACTCTTCAACATTCTCTTCCACTTCATAACATGCATAACACTAGTTCTTGACACATATTGGCGCTTGGCACGTGTTGGTGCTTGGAAAGTCTTAGCATGTGTGGAATACGTTGAGATGCCTTGGTATGATTTGGCATGGTTTAATATTAAATTTATTTGTGATTATCAGTTGTTGGAAAGTAGATGAGAAGCAACAAAGGAATACTTGGCACTTAGAATGCACTAAGACTTTGCACTTGGCAACTATTGTTGCCTAGTGTTGGTGTGCCTAGCATGCCCCTCTTGGAAAAGGTAAATTGATGACTTATTAACCCTCTTATGTGTTCATTTCCTTGTAGTTTAACTTTTTTCTCCCTTTTGTTGTCTTGACATTCCCTGACATGCATTGACACACCCTTGCACGTCTTGGCATGCCTTATCACTTGGCACATATTAGCATGTTTGACATGTATTCCCACTATCTGGCACATCAAGGGGGTGAAGAGAGATGTTGTCCTAAATTAGGTCGAGTACGAGGGCGAGTAAGGGTTGCTAAAGGGAGGTCATGATCATCCTCCAAGAGCAAGATCATCATGTGAGTGTTCAGAAGAATGTTGCATACCTTAAGGGTCGGTTTGCGCTAGGAAGTAGGATGGCATATTGTTGGTTCTCTTCTGGCAAATCGAGCTTAAGAGAGGTTTCTCATGAGAATTTGGGCATGTGATTTCAATGGTGTCTTTGTGTGAAGGCCGCATCAAATTCTAAAATGTTGAAATTTGCAACAAGAAACAGTGAGATTGGAAACCAGAAAGGACAAAAAAAAATGCACCCACACTGGTGAGGAATTTTGATGCACGAAGAGTGAGGAATGTGGGGCGTCTAATTTATTTTTCCCTTAAATAAATTGGACAATAAATTGTAATTTCATCTCATAACAACTTGTGTTAGTTAATTAAGTCATGATGACCGAGTTAGCTCAAGAAATTCAAGTACTTGAGGGTCTAAGATGAGGCATCTAGAGGGATTCTAATGTTTTTTGGGTCCATTTGAAATTTATGCATTAGTGGGGTGCAAGTGTAATTAACTCAATTAAATGCGTTAAAATTAGTTTAACTGGTTCTAACTAAGTTATGAGCTAGCGAGAGGTCCAGTGAATTAAATTAGATTTAATTCAAAATGAGTGATCAATCATATAACTGATAATTCGCTATTAATAGTTGTATGCATGTCAGTTTCAAGGAATACCCAGTTGAGACAGAGGTTAAAGGGAACATAACTATCAGTTGTATTCAGAGAAAATTTCCCATGTGGAATTATAAAGTCATTGGGATTCCATAATGGATTGTGCAATCAAGGAAGATTGATTTTCCTAATTAATAAGCAGTTAATTCCCTAGCTAGGATTGTATGAGCAAGGCAGGCTGAAGTAAGGATCAGAATTGGCTAAGTACTAGACCAAGTTTTCCTAGATCAACGGGAGACAATTGACAGAGTGCTGGAGAATCTCATGAGAGATTAAGCATTAATGTATTGTTTCATGATTCCTTGACTTAATTCACAATAGAGATAGAGGGCCTTTGAGCAGTTTCTTTCCCCAAATACATCATGTTGTTGTGCGATTGATAATTTATTTCTCTTAATTATATGTGATTGTGCGATCGTGTTTTGTTTCCGCAAATTGTAGGAAGGATTCAATATCTTGTTTTAGTAGATTACAAGATTAGATTTAATCTCGTTGGTTAGATTTTCTACATGGTATTAGAGCAGAAATTTTTTGGGCGGCGAGTTTGCATAGAATATTTGAATATTTTGGTGTAAAATTTTCAAAAACAAATAGGCTATTTGGATTCCTTGCGAAAATCTACCGAAATAGAAAAAAAAAATCGGTCGAATCAGAGCTCGGATGAGGGAGATATCATCGATTTAAAATCAACTCTTTTTTAGAAACCTTTTGTAACGTCGGGACAATTACACTGTGCGCGAGTCAAGAACATATATGTAATTGAGGTACCAGATGCATGAAAAGCTTTGAGGAGAAAGGCAGAAGTTAGAGACTTGGTGGTTTAAAGGGAGCATAAATACCTCTTAACATGAATCTTCATGAGAAGCGGTCTCAGAAGGTTGTGGAGTAGTTGCCACAATTGGAGAAGCAGAGAGGAGACTGAGTGGAAGCATCCACTCAAGCAGAGACCTCCATGAGGGGAAAATTTCGAGCCAGATGAGAAGAGGGAGCAGCCATACCTGGAGGTGTAAGCTGGTGGGGTGATGTGTAGACATAATCCCAAAATAAGAAATTTGGGCAAGGTCCATTGAGATGGCGTGTGATCTCATGGATCGAACCTGGCTACGAGGAGCCACAGTACAATAGTAGTAGGAAGGATCAGTTAAATTGATGTAGTCAGATGTCAGCAAGACAGAAATCAGAGTCAGATGTCAAATACTAGATCACAAATTAGAGTTAGCAATAGTTCAAAGGGCACGGATGCAGATGTCAGCAGCAGCGCAAAGAATCCAGTACTAGACAGATGCAGTAGCTAGCAGCAGTCAGAAGATTCTGATGACAGATGCATTATACTGAGTAATTTTTTCAGAGGCTATTCAGTTTTAGGACTTGCAGGTGAAAACAACACTAGAGAAGTGTAGCATGCAGAACATTCCAAAAGTACCGAATGGAGATAGATTGAATTCCTTTCTTGTTGAGAGGGAGTAATGAAATTTGCAACAAGAAATAGTGAAATTGGAAACTAGAAAGGACAAAAAAAAATGCACCCACACTAGTGAGGAATTTTGATGTACCAGGAGTGAGGAAAGTGAGGCGTCTAATTTATTTTTCCCTTAAATAAATTAGACAATAAATTGTAATTTCGTCTCATAACAACTTGTGTCAGTTAACTAAGTCATGATGATTGAGTTAGCTCAAGAAATTCGATTTAAGGTGATCGAGGTGGATATTGGTAGCCACCCGCCTATTCCACTTGGGCCCTCGCCATTATCTCTTTCAATTTTTCAGTTTCCTTAATTATAGCACAGTTTACTTTTTTTGTCAGTTTTTCAGGTCCTGAACTTTCGGAGCCATTTTGAGGCCCCAAACGACATTTTTTGGGCAATAAAGGTTTAGTGATTTCATAGAAATCGCATTAGCAGTTGTAGTCCTCGACGAGATCTTTCTAACAAGGTATCATGTGCGTCAAACGAAGATCATATGACCAAGTTACGACCCCGGAAAGTTGGCTGCCCAACTAACCCCAACGGGGCCCATAAACTCTTGGTGTTACATCTCCTCGGGTTAGGGTTTTGATTTTTTAGGATTTTATCTTATTTTTAAATAATAAAAAAGACCCTTCATCCTTATTGTAACACAGTTCAAAGGAACATAACTATCGGTTGTATTTATAGAAAATTTCCCATGTGAAATTATAAAGTCATTGGGATGCCATGATGGATTGTGCAATCAAGGAAGGTTGATTTTCCTAATTAATATGGAGATAATTCCATAGGAATTGCATGAGCAAGGCAGGCTGAGAATTGGCTAAGTATTAGACCGATTTTTCCTAGATCAGCAGGAGACAATTGGCAGAGTGTTTGAGAATCTCAAGAGAGATTAAGCATTGTATTGTTTCATGATTCCTTGACTTAATACAAAATAGAGATAGAGGGTTTTGAGTAGTTGCTTCCCCAGATACATCTTGTGTTGTGCAATTGATAACTTGTTTCTCTTACTTATATGTGATTGTGTGATCGTGTGTTGTTTCCACAAATTGTAGGAAGGATTCAATATCTTGTTTTAGTACATTACAAGATTAGATTGAATCCCGTTGGTTAGATTTTCTACATGAAATAGAAGAGAGGGTTGATACCATCTTTCCTTGTGGTGGTTAGTAGGCCACAAGGTCTATGATAAAGACCAACATAAATGGAGGAGGCCTTGCACTGTAATTTAGAGCCATAACAGAAGTTGACACAGGTGTAATATTGACTGATTTAACCCTAGTTTGAGGGTCGACATTGAGATCTGAAGTTCATGTCAAGATTCAGTCAAAGAAATGCCCAGAATCTATGGATCCATATGATCTAGGTCGAGTCTCTTATGGAGGCAAGAGTCGTGTTTTTTCTATGTGTGGATAGGGTTTGTTCTACAACAATTAGAAGTACATAAGTAGAATGCCCTGGTTAGGAAAGTTTTCTAGCATGTTTAGTTCATAAGGTATGACCTCAAGACTGTGACAAATTTGCGTAGAAGAAGATGGGTTGTGACCCTTAGAGCGAGGTTTATTTATGCAATAAAGACCACAGATCTGGAAGATGGTTTGCAGATTCAGTATCTGTGGAGACAACAGATCCAAAGGAGGGTGGAACCTGAGCAGAAGATTGAGCATGCAAAAGAAATGTGCCATATGAAGAATGGATTGACATGTAGAGGAGTTGATTTTGGCAGACTTTCCATAGAGTTTTAGATAAAAATCTGAAGAAACCTATAAAAAGTTAGTGAATGGACTGTTAGTGGTTGATTTGTGACCCTAGTTCAGTCATCTATAGATTGTTAGAAGTATGATATGAGGAGTAGTTCATATTTGTTCATAGATTGGACAAAAAAGATCAAATTTTCAATACACAAGAACAATGATCTTGAGAGGACTCAAACCATTGTTAGGTGGCAGATTTGAAGAGCCCTAGATGAAGACAATATTGTGGGCCCTAGATCAGTAAAAGGAATTGACTGTGGTTGGGAAGATTGATGGTAGGCCAAGTACAGTTGGAGGGTTGTTAGGTTACTATCAAAGAAGAGCCCTGACTCTTGTTCTGGTGAAGGACAACAAAATTGGTAGAAGGGCAGGTGTATAGGGCCTAAGGATTTGCAGACTTTGAAGGACTAAAGTAACAGTCAAGTGGGCCAACCAACTAGCCCTAGTTCACTATATTGTAGAGGATTGATTCAGTGAGAAGAAGGGCAACCTCCATAGCCCTGGACATCTCATCTTGGAGCTGTAGTATGGCAAAAGTGGGCATACCAAAGATTTTTTCACAAATGGAATTGTGAACAACATGTTACCACTCAAACTAGTAGTGGATCTAAAAGGGGTTCCTAAGAGGGCAACTACTAGGATAAAGGAAACGATGGAGGCTTAGCCCATTGTCACCATAGCTAAGGCTCCTTGCTCTTCACATACTTTCACCGATGGGTGGAGTCCCAATAGTTTAGGAAGTCACTTGTAGACTATAGGTCAATGAATAGGTGGGAAGTGACCCTTGAAACCCTTTCCCTAAGATAAAATAAAGAGTGGGACTTGCTTTCCTTTTAAGCAAGGGAATTATCTTCTAGGGAGAGAGGAGGGGGATTGAAGGGTTGAGGGAGAAGAATAAGACTTATGAAGGAGGTTGGGATCCCTCATATGGTGGAACAGAGGCCTTATCCTTTGGGAGGTTGCTCAAATGTAGGAAATAAGAAGCCAAAGGAAGATTTTTGACGTTATTCAGTCGAACAACCCATGCTAACTACGCTCACGAAGTGGTTGGAAATGGAAACTTTGCTTCTATTTTATAAAAAAATAAAAAAACAACTCAGCGCGGGCAGTCCATTGGGACAAAGCGCCAATGGGCGCGAGGCCGAGTGTTAATTTCTCTATGGGCGCGAGGCCATAACTACCTGCTAGTGCCGACCCAAAATCATATGTTTTTTAGAGCCTGTTATAGGAATAGTCAAAAGAGGAAATGTTCTTCTAATGGCAAGGGATGTAATGACACTTTTTGCAAGGCATGACACTACATAGAAGTCACAGAAATGGCCCTCCAATGTTCGGGATGGGGATTGCAGGGACGGTGACAAAATGTTGTTTAACACTTATTTTTAAGTTTGATTGGGTGGGTATATTACTCTTATGTGATAATAGTTTCAGTTGGTAGTAATATTTATAATGATATCAAATGTTTGGAATTTTATAGTAGCACCAAGCTAAAGAATGTTGGTTTGTTATTCCATCATACATAAACACAATAATATTCTTATCTTTCAGCCTAAATATTTTAATGATTTAATATGCATGCCAAACACCAACCTATAAATGAGTAGTATGCCTCCATAGAGAGGACGGGTCTGCAGGGGGGGTGCTGGGCCACACATGGATGTACACCAGCAACATGGGGAGCCTAGCTCGGACTCTGAGTCGATTGAGAGTCGCCACTCCACTACAGATATGACCCTGTCTCTAGCCCGTTCATTGAGCCACGTAGAAGTCTGGTCACCTTGGAGTCCATCGCGACCCAGCTGGATCGCATACATCTCAACATTGATACGCTGAGGGAACAGAGGTACTAGGACATGAACGAATTGGTTTCCTATATCAACGACCTCGAGCATGTGCATAATGAGACCTTTGACTCTGTGGAAGGACTCTGGTGCCAACAACAACGCACAAATGACCATCTTCGCACCTTGGAGAGTTGAGTGGAACACATTGATTACCATATGCATGAACGTGATGCTCTCTTTGCTACACTTCGAGCGTTTCCTCCCAATCTCCATCCTTAATGTGTAATTCTGAGATTTGTAATTTTTCTCTTTTTGTGTCGACAATAACCAAAAACACCGACTGTCTTGGCTCCTCTTCAGGCTTCTTACTTTTCAAAGCAAGACTTGTGCCAGCTCTTAAACCAATCTATATTACTATATTTTGTTGGTGGTAATGTATTTTGTTGACACTTATGCTATGATAATATAATTACACCGGAGGCATTTTTTTTGTTGGCTTGGGGTGAGCAAATACTGTTCACCCCAGCCAATGAGAAGCCTTTCTCATCGCCCTTCCAGCCAATAAAATTAGACATGTGGCACCTCCTCCAACCAATGAAAATCTTCCATTTGGCCCTGTTAGTTTGAAAAATAAGTTTCAAGATCTTAAATGTTTGAAAATAGGGACATGAGAGACACCGAGAGGGTATGGAGACAAGGGTTTGCAGGTATATGTTGAGGGATTTGAACAGGGCAACAGTGGAGGTGGCGGTGGAGGCCGAGGCTCCGGTAGTCAAGTTCAAAACCCACATCTGCGAAGTCTGCGGTGAAAAGTTCAAAACCCACATCAAATTCCAAAATCACTGCGGTGAAAAGTTCAAAACCCACATCAAATTCTAGAAACACTTCAGGGAGAGAGAGCAACTCAAGCTATTGAGGCATCTTGATTCCTTGAAAGGGAAGAAGAAGAATGCTTTTAGGGCTAAAATAGTACCCAAATAGGAGAAATATAGGGAAGCAACTAGACAGGTTTTGGTGCCCAAGGTGGGCTATGGGCTTGCAGGAGAGATTAAGAGAGCAGGGTTTTGGGTCATCACAATGTCCGATAAACCTTCAGTTTTGTCCCCCAAGGGTTCGAATAGAGAGGTTATCAGATAGATCAACTTGTATAAGACTATTTCCGTTCATTGCAAGTTGTTTAGGTATGGGGCCTTCAAACATATTACTACTAAGGTATAGGTATGCGAAACTCTGTAGCCTACATAAACTTGCTGGCAGTTTTCCATGTAGTTGATTGTGATGGAGATACAGATTTGAGAGGCGACAAAAATTAGTTATGGAAGCGGGTATTGCCTGTGATAATTTATTTTCTGCTAACCATAAGTTGGAGAGCACAATGAGATTTCCAACATTTGATGGAATTTCTCCAGTCAAGATGTTTTGGTTCAAGTAAATTTCTTCTAACAGAGGAAGCCCAAAAATGGAGGGAGGAATGGTTCAATGGTTCTGGTGAGAAATTTGGAATAGAGGGACAAGTATGAGAGCTTTGTGAGTCGACCCACTTAACACTGCTGAGATGATAGAGAACAGAATAGCTCGCGCGGCATTGTTTTAAGGGAAAACCCCTGAGCAACTTTGACAGTTTGCCCTTCCTATGAAGGTCTTCCTTTTCCCATCGTTTCTTATTCTTGAATATTTCTTTGTTATCTCAGGAAAAGTTTCAGAGAGTGGAATTGATTCAGGGTTTCCCAGTGTTGCCAAGCGACCTGCCGTCGGGGGTTTGACTTCAGGTATGTCAACGCTACCAGTATTAAGGTATTTCTCTTTTGTTTTTTAGGAAGTATCGGAATTTCTATATACCTAGGCTCACAGCTGGATAGATGCAGAGACTCTTTTAATAGAATAAGAGGACGATCTAACGAGTACCCAAAGTCTCTCGGATTCCTAAGAAAAACCATAATAGACCATAAAATAAAAACTGAAAGGAGCACAGCCATGAGAAAAATAGTCTTGATTTTTTTTTGTTTGGTTGGTTTCTTTCTGAAACCACCCGGTATGAAGTGAGTCTGGATCTTTTTTAGGCTTAAATACTTTATGGTATTTCTAATTTTTCTATAAAATCTTTCAAAGTGTGGGTTTTCATTGCTTATGGTTGGGTGATTTTCTTACCAGGTTTCTCCACCTTGTCCTGAGGATGAATCACATTAGCTGGTTTGCAACGTCAACCAAATCATAATGATGTGATTAAACCGAAAGAAATTTTATCTAAGATAAACAATGTTGGCTCAAAACAAAAAATGAAAATAACCATATAGACAAAACTACAATACAATTCAACACAAAGAATTGAAAATCATGTTCCAAAATCTTTTAATATTTCTTTTAATTAAATAGTTGTAAAATGAATCTTTAAAAGGAAAAATACGTCCTATGAATATATTAATATCTTCAAAGACAAAGTGATAATATTTGAAAATATTATTTTGACGTAGTTTTATTATAAATTTTGTTATCATGTCATGTAAAATACATCATTAAATCTATTATTAATATTAAAAGATTAAGATTAATATTAATATTAATATATTACAATATAAATATTATTATATTTAATAATTTGAGGAAAAGTTTGATCTCTCAACAAATGATAGATCGAGAGTTAGATGAATCCAAGGTGATATAAATAAAATTAAAATCCAACAAAACTTTAAAACCTTTTATATTTTTGAAAGCTTACAAATTAATTACAACCACTAAATTCAAGATAATAATTATTATTATTCTTAATATTTTTTACTTTTATTTTTTATTCGATCATCATTACCACATAGAACATCCAACAACAACACAAACTCCTCATTTGCTTTTTGAAGTATGTATTTTTTTGTAAGTTAGGCTAAATTATATTAGATCAAAATAAAACTTTACATAGGTGTCGGGTTGAGATGGTAAGCAATGATTAACCAATCCCAGCCTTAGAGGCTATCAAAATAGCGCAGGTTTGGGGCTGCCTCCTAGGAGGAAACCAACACCTTAAAAGCATCAAATAGTCAATATTTACAAAGTGTGTCATGACACATATAAAAACAAAAGATCTATAGTACATGTTGAAATAACAGAAAACAAAAAAGAGTCGAGCAACTGCGCATTCATGGTGTTTCTTCATCATCCTCTGTAGAAGGGTCCTCCTCCTTGATGCGGCATCCATATTCCTGTGGAATAGCCTCCTCCTCAATGGAAGGCACATGCAGGGGCTTTTTGTGGGTGTGCAAAATATGGGAGCGATTGGGTACTCAGTGTCAGGAACTCGCGTCCAAACTTTGTCCAAGTCCATGATCCACACATCTGTGTCCTCCCCCGAGGCCTCTTGAACCGGGAGAGGCTTGAATTTTCGAGGAGTGGGCTGCTTAGAGTGTGAAATGGTGGACTTCCTGGGGCCCCAGATTCTTTTGCCCCTCTGATTCTCCTGAGCTAAGGCAATCTCCTCCTGGGTGCGCTTAGACCGTGATGGTGCTTCCCTGTCATGGTTGCTAGAAGAGGAGCCTTCGATGGATTCCAAACGGTGGTCCAGGCTGCGTTGATGGCGACCCGAGAATGCACCTCTTTGGCTACCCCTAATGGTCTTTTGGCGCAGACTTAGAGCCATGGGGGGGCTAACAGACAAAGAGGGAGAGGCCGAGCTAAAAGTGGTGATGTGCTCAATAGGGGAGTGCGCAACAGAGAAGCACATCAGGGGGTGCACAACAAAGAGTTATGCAGTAGGGGGCGCGCAACGAGGGAGCCTGCATCAGAAAACGTGCAGTGGGATGAATTCGAAGAAGTGGGGAACTCCGGAGGGAGGCGCGCAACCAGGGGGACACCGTAGGGAGCGCGCAGCCTGAAGGGAAACAACGGGAGAGGCTCCTGGCATGCTAGCTCCAGTAGGGTGGTGCATAAGAGGGAGAGCGCGCAACTCATGGGCACGCGAGGAAACTGAGGCAACAACAAAATGGCAAGGGAGGGGACGAAGAAGGCTTTGGAGGCCAACTGGAGCAGCATGGGGATGACAGAATGAGGAGAGACCGTGCCTTTTGAAGACCTGTGGCACAAGCGCAGATGTAGTGTGATTTTGTGGCACGCTCGCATATGCGAGTTGGGCATAGTTCACTTGGGGTTGCATGTGATTCAATGTATGGTAGAAGATTAGGTGCATCAGAGTGCTCATGTGAATGATTTCTAAGAGGAGGTTCCGCATCATGTTAAAGCTGTCGGTGCCGGACTTTATCAACCTGTGCATGGGATGAACTGGCTCCGCACGTTCACGTCATGTCACCCACATCCAAAGAGCTTTTTGAAGTATGTTAATAAATTTAAAATCACATTTTAATGAAGATAAATAAATATATGGTTGTTTTAAAAACAATTTTAAAACACTACAAAATAAGATGTATCTCATTATTATTTCATATACACAAAATCACAAAATTCAAAATATATTTTATAGTAAAGGAGAATATCAAGCAAAGAAGCAACACATTTATTTTGGGAATTTTTATTTTTATTTTTTTATTTTTAAAATTTAATGAATAAAATTATTGTTTGTTTGTTTGTTAAGTTATGTGAGTTTTGGCATGTTTAATCTGTGGTTTGAGTCTCCATGATCTAAGGGTATTTAAGTTATCAAAATCAGGCAAGGATTGCATCCAGTGTGGGCCACACTAGCCTTTAGTATGATTGGATTTTTGCCCACGGAGTTTTGAACCAATGATACAAGTGACCTTTACACCACAAAGTGTGTTAACAAAACACTATATCACCATTTGCTAGGCTCAATAAAATTAATTATAAATATATTAAAAAATAAAATTAGAAAATGTCATATAACCTAAATTGAATTGAGGCTTCGGTGATCCATAGGAATTTTCAGAAAAAAAATTGGTTAAAATCACATGAGAATGAACTTTGTTGACGCGTTTTGAACTAGCAAGTGTGGTTCATCTCTAGGACGAGATCAAGATGAGCCACACTTGCTGGTTCGAAACGCCTTGACAAAGTTCATTCTCATGTGATTTTAACTGAAAGTTTTTTGAAAAAATCATATAACCTACTAATTTTGGTGAAGAGGAACTATATTAACTGGTTCAAAACTCATTAAGAATCTATAAGATTTATGTGATGGATTCAAAAGACAAATCTCTACATAATTCTACTCACATAAGCCTCCATTTAAATATCATATAACCCATTAAACTATTTGTATAGTGATTTTAAAATTGGATATCATCCTTTCTTATTCAAAGAAATTTATTATAAATATTACTTAAAGAACAAAATTAAAACCCCTGATGGGGGTGATCATTTAAGGGGCCAGTTGGCAGTGCATTGGATTGTGGAGCCGAAGGGGCCTCCATGCACCACACAAATGCAATAAATGGGCTTTGGAACCCACACCTTGCTCCCCGCGAGTTGAGTTTAATATTGCACAGGGACCAACAGGAAATCATTCGCAAATCATTCGCAGATGTTGGGTGATGAGGAGAGAGTGCTGGGAGAGAACAAGGTGTGGTTTGTTTGCGTCCTGGCTCAAGCTGTGGCTAGGGGCAACAGAACAGGACGAGGCTGTTGAATGTTGAATGCAGAAGGGAGGGGAATTGGCACCTGCATCCAACATGCCCTTGTGATCGAGGGACGTTTTCTTTGTCCAGTGTAACGATTTATTTGGTCTCTGGCTTGGACTGTGTGGGTCAGGTGCAGACACATATTTTTCCTCAACCTAACTCCTTCTTTGGTTAGTGCACACTTCACTAGATCGCCAGTCGGATGGAGGGAGCAGCTTCAAGTGCCTTTCCTAGGGATGTATGAGCTCTGCGGGCCCTGGGGCCTGTGGCGTGTCTTCCTACGTCTTCACTACTTGTCGCTGTGGTGCTGGTGCTTAGGACTTCGGGCTCCTTCTCAGTTGGGTAATGATGTTCAACAACTCTGGAATTGTAAATGGTGTGTTATTTCAATATTGTTAATTCAGTGTCTTGTGGGGTGTTTCTTAGGTCAAGCAGTACACAACTTGTGGCAGTGCTGCTAGTGGTGGTGGAGTTGGTAGTATGCCTCGATAGAGAGGGCGTGCCCACAGGGGGGTGCTGGGCCACGCATGGATGAATGCCAACAACATGGGGAGCCTAGCTCAGACTCTGAGTCGACTGAGAGTCGCCACTCCGCTATGGATATGGCCTTGTCTCCAACCCCCTCACTGGGCCACGTAGAAGCTTCGATCACCTTGGAGTCCATCGCGACCCAGCTAGACCACATACATATCAACATTGATATGCTTAGGGAACATAAGTACGAGGACATGAACAAATTGGTTGCCTATATCAATGACCTCTAGCATGTGAAGAATGAGACCTTGGACTCTGTGGAAGGACTCTAGTACCAGAAACAACGCACAGATGACCATCTCCACACCTTGGAGAGTTGAGTGGAACACATTGATTACCATATGCATGAATGCATTGCTCTCTTTGCTACACTTCGAGCGTTTCCTCCCAATCTCCCTCCTTAATGTGTAATTTTGAGATTTGTATTTTTTCTCTTTTTGTACCGCCAATAACCAAAAACACCAACTGTCTTGGCTCCTCTTTAGGCTTCTTACTATTCAGAACAAGACTTGTGCCAACTCTTAAACCTGTATTACTATATTTTATTGCAATGAGCAAAGCTTGTGCCAACTCTTACCCTATATTACTATATTTTATTGCAGTGGTAATATATTTTATTAACACTATGATACTATAATAATTTTTTTTTAACCAAAAATACAAAATTAAAAAATATCATACAACCAATAAACTATTATATATAAAACACTTCTTTTTTTGTTCCACTAACATCATTGTGAAGCTATGGAATGGAAGAAAAAAGAATAAAAAACTAAAGGGGAAAATTTTGGTCTCACCACGTCATTTTGACATGTGACCTTTCCCACTAATAAAAGTAGCTTATCGATTACGAACGTTAAATTAGGATCATGGTAAACATCATGGTAAACATCGGTCCCTCTAACAATCATTGGAAACCAGAAACCACATCCCAAAACCACTTATTGTGACGCTTATGGCTCAACTTTGATAACATCCCTATAAATTCAAAAGGCCAACAATAAAACCTTAAATCTGTGTTGTATCTGCGAACTAATAGGCTTTGAGGGTTTCAGTGGAAGGATTTTGTGGGTTAATTTTATTCTATTACATAATTCTTTGGTTTCAGGTAATGGCGACGACGGAAAATTCATCGAAGGTCACAAAAGAATGGAAGAAATTGAAGATCCAGGAGCTGCGCTATGAACTTTCTAAGAGGGATTCGAACCCCGGCGCTCCCGGTCCTTCGCTGACTCAATGCCTGGGAATTTCTTTAGATATGGCGGAAAATACCGGAGGCGAGGGCCTGAGTTGGACGTAAAACAGGCGGTTCCTCTGTCAGAAGATGCACAAGAAAAAGCTGAGGCAGTTAACGTGGAACCACCTTCTGGAGATGAAACAGTTCTTCATATGGGTTGATGTTACCGGCATGGAAGTGGATCTCCCTGCCTCAGACTACATATACTTTAAGGTTGGCATAATTTCGAAGAAGATTGAAATTTCCTGGTTTGAAATTGTTCCAACCTGCAAGGATAAACTTGGGAAGGAACCCTGTAACGAGGCCAAGTCTGAAGTCAGTCTGGTACTTCTCTCACCCTCTAAGGTCTCTGTTTGTTTGTTTGCATCATTTGGGTCTTTTATAATCCATTAATTATCGACATAAATTTATAGTTGACCATTAGCTCTTTATGATTATCCCCACATATGTATGTATTTGGTTCATGATCATGGAAAACCCTCATGTTTTTCACATGGATTATGTTTCTTGGGAATTCCCAAAAAAAATTTGGATTCATGATTCAGGGAATAACCTCCTGTTGTTATAGGATTGTGTTTCTTGGGAATTTCACAAAATTATTTGGGGTTTCGCTGAGACATTTGAGATTTCAATACTGGAACAAATAACATGGTCATATCAGGGTGTTGGAATTATCAAGCCGCTGGTGCGAATCTTCTCATGCCACGATGAGAACACGGGTACATAAGTTACATTTGAGTCCCATGCTTCGCCAGCTCAAAAATGCTACCCTGTTCCTCAAAACTCAAGACTGGTGCACCAGATGATATTGTGAATTTATTTGATTTTCTATGCACAGAGATAGATTAGAGTTAGATTATGCACCAAGTAGAAAAATTAAAAAGGAAACAGTATCTTAATGGAGCTTGTGGTTCAATCCTATTTGAGATTGGTCAGATTATGGGTATCATCATGAGATGGCAATTAACTTTTAAAGCAAGATTATTGAATTGATGGCTGGTTAAATTGCACTGGTTACCAGTGTAGAAAAGGGAAAGCAAAGTGTGAAATTGCCACTTTATTTTATAAGTGACTTTAGAACACGGGAATTTTAAAACTTCTGAATGGGAATTTCAAGGGATCTGAGCCTTCTGAGTAGACTTTTACAAATGCTTTAAAGCTGCTTCTTGTCAATGTTTTCTATGTAATCGTTTTTACATGTATGTCGTGGACTGAAGCAACACAACATCTACTTAGACATTTGAGACATATAAATTAGTCTTTGTGTGCACATTGTAGCTACATCAATTGTATTGATTTGGAAATAATAAGTATTTACTAGTTAGTAACCATTAAGAGAGGAAATGGTTTAGGGATTGTGTTTTTTATCAACTAGGAGCTACATATGCAACTGGTAGGCAGCCCAAATCAACATTATCCAAAACCTGCAATTGTGGAGGTGCCTGTCCTAAGTGAACACTTAATGGATGCCTTTTTTGAAATCAAAGGCAATAGACTCTGCAATCGAAAAACATATTCATTGAGCTCCAGGGCTAAAAGGATTTATAATATTTCATTAATAGGCTATGCGAAAGAATGTGAATGTTGGTAAAAAATGTAAGTCCATCCTATAGTCTATTACTCAATTAGAGAAAAGCCTGAATTAAAAAAAAAAAAAAAAAAAAAAAAAATTGTACAAGTAAGCGATTTTTTACTTTTGTAGTTTTCTTTTAAGCAGTCCTTTTTGCCCTCTAATAATTATGTTATCTCTCAGAATTGTCCTTTGCGGAATTAAATGGTTCTGAATGGTCAGGTTAGGGAAGGCACACCTATCTTTGGCACAATTCACTTCACTTCTGGATTAGTGTTTGGTAATCCAAAGGGGGTGTCTCAAAGTTGGCCCTGCTGAATTGAGTCTTGGAATCTGCAGATCAGGGCTTCAAATCATAGAGAATAACATGCGGATCTACAATTGAATTGCATATTCTTCAAGTTTGTAAACTAATCTTCGAAATCAGGGATTGAAACCCGTGAAAGATTTGATTGTGTAGCATAAGTGAGCAGTGCCAGTTATTTGGGTTTTATCTTGGATGGTTGAGAGGATGAATGCACTACACCTGGGTTCAAATCCCACCCGTGATGTGTTTTCTCTTTGTTAGCCGATTGTTGATTGAGTCTTTGTGAACCTGTTGTTGGTGGGGCTGGCAAGATACAAGCATTTCATTCTTGCTTATGGGCTTGAGGGTGGGATGAATTGTATTCCATGAAAAAAAGGTGAGCAGTGCCAAGTCCAAGTGGGTGATGGAAAAGATGGTATAGAAGAAATCAAGAAACATAATTTAAAATTGAATCTCGCTGATTAAAAGATACTAAAACTGGATTGTTAAAGCTAGGAGAGAAATCAAAGCATGAAGTGAATTGTCAACAAAGAATCTTCATATAAACCAAACAAGTAGACTCTGAATAATCAGAGATGTCAAGAGCACATAATTCTCATAAATTTCAGGACCTGTTGTCACTACTGCAGATCTTGTTGACCTATAAAGATGCTTAACAGCAGCCTTTTGACTCAGATGAGTTCAACATGTCTCTCATATATTTATACTTGAAGCTGGGATCCCAATCTCAAATCTTGTGCCAAGTTGAGCTTGTTTTTTCATCCCACAATATTTTAGCAACATGACTAGATTAGATCCAGATGAGATCCGCCAGGCCTCCATGATGAGCTACCTCTTCTAGACTGCAGTGTAGTGGGTGATCTAGGCATCCCACTAGTTCTTCCTCTAGACACTGTACTAGACTGAGCTTCCTTCATTTAGTGTTGGATGTTAGGAGAGATGGGTTTATTTCATGATAAACCTACCTTGTTACCTTGGTTCTTGTTCTTGGGTCTTCTCCTTTTATACATCTCCACCCCGAAGTGGGTTTCTAGGCTTGGGGCTTGTTACCCACCCCACCAAAAGTGGCTAATCCATGGGAGAATTTTTTCTCCTCATCAGCTAGTCAACAACCCTATGATGGTCTTCAGGTAGCATTATGCCAGAGTTGTCCACCTATTGCTCCAGTCAATGCTCTCTCCCATCTAGCAGTCTTCTTGATGGAAGGTGGGTCATCTATCAGTAGGCATTATAACCTTTTAGCAATCATGTGCTTTCATTTAATGTGATGGTCATATTAATATAAATCATGGGGCAAATTGGATGATTGACTACTCTTGATTGTATCCTTCTTCCCACACTTCAAATGGGAGGTTAGCTTTTGACTCTAGTCCAGTGAGACTCATCTCAAGCCTTATGGTTTAGGAAGGGCCCTACTGGAGAGGCGCTGATTGATATAGCATGTCTAGGGTAATTCATACTTATCACTTTCCATATTTCCTGATTATTCATCTCCATTCTTTGGGTTGATTGTCATTGGTCATTGGGATTGGCACCATATATCCACATCCTTGAGTCCAGGTCCAGAAACTTTCCCTGGAAGGTTGATGCAGTTGAAAGAACGATAAAAGCATATAAAGCCACTGTAGAAAGAAAATGTAAAATTCAAAAGATGGCTGACTTATTTAGCACGTGAGAAAAAACCTAGCATGAGCTCTACTGCCCTCATTAGCCTTCACCCATTTCCTCAAGCATTTAGTGCTTCATCTAAAATAAAGGAACTCATGCAAACTTATTGGAAGATTGGGGATATTGCATCTATCTTCTGTGAGGTTTTATTTATGCAACCCTTTTACATTTTTATTTTGTTGGAAACCCTTGTAATTAGTCATGAAGGGCTTGTAATGGTCTATTTATCATTTGGATAATGTAATGTGAGAATTTCATTCCACTTATATTCGTTGTTTTTATATTAAGCTTGCATCTAACAAACTAGATTGTTGCATGAATTAATACAGCATCACCTTCATGGCTTTATTTTATAGTAGCATTCCTAGCTCTCCAAGGATAATTTTCAGCATCCATTTTTCAGTGAGCTAAGGCTAATTTGTGGCATGCATATTTTCCTTACAGATTCAGGCATTAGCCCTTTTAGATCCATACCCATTTTTGACTGCATTTCCCCAGTATTTGGTAGGCACTAGTCTTGGGGTATTCCATCACGTTTTGTTCTCACATCACTCAATAATCCATTTTACTACTACCATACATTTTGTTAAGGCTTACTCTTCAAAATAATTTTGTTAATGCTTGCTCTTATCTTTACGGTAGCCCCTATTGAATTGGAGAAGAGCTAACTAGAAGTGCGAGGAAGAGTTACTGTGATGACAGTGGGTAGACTTCCTAAGTGCACAATACTAGCCCCTTGATGCTTGAGATTTTACATCAAACAGGGGTTCTATATTTTGTTGTAACACATGGTATTATAGGGAAGACGACAATTCGGTTTCAATAGGTATGCTCTTTATTTTATTTTTTTCAAGGAAAACCTCATAGGGAAACCCTCTAGCACTGCCCCACATTTTGCAGATGGTACCCAGTGTGCTCTTTCTTTCATCTATTTCTAATTTGAAATTTAACTAGGTTTTTGTTGGTGCTGTGGGAAACCACTTTTAGGATATTTGTGCCCTTGGGATACAGGGCAGTTCCCACGTCACTGATACCTCTCCTACAAAGTTATACAAATATTGGGCGTGGGTCAGAATTGACAGAAGATTTTACTAATGAAATTAGGAATCTTGGAATTGATGCCCTACGGCCTATACCTTCTTTCTTTGTTAATTAAATAAATATAATTTAAATTTTATATCGAAGAAAAAAGAGAAGAAAGCTTTGGAAAAAACATAAAAGTTGGAGATTTCACTATTTCAGACTGACTTCGTACAGTGATGCTTCACTGTTCAACTTCATATGTTTTACAACATTCATAATGATCTTCCCGATCTTTGTCACATACTTTCATAGGGGAGAATTAATAGAATATTTCTTTTGTTATTCTTCTTCACAATCACTATTTCTTCTCCCACCACAATTTCCACAGCCCTCTTGGGATGAACGGTGAGGCCATTGGAAAATTCAAAAACTTGTTGTATTGCTGCTAGTGCTGCTATAACAGAGACTCTTGATTCTGGTGTATCATTGCAAATGCTCAATGCTGGTGTAACAGTGTTTGTAAACTGTGGTGTACTGTTGACAATTGCAGTATCTGATCTCTATTCTTTGTTGGTGTATATAAGTGACAAACTGTTGGTTAGTAAATAAATTACAAAACAAAGTTTGAAAGCAGTGCTACTGCTCATTACTCAGTGATATTAATATATTTCTTATTGTTCATGGCCTTTAGGCCACATAAAACAAATATTTCCCACGTGTCCTAGTCCCATTTGGACTCATTGTAGTGAAGAAAAATATTTATTTTATCAAGGAAAAGTCATGGATAAGCACAAGACCAAGTCGGCCCAAGAGCAAGATCAAGTTGGCCTAGCTGAGAGGATGAAGAAGAAGAGCAGAAGTTGATATTTTTGTCAAGGAAGCTTTTCTCTTGTCTCACTAGGGTTTGTGAAGCTGGCAGTTGCAGGAGGATGAAATTGACTACTCTGTGGCCTGGAAAAATCAAGCCTGGGCTTTGGATGAATTCTGTTTCTCGAATGGGAGCTCTCTATACTTTGATTGTAAGGGAGGAGAAACTGTTCCAGAGGGAAGAAGGGAAAAGAAAGAATGGAGAACAGCAGATTAAGAAGAGGGGTTTTGAAGAAATAGAGCTTGTGATCGCCCCTGTGTTTGATCACTGTAGGGCTGTTCTGAATCCATCAGATCAGGTGACTGCCAGAGATTACTCACTTAAATTTCTGTTTTAGATTTATTTATTTTAAGATTTAGATAAATCGATCTTAATTTATAAATATAAAAGATTAATTAATTTTTGTTTACCATTCCAATAAATTGATAGATAAATTTAAAATTAAAATAAATTTCTTTTAATTGAATATGTAGAATGCATGCCCATAATATTTCAAGGCTTTCTGGCTAGAGGTTTACACATTCAAGTAGAACTTCAAATTGATTGTGATCGGTCACTATTGGTTGATATACTATTTTTTTGATCCTGTTGATTTTTACATTGTAATACATGGCTTCTTGTTGCTTGGTATTTGATCTTTCAGGGCTCATTTACTAAACCTGGACCATCATTCATTTTGATTTGCCTTGATTTCATGTTTTCAACTCCTATGGACTTATTTACCTGATTAACTTTTCATCCTTAATGTCATTTTAGAGCCTCCATTTCTTGGAATCAGCTTGGCGTTGTTCATGCTTGATGGTATTTTAGAGCCTCCATTTCTTGGAATCGTCTCATAACATAAGAATTCTTTACTTTTGGATATCTTTACGTGCTTTACTTGACCTTCAAAGTGGAGAATGGTCAACCACTTTTGGGTTATCTACAACTTGTTCATCCCATAGTGTTATTGTTATTGTCTCCGAGCGCTTTCAGCCACATTTAGTAGACTTGGATTTTCATTTCATGTGTCTCATGTCTTCCAACTTCCATTGACTCATTTACCTGTCAAAGTGACATCCCCATTGACAATCAATTCAAGTTTGATCTACTTATAAGGCATTATTTCCATTCAAATTCTAAGTTGTAAGTTTGTAACCAATCATGATACGTTTGACAACTTTGTCATCAAGTGTGTGCCTCATTTACTGGTGTATAGCCACATCTATGCGGACATTTGAAGATCCTCAAGAGATCATTTGTTGCCATTCCATACGATGTATTCAACTTCCATTGATTTATTCACCTGTGAATATCCATCGAAAGTCACACCCCCCTTGACAATCAATTCAAGTTTGATCTGATTATAAGATATTATATCCCTTCAAATTCTAAGTTGTAACCAGTCATGATACGTTGGAAAACTTTGTCATCAAGTGCATGCCCTATTTTACTGGTATGTAGCCACACCTGTGTGAACATTCTAAGATGCTTAAGAGATCATTTGTTGTCATTCCATACTAAATGTAGTGTCTTTTGATGTAGGGAATTGGTGGGCAATCTAGTTTTGTCATTCCATACTTAACTGACTACTTATGATTCCTATTGTTACTCAAGATAAAAACTATTTGGAACTTTGGTGAATGAAATGAATTTCTTTGTTCACAGGGACGTTTGTTAAGTAGCAGCCCTGGAGCCTAGGAACCTCTAGAAGAATCTGAAATAGTGGAAACAAATGAAATTGCCAGATTTTCTTTATCCTCTTTTTCAACTGAAATCCTTTTCCAATGTTCCTGTGGTGGCGCCCTTGCTTTCTGCATTAAATGCATCTATACCTTGTTATTTTAGCAACAAAAAGTCTAATTGCAAGTGAATCTCATTTTTGTATCAGATCAGCAAAATTTTTCTTGAACTTTTTGTTCCCACCTGCTGAAAGAAAACTCTGTTTTTTTGTTATCAACTTTGAATATTTCTTTCATGTCTTCTCTTGCAGTAGTATGGAGATTATGCAAGGTTAATCTAGGCCCTCTGTCAAGTGAAGTGACCAGACTGTCATAATATTAGACTAGTAAAGCAATCAAGGTGATGACTGCATGTACATTGGTGCCTCAACTGGTGCCTGCCTCATTGATCACATCTTATGTTGTCATCTTTATTTGGGAAAATTTCCTCAGATATATCTTAGGATGGCAGCTTGATATTCATAAATGTTAAATATCTTGAATTCCAAGTGATTATTGTGCTTGGTTACATATTAGGAACCTCCTCTTTATTTGGTGAAATTCCTTTAGACAAATCTCACAGTTACAGCTTTATTTTCACACACATGTGCCCCATTCTTCTGTTGGTGTTTTGGCACTGCTGGTGTGAGTCGTTTGATCATTAATGCTCAAAATGCTACAAGTAAGATCCCTGTGATTATTAGTTTCCCATTTGTTGATTCTTGCAGTTCCTATGGTATGTTTGACTTCATCTTCTTCCAGAATGTTAAATGATCTTGTTCAATAACGGAATTCCCATTTACAGCTTCCAGATGAAAACCCATGCTGTGAAAATTTTCAACCAAATCCATTTTAGACAAAGAAGAAAGTCACACTAGCTACAGCCATGGCTCTGGTGTACTTGGAGCCTTCTAATTTGCATGGGTGTTTGTTGTGTATTCCTTTGTCTTTTCCAATTAGGTAACCAACCTGCAAATTAAAATAATATTGGAAAAAATTTCAGTGCCCTAAGAGAGATTTTAAGCTTGTGTTTGCAACACTAGAGTGCTTAGAAATTGGAATCAGATTTATAGATTAAGGCATGAATGTACCGCAAATAAAAGACATACCATCCACTGAAATATTTTAATTTTAGCAGAAAGAATGATGTATTCACAACGGGCAAATATTGGTGAGTAAAATATATGATAGAGAATTGTAGTGCTTTGGAAATAAAATGCACGAGTCAACCTTACATAATCTGGAATTACCCAACACTTCCGGACTGTGACTACAATTTACCTATGCAAGTTTCATGATTATCATGCTGTCTTCTCTGCTGCATTTTACTCTGTCTGTCTTTTTGTGACAATTTTTGTTGTCTCATTATATATTTTATTATTATTTAATAAAATGTATTAAATACTTCTCTATAGATAAAGGCTAAAGGGCTAATCATAAAGCAAATGTCAATTAACCTTCTTAAAGTAATATTACATAGACAGTAAGACAACCTTGCTTTCTAGGAGATGCAGGTCTACAGGATATGTGAAGATTAACAAAAAATCTAACATTCAGTATATTTACCTTGCATGTTTTAGTTGATGTATTTCTTATGTTTGCCTCTTGTTAGAAAGGGGTAATTTGGGGATAATTGCTGCACAAGGCCTTAGGATAACTTGGAATGTGTGTTACTTGTTTGTGAGCAAAATTTTGAAGTTTCTCAATTTAAAATTTTGATGTTGTCTTGTCAACTCAATGTAACTTAGTGTTACTGCTACCTGATTCAAGAAAAAAATGAAGTTGGATAAATAAGTTTATAGTGCATTGTATGAAGCTTTCAGACCCAAAGTATTTGTTGAAGCCTGAATTTTATATTACCATGCTTGATTGAAAATCTAGAAATATATGGTAGCAATTTTTTCCTTGAGCTTTACTGTGTTATAAAAAGGCTTTTGATGATTTCTATTTTGAATCATTATGTTTTTGCAGTACAAGAAATGCTATAAAAGCACCTGATTGACATGATAGCATGGTTGAAATTGGAAAATGGTCCTGTTGAACCTCATTCAGAGATTATGTTTACATGGAATTTACTGGTCCAGTTTAAGTAGCTTCTCTTGATTCAGAGCTATGGTAACCGTTTTTTGAATAGTTACGTTGGTGCAGTATAGCTAAATAAGAAAATGCTATAAAATCACCTGATTGGCATGATAGTATTGTTGAAATTTGAAAATGGTCTTGTTAAACCTCCATCATAGGTTATATGGTTATATGAGTTTACTGGTCAGTTCAAGTTAGATTCACTTGACCCACACCTATGATAACCATCGCAAATAGTCAGTGCACAAATTCTGGAAGAAAATCAATTATTTACGCACAGCAGAAATTTAAATAACACAAAAGCCATAATGCCACTACACAATATAAGCTTTATTTTCATTCATCTACAATCTTTGAAATTCAATCTCCATGCACAGACTTGAGGGCCAAGAGCCAGTAAGACATGTTTCCTTTCAAATTTATGCCCAACTATACTTTTGGAACTATTGAAACTGTAGAAAACTTTGGAACGTTAAGAAGGCATTAAACAGTTAAATAAGCCACCTTTGATACTATACATGAGCTACCAGTTTTAGTTTTGGTTGGCAGTTTGACTTCTACATAATCCTAGACAAAACAACTTTGAGGATATTTATGAGCTTCCATTTTTGGTTGGCAGTTTGACTTCCATATTTTCCTTCTCCAGCAAATGTGAATCAGTGTTTCAGATCTTGACTCCATGTTGACCTATTTCAGGTCCCAAATAAAAATGTATTACATATCCTGGCAGCCCAAATTAACTTTGGCATTGGTTATGAAGGCACCATGCAGTGATTGTGAATCCAACTTCCACTTCAATGACTTATCAGGAATACTAAGTGTTGGAGTTGATATTCCTTTGAGAGGTCCCAACATGAATTCTGGACTGTTTATCTCTCTCTAAAGTAATGGTTATCAGAGTCTAGTAACTATCAGTCATACAAAGTGTTGGAGTTGATATTCCCTTGAGAGGTCCCAACATGAATCCTGGACCATTTATCTTCCTCCAAGGTAATGGTTATGAGAGTCAATCTTGCCTCTGCAAGTGCCACACACTACCTCTCAACTACGAGGACACATGTGGATATTCAACCCAACATGAAAGGTTACAAATCACAATCGTTGAAAGAATGTAACCCATTCAAAACGTGATGCAACCAATGGTAGTGTTGAAAAAACCCAGAATTCTATACAGCATATGATCTCTATAACTAAATCCTGATCACAATGTAAAAATTCTGAGCTCAGTTAATATCATTGGAGAATCTATCAAAATTTGTTTTTGGCCGTGAGGATTATCCATGAACCAGTGAGGCTCCTGTAACGTTTTGGATACTATGACAACCATGTTTACATTGATTCTTCAGTCAGAGGGCAACACCTCATGCATGACAGATCATGACAGATCATTCTCAAGACGCATACTGATACTGTAGCTAGCAGAAATGGTTGGTCCTCGAAGGCATGGAGTGCAGTGGATAATCTCTGTATAGTATATATGATTAGATTTTTGTTCTGGCACTAATTACTGCTGCAGACCTGTAATGCCACCCTTCGGATTGGTGGAAAAATCTTGTTGTATGATTTAGGTTCTAGGGATTCTGGAATTTTCAAGGCTTATGTTTGTTTAACTTAAATGTTCATCATCTCTGTTAAATATATGTTGTATTTTATTTTAAACAATGTTTTGGTCATAATGGTGTTTTAAGTTTGGTGGACTGTCAGTTCTGGTGCTAATATTTAAAGTGATTAGTAGCTATGGAAGTAATTTATGTATTGAATGGTCAGTGCACATGGTCCCCAATCTTATCAGTCAATATGTTTAATCTCCTAATTGACAGGAATGACCTTCGGGTATGTTTTATTGACAGATTTGGTGAGTCAGCAAATGGTACTCCAAAACCTACCTCTTCTAGAATAGGAGAAGCAAAAATATCGGAAGAAGAAAAGAGGAAAGCAAGGGCTGAGAGGTTTGTTCTTCCAAAATTCAGGAATTTATTTTCTGTCTTCAGATTCCTGAGATTATGATGATGCTATTTTCCTTATCTTGTGTGTCTAATTTACCGTCATCTTAATTTGCTTAATATTTTTTTCCAAAATTATGATATGCATTTGTTTTACTCCAGAATAATTGGAATCTGATAATGCCCAAATTATTAAACAGGAGTAAAGATAGTTATTTACTCCAAATAAATATACTTTATACTAATATTGAGCTTTTCAACTAGAACTCGGGTTACAAAATTGAAAAAATGGTTCCATTTATTCATGTTTCTAGAACAGAGAACATACCTAGCTGGTGGATTTGGGCATATTGGTGCTCACTGATGTCCTATGGCCAAAACACCAGAGTGGTGAATGGATTTCTAGCTCCTAGATGGGAGAAAGTATGTGTTATCATGTACTGATAGAGTGTCCTATAATCATAATCCCGGGAAAGAAATATTGAATATTTCCTTTCCTCTAAATATTTCATCTTTGTGCATCCTGTCAGTAACAGCTCCATTGAAACACTTGGATGTGCTATCCTAGATTCTCATGGATTATTTGCTGAAGTTAAATTTTATTGGACTGGAATTGGAGCATTGATTGGGTTCTGTGCACTTTTCAACATTCTGTACACTGTTGCTTTAGCATGCCTCAACCATAAGTATGACATTCCACTATAAGGTTTGGTTTTCGCTACTATTTCTCTCACCTAAAATTATCTTAAGAGTGAGATATAATAAATTCTCCTCCAATTACAGCTTTAGTGAAATCACAGGCTATTATATCTGAAGAGGTTATTGGAGAGAAGCAAGCAAACGGAGCTGGAGAAAGAAACCAATAAAAAAAACATCGTTCTGTTCAATTGACATCACAATGAAGGTCTAGTGGTAAGTTGAGCTCTCCAGAAATACTTTAGTAGTTCCCAATATTCAATCTACTACTCACAGATTAAAGTACAATGTAAATGGATATGGTGCTAATTGTAACTGATTAAAATATTTGATAGAGAATTAAATGAGAATATCTATTGCCCCAGCCATCCCCTCATGCCCCCTCCCATCCCCTCACGCCCCCTTCACGTCCCCTCCCGTCCCCTCATGCCCCCTTGACCCCTCTGGATGGGGAAACGTCCCCCTTGACGTCCCCTCCAAATTTTCGAAAATTGGGAGCGTCAGGAAACGTCCCCTAGAAGTCCCCAAGACCCCGAATCGCGGGGGGGCGAGGATTCTAGACCCCTTGGGGGGGGGGGACGAGTCCCCGTGTAACACTGATTTTTAGTCTCTGAGTTTTTCACTGCATCACATTCACTCAAATTAGCAATGACAGATTACGAAACTAAAGACATTGTAGAGCTAAAATTCATGTTCCAACAGAGTTCTACTATGCTTGGGTGTTAGATATTTAGTGATCAAATAATTAAGAATTGTAATAGCTCACCTTGTGGAAAGGTAAAGGTTCTATTGAAGTAGAAACTTTTTTAGTCTCTGATTTTTTCAGTGCATCACTTTCACTCAAATTAGCAATGACAGTTTTTTCAAACTTCTTAGAATCTGTCAATAATGAAACATTCAGATCCTGGAAATTTTCAAGAGTAAAAATATCAGTGCCAAGTGATTTCCTAATTTGTGATCCACTATTATGATAGTGAGTGGCTTGTTCACATGCCTTTTCAACTTGTAAGTTGGCAAGAAGAAAAACATGCGGTGTCTGTGTTGCCACTTCCTCATAACCTGGGTAATTAGAAGTACATGTTATTACACAGAATGCACTTCCAACAGACAAATGTTTTTCAAGTGATGTTTTTCATTTGTGTGGAGAAGAATGGCCACCTTCTTTTAATTCACGTGCTTGTATTGCAGATAACGCCTTTTTTGGTGCACAATTAGCTTTACTTGGCTCAGTAATGTCTTTATTGTATAATATAGTACTCACTGAAGTTGTCTTGAGGGAAACAATGTAGCCTTGAAATATCCTCTGGTTCTTGAACTTCATAGGCCATAAATCGAGTTGTTACACTGCTCATGTAAATTATCTTAGCTTTCTCCATATAAGAAGCTAGTTTATGGTTACATGTATGTGCCATATTTTCACTAGTCCATGGTAACATAGAAGACTCCTCTTCTCTCTGACTCAAGGTTGTTGATGACAACTTTGTAACACTTACCTGGGCATACTTAGGAGTTTTTTTTTTTTTCCAAACACACTCATTATCATTCACCATTTCCACATCTCTGACTGCAAACTCCTCTTCCATGACATTTTTATAAACAGATCTTGAATCTTTCAACAACTAATTATTTTCATTGTGCCTGTTATCTAGAATTTTGGTGAGAGATTTTCATTTGGTGAGCACATGAGTAGTCTAAATTGAGAGTTTAGAAGCATTTGCACATATTATGGAGTTGTTTCTTCTGACCATACATTTAAAGGTCTCAAATTGCTTGATTTATATGTATTTTCACCTATTTAAAGGTCTCAAATTGCTTGATTTAAAGGTCTCCTCCTCATATGATGTATTATTTTGAATATTCTATTCTTTGCATATCAAACATTATAAAGCCTCTTGCACACTGTTCTCATCTCTTTTATTTGAACATAATTCCGATAATCATTGCATTCATGAAGAAATGATATATTCATGTGAAACCCTGTCCAGCTGCTTCTCTTGGCTAATGCCATCACCTACATCCCATAGAGAATCCGACAATTGAATGTCGACTTGACCAAAGGCATTGCTTACTTCCTGCTGAGATTGAACAAGAGAATCAAAATCTCTCCTTCCAGGGGTCATTACTCTGTGCTTTGAACTTGAAGTTTGCCTCTTTTCCCTTCTCTTCTATCCCGAGACTCCAAAAAATTTTTGTAGCCCATCCTTTCTGTCTCCTCTGCCCACTGAAATTTCAAAAGCACTTCATCCTCGCCCTTATATGCTCCTTTAGTTTGAAATCCAAAATCATCATTTCCACTATTCTTGTTTTTCGTATTTACTTCTGTTGAATCTGTATTTTGTGCTAGGTTATGAGTATATTGTTTTAAATTATTCACTTCAGAACAGAGACCAATCATAAGAATATTTTTATTTTGTGCAGGCCTGCAATCCATGACTGAGGACGAATTGACAACAAACAATAAACCACATTGCTCAGAGGCATTCAACAAAATTGGCAGATCTTTGGTGTTTTTTCTAAATTCACCCGACTGTTCAGACGCTGGCTTATTCTTCTTACCTGTATTTTCAAACCCATCTCCCAAAATATATAGCCATCTAGAAGGTAATGACTCTTTGATCACTTTGAAAATACACCACATAATAATCTCTGCCCAATTGTTTGAGCTGCTTATCAACTCACCAATGTCTGGTCCAAACAAGTTTCCTTCAAGGATCAAATTAATTTCCTCTTTTCAAATAGAGTTTAGAAGCATTTTCACAGATTCTGGAGTTGTTGCTTCTGACCATACATTTAAATGTCTCAAATTGCTTGATTTAAAGGTCTCCTCCTCATATGATGTGTACTATTTTGAATATTCTATTCTTTGCATATCAAACATTATAAAGCCTCTTGCACACTATTCTCATCTCTTTTATTTGAACATAATTCCGATAATCATTGCATTCATGAGGATATATTCATGTGAAACCCTGTCCAGCGGCTTCTCTTGGCTAATGCCATCACCTACATCCCATAGAGAATCCGACAATTGAATGTCGACTTGACCAAAGGCATTGCTTACTTCCTGCTGAGATTGAATAAGAGAATCAAAATCTCTCCTTCCAGGGGTCATTACTCTATGCTTTGAACTTGAAGTTTGCCTCTTTTCCCTTCTCTTCTATCCCGAGACTCCAAAAACTTGCTGCAGCCCATCCTTTCTGTCTCCTCTACCCACTGAAATTTCAAAAGCACTTCATCCTCGCCCTTATATGCTCCTTCAGTTTGAAATCCAAAATCATCATTTCTACTATTCTTTTTTTCCGTATTTACTTCTGTTGAATCTGTATTTTGTGCTAGGTTATGAGTATATTGTTTTAAATTATTCACTTCAGAACAGACACCAATCATAAGAATATTCTTATTTTGTGCAGGCCTGCAATCCATGACAGAGGAGGAATTGACAGCAAACAATAAACCACATTGCTTAGAGGCATTCAACAAAATTGGCAGATCTTTGGTGTTTTTTCTCAAATTCACCCAACTGTTCAGACGCTGGCTGATTCTTCTTACCTGTATTTTCAAACCCATCTCCCAAAATATATAGCCATCTAGAAGGTAATGACTCTTTGAGCCCTTTGAAAATACACCACATAATAATCTCTGCCCAATTTTTTGAGCTGCGTATGAACTCACCATTGTCTGGTCCAAACAAGTTTCCTTCAAGGATCAAATTAATTTCCTCTTTTCAAATAGAGTTTAGAAGCATTTGCACAGATTCTGGAGTTGTTGCTTCTAACCATACATTTAAAGGTCTCAAATTGCTTGATTTATATGTATTTGCACCCATTTGAACTGAAAGCTATATTGTGCAAAGTTGTTTCAAGCTCAAAAGTATTATCCTGCCTATAGAAGCCTGAACCCAATAATCCTTGCAGTGGCCACTTTCACCAAGTAGAATATGTGCTTCATCAACATCATCAAACCTCAAACCTCAATTTCCCTTCCAAGTTTTTCTCTATAACAATTTTTGTGAGTCCTACTTGCCGGACACCAGTTACAAACTTTCTTTCACTTGAAAATTCACAACAATTGAATTTAAATGAGCCTCACATGGGTTGTATTTCATTTTTAGTATATTTCGCTTGATTATTTCTTTATACAATCTCCCCACTTCTCTTATCCATGTTCCGGCGTTCCTTTGCACCTCTTGGTGCAATTGCTAGTTATAAGAATATTTAAGATTCTAGATATATCGATTTGAGATGGATATTGCAATATAAATCTGAAGGATTCATGAGATTACTTCATGTTTGATCAGATTTTTTTAATGATAAATGTTATCTTGCAGGAAAATTTCAAAATTTGAAGTCATATTAATTCAGTACATTGATGCAAATTCATACGCTGATGCGATGTATATGATGGAAATTTCATTTTTTTACAGTTATTTTTAGTTTAATTATATCATTTAGCTCGATGCTTTCCATATATTCAACTAAACCTTTGTTGCTTAACAAGACTTTGTCATTTCAATGTTTTAGTGAAATTGTTTATGGTTTGATACTTTCATACAACCTCTATCAAGTTACATGCACCCTCATTAGAAAAAACAAGAGAATTTTGCTTGCCATGACTATATTTCTTTGTCATTGTTGACTTAAGAAAGTCTTTTAGCTAAGAAACTAGTTTCAAGGTTATGGCATAACTTGTCATATAAATTGAACAAAATTTATATCCAAAATGTTAACTTGTAAACTACTTAGCTGGTTTTAGGCTTTCCATTTAAAATCTACTTCGGTTTGAACTTTGAACGAGTTGTTCCATAGACTTGAATATTAAGAGATTTTGGTGTAAGGATTAAAAATTAGCCCGTAAGGCCTCTCAGTTATTCATTTATTTTATCTAATATAACATTTAGTATTAAATTAGAACCACTCGGCACAAATACATCATAGATCAAGATCATACTTTGTAGAGTGTCATAGAATAAAAATAGGAGCAAGGACACTGAGTTCTTTCAGTTTTCCTGGTTCTTATTCCTTTGGTGTATCTTTGCACCTTTAGGGGCAATTGCTAGTTTAAAGTTTAATTCTTTAAAGGGTGCTAGCTCAATGGAAGAGCACCTGCTTTACAAGCAGGAGGTTGGTGGTTCGATTCCATCGTGCCCTGATATTCATATATAGGGAATGACGAAGATCAGTTTTTGGTGACGGATGCTCTTTTGACCATCACCAATGAGCGTATGGTGACATTTTTCGACCCTCACCAAAATATGAAATGGTGACGGTCAACGAATGCCACCATGTATATGCATCAATAGTGACGACCATTAAAGGTCCGTCACCATAAATCGTTGTTGTTTATCTGAAATGGTGAGGGTCACTGTTTGTCATTATAGTCATTATTCGTGACGGACCTTGATGTCACCAATGCGTTTATGGTGACGGTCAATGAACGTCGCTATATATATATGGCACCAATAGTGATGGCCATGAAAGGTCCATCACAAAAAAATCATTGTTGTTCATATGAAATGGTGACGGTCACTATCCTTCATTATAATTAATATTCGTGACGGACCTTGATCTGTCACTACAAAACATACTTTCGGCGACACCACCTTTGGTGACGTTCGGTTTTTGGTGACGCGAGGCTATTGTCCGTCACCATTGCTCATATGAAATGGTGACGATCCAATATCCATCACTATAAATCATTATTGGTGACGGACCTTGAATGTCACCACAACACCTATACTTTCGGCGATGCCACCTTTGGTGACGTTCAATTTTTTGGTGGCGGAGGCTATTGTTCGTCACCATTGCTCATATGCAATGGTGACGATCACTATCCGTCACTATAAATCATTATTGGTGACGGACTTTGAATGTCACCACAACACCTATACTTTCGGCGACGCCACCTTTGGTGACGTTCAGTTTTTGGTGACGAAGGCTCTTTTGACCCTCACCAATGAGCTTATGGTGACCATTTTCGCCCCTCACCAATGTCCTTTTTTCTTGTAGTGTTATCGATAGCTGGTGGGGTCGCTTGTGTATCTGGTCAATACATGACCCGACATATGCTATGCTATTAACCAGCTTTCACAAGCTATGGTTAAGCCTACCAAGCTCTACTGGAAGGCGGGGAAGCATGTATTGAGATATCTCAGAGGCACATCGGGATATGGATCATGGTACAGACAGGAGGATGATTTGAGGTGGCATGGCTTCACGGACCGGTATCATCATATCAGAGATTGTGTTCAGCGGAAGATCATGTTACTTTCATACATTCCTACGGAGGATCAGGATGTTGATATCTTGACGAAGGCACTCACCAGGAGCAAATTCGAATACCACAGGGGCAGGATAGGGGTTGTAGATAATCCTTATCTTGTTGAGAGGGAGTGTTGAGATTGCAACAAGATGATGAGCTTAGTGTAAAGAAGTCGCCTTCACTAAGTGGGCCCGCAGGCTATTTTTGGCGCAAAGTCTATTTTTAGACTATGTCTATTTTTATACATATGGATCATGTTCTATGAGTTGCAGGATGCTATTTGTGGATGGTTGGTCAAGTTGGAAAAAATAGATGGACTTCTATTTTTAGACATATTGGGCGGAATCTATTTTTAGATTTCCAGTCTAAAAATAGATATGTCGAATATTATTAGCTCTTAATAATATTTGGACTCTAAATATTATCTTATTCTCTTGGAGCACTTCAGTTAAGTGCACAGATGTGGCACAGGAGCTGACAGAAGGAATTACGCTATTCCTGAGGGTTATGTGGAGCTATTGCATGGATACTTTAGTTAGAACTCATGTGACAGAGTTTGGTGGAGTTGATTGAGAAGTTAATGGAGTTGTGTTCAGTTTAACTAATCTAAACATAGTTGAGCTATTTTTATCTAGTTTAACTGATTGATACAATTAGTGAGAGTGGTGTGAATTAATTATTAATTAATTCACTAATTATAAACTCATTAATCAACTAAAGAATGCATCAGTTAACTTCAGTGCATGGACAGTTTCAGTGGAGACCAGTGCATAAATAGGTGAAAGAGCAGGTTAACTATCAGTTGTGACTATACAGTTGCTATTTGCAACACACAGATAGGTGGAGAAGCCCATGAGGATTGCGCAGTACAAGCCAGGTGGTTTATCTATTTAATGAATCCATCCCATAGCATTGATTACGCAATAGAGGCTGGCTATCAAGTGGCAAAAGATTGGAGCATGTGTTTTTCTAGATCTAGCTTGATAGTGTGTAGCAATTGAGGGTGTGCATGAGAGCTTGTGAGGAGATTTTGTACTATGATTGTTACATGATCTCCATGACATATAATATACAGATAGTTGGGGTTTTTAGCTTTAAGCTTTCCCATTAAATATTGTGTTCATATGTGTGATTTTTTGTGGTTTTAATGTATGCATGCAATTGATTTTATTTCCGCATGTGATGATCAATGGTAGAAGATATTATGTATTATGCATGAAGCTAAAATAGTGTGTGATTAGGAGAATCTCGGTGAATAATATATCAGTTATTCAAATTTCTACATCCTCTTCCGGGTACTCTGGTCATTAAGCTGAAATGGCTCAACTGAAAGTGCTCCCTTACTCCCAATGAGTAGGAAGGTGGCTGTGACATCCTCATCATCATCATCCGGGCTATGCATCTCTCCATATGCTGATATATATCCTACTAGATGCCCTCCCAAATGAACTCCTCTTCCAAGGAAAGATATGCATCAAGATGCATGGAAAATAAGTCCCCCTGTGCTGCAAGTAGCATCTTCTCCTTCAGACTAGAAGCTCTAGTCAAGAAGACTCTGCCATGTGAGTAGATGACCATATCCTCTATCATATATCTATCATCTCTCTCTAGGTCATCAAGCATACTACAAGCACCAAGATCCTTGGAGTACCCCACTAAGAGTGAAGATCTCCAGTAAGGATCAATCCTCCTAAGAGATAGTGCTGGTGATCTGGCATGTGTAGCTCTCCTCCTGCTACTGTCTACTACTTTGACATCCCTCATGCCAAATTTTTCCTCCAAAATATTCACCTCTCCAAAATCCAAGAGTGGTGAATCCCACAACATGATTCCTCTCATCAATTATGGATCTGGTGGTCTCCCTGGTGGGATGCCCCTATGCAATGAGACATCACTAAAAAGGGTGGACTGTACATATAGTTGGGCAACCTTTCCCTTGCTCTCCCTGTGAAGTACAAACTTTCTCCTCTTTGCCTTAACTTTCTAGAATTGAGAAGGGTGTGTGCCTCTCATCACATGATGCTGCTCTTTCTCTCCTCCTCCTTCTTCCAGCTGCAAAATGAAACAATCATGCTGCTCACTGATTGTACTTGGACCTCCATGTATGAGATCCTGGGGACCTTCCTGCAAGGATGCAAGAAACCCTCTTATTGGATCATGTGCCCCTCCTTCCTCTGCATGAGGTACTAGATCAGCTCTATGATTGATAGTGCTGTTGCCCTCCTCCTCATCAACATATGTGGGAAACTCCTCCAAAATGAGATCCTCTCTTGAAAGAGAGACCTCCATGACTTCTTGTGCCAAAATTCAAGACGAAGGTCTTGCCTCCAATAAAGCACCATGCAAGATATCAGCCTCCTCTAAGGGTTTCTGAAGTGATCTTGAGCCCATGAATTCCTCCATCACATGTAAGGGTTTTGTTTTTCTAGGAATGTTTGTTTCCTCCATATGTGTTTCAGATTTCTTCCCACCAAATTTTCCCATCAAAGCCCTAATGAACATTGCAGAGGAAGAATTATTTTAATTTTTCAAAGCAACAGACTCAAATAACCACCATCCATGAACCTTACCTCCAAAGTGCAGTGATGCTACTCTGATAGCTTCCTCTTTGGAAATCCGATGCTGCTGCAGAAAGGTGTCTAGCTCTTTTACCCATGCTTTGGATGAAAGTGTAGGGGACCCATCAAAGATAGATACAAGAAATCTATCCACATTATGCTTCTTGCTCCTCCCTACCATGACCTTGAAAAACTCGGGGAAAGAGATGTGATCTCTAAACTTCTGAGTTTGAGATTCATACTCATGTAGGAAACCAATAAGAGTTCCCTTCTTCTTCTTTCCTTCTCATGGCAAAGTTAGGCATGTGACTGCGCTGTACCCCATGGTGTGTAGCTACATGCTCACACTCCTCATGGGAAAATCTAGAGTTTTCCCTTGATTCAGCCCTTTCATTTTCTTCTCCAAAAGATGGAGTATTTTTCCTGCTTATTTCTTGGTCTCCTTGATGAGAATAGGAAGTGCAGGGTTCTTCCTCTTCTTCTTGCTTCTCCTCCTTAGAGAGGTTCTTCTTTGTTCTAAAAATGGATGAGATCAAGCTCATCTTTTTCATCTTTCTGTCTTCTTCTTTCTTGGGCTTGAAGGCCATAGGCTGAGCCAAGAAAGGTGCTTCGATACCACTATAATGTTCCTTTTTCAGGAATTTCAGCAATCAACAATCTATTCTAGAGATTGACTGAAGGTGCATTTACCAGATATGTCACCTTCTCAAGGAAGTGTGAGATCTGGAGGCTATCTAGCCCTTTTCAGACTCTGTCTATAGAGCTTCTTGAAGAATCCCACTCAAAAGTGAGCTACATCAATATGCAAACAAATACATGAAGAGATACTTTCTCCAATCTTAGAAAATGATAGAAGAACTGACAGCCATAATATTAGCTCATAGCAGCAAAATAATTGTACAATATCTTGAGGGAAAGAGCACTCAAGAGAGGGAATGACCAACCTCAAAGAACAAGTATATGAATTCATGAAATACACTGCTGCATAAACTACCCTAGCTATGACTGTGCAGTCTTATGGAGACACTGCTACACACAAATGTGAAATATGATGATATTGCAATATAGCTCAAGAAATGATGGGGAGTGTGCTCTCACCCCCTAAAAGCAATGATAAAATGATAATACAACAATCCTCAGGAGGATTGGCTACACTATATGCATAGAATGGGAAAATACCAAAATGTCAGAGTTGCTGGGTAGCAGCAGCAACTCATAATAAAAATAGAAGGAGATGGTAGAATATTCTCTACAATCTGAATCAATCTCCTCCAAAGGATTTCCAGAGTGAAAGGATGATCTCGACACTGGAAATATCTCCCTCCAATGTGATGGTGTAAACCCCCACTGCAGACTCACTCTAAAATAATGCAGTCTATGGAAGGGAGTGCGCTGATGAAGATGGGAGAAAGCTTGGCTTGCTGCCACAATCTGAAAATAAGCTCAATAACACTCCTCAATGATATCTCCACTAAATGGATACTCCTTTATCTGCAAATCAAGTCCGGGAGTGATGTGGTGGAAGCCTCCACTGCAACCCCAGCAACACAATGTCTTCTTGTTGCAAGAATAACGCTGTGATGGAAGAGAATGCTTTGGCCTTGAGCCAAGATGTGGATAAAAATTAAGATCAATTCCTCAAGAGGCCTCTCATGAGGATGAAGGAATCCTAAACAGGAATTGCCCCAGAAACTTTGCTAAATAGCAGGAGTATGCTCCTTGTCTCTCAAGACAACGAAATCAATAATCCATTTCATGAGCAAAAATGGTTGTCTTTCCCTCCTCTTATACAATTGTGAGCTCCCTCTCCATGGGCCCCACTTCATTAGGGTTTTACTTCTCAAGGAATCTTCCCTCCTTCTCTATTGCGTTGTACCACAATGTGCTTTCTAGCTCGTAGCCTGCGCAGTTTGACTTTGGTCAACTTTACCTAGCCACTTTGAAAAATAACCCCTTTTCACCCATGGAGGTGTGAAATAAAATTAAAAAATGATCCCTTCTCATAATATGAGGGATTTTATTGTGATTTTCATTATTCATGGGTCTCCTTACCCATTTATTCTCGTCTTATGTGAAATTAGCAAAAAATAATGTTCCAATTATCTGCATGAAAATTTTGGAACATTACACACCAAGATAGAAAAAATCATTCCTTTGTCCATTTTTGACATTTTTCCTCCCTTGTTATAAGGCCTCTTATCAACCTCCATATGTACTTTGCAAGGGGAAAGCCCTAATAGGGAAAAAAAAGGGAAGGGAGAAAGGGAATAGGATGGAGGGGTTAGGAGAGGGAAATGGGGATGGGAAAAATTAGGGAAGTAGGGAAGGGTGTTAGAAAGGCTTAGGTAGTGGAAAGGGAGGGAATTAGGGTATTATTAAGCCTAGGGAATGTTGAAAGGTCAACAATAAATGTGTGCTTAATTTAATTTTCCCTTAATTAAATTTGACGATAAATTGTAATCTTATCTCATAATCACTTGTAATAGTTAACTGAGTATGCTAGACTAAGTTAGCTCATGAAATTCGAGTTGAGGGTGGTTGGTGAGGCATGTAGAGTGATTCTATTTGTTTTAGAGTCCAAGTTGCAATTATTTTATTAATTTAATGCATGAGAAATAATTTAACTCAATTAAGTGAGTTAAAGTCAGTCTAACTAGTTGTAACTGATTGTTGCACTAGTGAGAGGTCAAGTGAATTAAATAAATTTAATTCATATGCAGTGATATGTCAAGTGAATTAAATAAAATTTAATTCACATGCAATGATCTGTCAAGTGACTGATGATTTACTATTAATAGCTGCATGCATGTCATTTTTGATGAAGACCCAGTTGAGACAGAGGTTAATGGGATGTTATATATCAATTGTATTATTAGTAAATTTCCAACGCACAATTATACAACCATAGGATTTCCCATGATGTATTGCGCAATTTTGGAAGGTTGAATTTACTAATTAATAGGGATAAATTGTTCTTATAATTGTGCAAGAAAGGCAGGCTGAGAAGAGGGAAGAAATTGGCTAAGTGTTGGTCGATTTTGTCCAGATCAATGTGAGACAATTGGCAGAGTGCAATAGACTCTTATGAGAAAAGTGCATTGTATTGTCACATGATTCCCTAGTTTTATACAATACATGTATAGAAGTTTTGAGCAGATTTCTTTCCCTAGAAAATTTCATGTGTTGTGCATTTGATTTGCTTCTTTCTCTTGTTGTGATTGTGCGCTCGTGTTTAATTTCCCCAAATTAATTGTAAAAGGATTCAGTATCTTGCTCTAGAATATTGCATGATCGGATTGAATCCATTGATATACATATTTTTTTTATAATTTCTACATGGTATCAAAAGAAATTAAGTTTGTGTTGAACAACATTTGAATTTGCAAAAATATTCTTTGGTGCGACAGGTGGATTAAGATGGACTTCGATGGATTAAGATTGGAATATGCACTCGAGGGCAGTTCTAATTATATTTCATGGGAAGACAGAATGGAGGAAGTTATGGAGGAAAATGGGTTGAAATACTTTATCGACACTAATATTTCAAGGCCCGCAGCAGTAGTCGCCGCTCTTCTTGATGCTTGGCAAAAGAAGGTTGCAAAGGTGAAGAGGATATTATTAGAGGGAGATCGAGATCACATTGTCTTGAGTCTCTAGGGCAAGGTGATTCCATATGTAATGTGGAAGGCCTTGAAAGATATGTTTCAGAACAAAAGTGACCACAGAAAATTGGCACGAAAGGACAAGCTCAGGAAAATCAAAATGGAGAAAGGCAACACTATTCTAAAATACTTGACCAAGTTCATCCAATGTCGATATGAGCTTGGAAGTGTCAGGATTATTGTAGAGAATTATGAATTGGTGAGCCTATAACTTCTAGGCCTTCCCAAGAGCTGGCATAGTTTTTAGGACTCTGTCAATTGGAGGGAGAAGCTACCAGAGTGGAGCGACTTTAGTCGGATTTGGTATAAGAAGAATTCAGGCGGAATACCAGGGATGGATCCTTATCCAAGATAGATGATGAGGAAAATTGTGGCTTGGATGGTAAGGCAAAGAAGGGGAAGGGAAATAAATACTATTCCAAATATGAGACCGACAAAGAAGGAAATAAGCGTGATATGTCCAGAGTGAAATTTTCTCACTGTCATGAGCATGGAAATTATGCCACAAATTGTCCACAAAAGAAGAAGAACAACAAGAAGGCTTCAAGATCTGCAACAGGTGATGCTTTGGCTTCACAATTCGAGTTGGAATTCTCACTCATCACATGCATGGTGTCTAGTGCGATGGGATCAGTGTGGTAATTCGGTAGTGGTGCATCTTTCTACAAGAAGGGAGACAAAGAAATCTCTAGTAGCTTGGAGGAGAAGGATCTTCAGATGCACATCAAGATGGGTGATGACGGGAGGTATAGCACTACCGGGATTGGTACAGTTACTTTCCAAAGACAGTTAGGTAAAACTTTCTTATTAAAATATGTCATGCATGTACCAGGCTTGAAAATAAATTTAGTTTTAGTTGCTATGTTGGAGGATAGAGGATATGATGTGTTTTTCAATGAAGGGAAAGCATTCCTTCATCACAAATCGACATGATAGGTTAATAATAGTGGGTTCATGTGAAGAACCTCTACAAACTTGATGTAGATGGTTGTGAAAAATTGATGAGTAAAGAAGACAGAGTGGTGAGCTGGGACGAGGGTGAGTTATGGCACAGGATTTGGGCCATCTACACCACAGTGATTTTAATGTCATAAAACAGAATTCTACAAGATTCCAAAGGGTACTCTTGCTTAGATAAACACATGCAAGGGATGTATCATGGGGAATTATACAAAATCCACTTTTTATGAGAAGGAGAACCGAGCAGCGGAAATCCTAGAGAGAGTTCACTCAGATGTGTGTGGACCATTCTCTACAAATTCTACAACAAAGCCTAGGTATTATGTGATTTTTGTTGATTGTTTTTCTGAAAGTGTTGGATCTACTTCATGCAGAAGAAAGATCAGACGTTCTCAAAATTTTGTGAGTTCAAAGCACTGGTTGAGAAAGACACAGGGAAGAAGGTGAAGACTCTAAGGAGCAACAATGGTGGTGAATACATCTCCAATAAATTCAAGAAATTTTGTAGCAAAGAAGGAATTTGGAGAGAGTTGATTTCTCCTCATAACCCACAACAGAATGGGGTTGCAGAAAGAAAGAACAAAACAATTATGGGTGTGAAATGAGCTATGTTACATGATCAGGGCCTACCATTGCATCTGTAGGGAGAGGCATGAAACAAAAAGGTATTTGTGCATAACCGTAGTCCTCATCGGATACTTGCCATGAGTACACCAAAGGAGGATTTTTCTAATAAAAAACCTGGTGTTTCATATTTTAAAATTTTTGGCTCATATGTCTATTTCCATGTGACCAAAGGTTCCATAAATAAGTGAGAACCAAAAACAAAGATTGGGATATTTGTAGGGTGCACTGATACTGCCCACAGCTATCAAGTGTATTTTCTAAACAACAGGATAATAGTTGTCAGACTGTATGTAAAATTTTATGAGGAGAAATCCATGCGATTGTCCCTTGAGAGGGAGCTTGATTTTCATGCAGATGAGGAACTCTTGGTTCCAAAGGATGAAACTCAAGGTGTGGAGTATCCACATGAGGAGGATCATGGAGTGGCAGAAACCACTCATGCAGAGCCATCCACTAGACATGGTAGGAAGCGCACCATAGAGGATGACAGATTGAGACTTGGTGTGATAGAACATGTAGGAGCACCTACATAACGACACAGACAAAGATAGTCACGAGATAGGTATACTGGATACACGGCTCTTAGGAGCATGTGTATTGTGACAGAACCATCCTATTTTGAGGAAGCAGTGCAACAACCAACTTGGGTTGATGCCATGGTTGAGGCGTATGAATCCATCATCAAGAACAGTGCATGGGATGTTGTCCCAAGACCAGTCGGGAAGTTAGTGGTTGGATCTATATGGATCTATAAGGTGAATCAGGCAGCATATGGAAGTGTGGAGAAGTACAAGGCTAGATTTGTAGCCCAGGGATTCTCATAAGTTTAGGGGATTTACTAAGAGGATACTTTTGTACCAGTTACACGGTACTCATTGATTAGATCTATCCTTGAACTCTCAGTGTAGACGGGTTGGCAGATACATCATATGGATGTGAAGACTTCATTTCTCAATGGATTTATTGAGGAAGAAGTGTACATTAGTTAGCCAAAAGGTTTTGAAGCCTTTGATAGAGAGTTGCATGTGTGTAGACTCAAGAGAGCACTATATGGACTGAAGCAAGCACCTCATGCTTGGTACACCAGGATTGACAGGTATTTCACCAGGTTGGGCTTCACAAAGAGCTAAGTGGATGTGAACCTATACCAGATTGTGGTTGATGGTAAGCTTCTGATTATTTTACCTTATGTATATGATCTTATTATGACAGGTTTTGAGTAGCTCATAAATTCTTGCAAAGAGGATCTTGCAAGAGAGTTTGACATGAAGGACATAGGAATCCTCCACTATTTCCTTGGTTTGGAGATATGGCAGTGGGATAGGGAGCTATTTGTTTCTCAAGGAAATTATGCCAAAGATATTCTGAGGAAGTTCCACATGGATAGTTGGAAACCCATGGAGACTCCTCTTGCAGGAAACTGGAGGAAGGAGGATGCCACTTCAGGTGAGGTAGTGGAAACTATTGTTTACAAGCAGCTTGTGAGTTCACTCATGTACTTGGTGAACACATGACCAAACATATGATACTTAGTTAACCGGCTTAGTTAAGGTATGGTTAAGCTGACCAAACTCTTTTGTAAGGTGAGGAAGCATGTCTTGAGATAACTCAGGGGAAATACAGAGTATGGATTATGGTAAAAACACACAGAGGGAGTGAAGCTTCAAGGCTTCACCGATGCAGATTGGGCAGGCAGTCCATTAGACAGGAAAAGCACACTAGGAGGGATCTTCAGCATAGGCTCGACAACAATTTTTTGGTACATCAGGACGCAAACATCAGTTGCACTTAGTTCAACTGAGGCAGAGTACATGGCATCCAGTCAGGTGGAATGTGAGGCCATCTAGATGAGGAAGATACTTGTTGGTTTGTTTGGTCATCAGATGGATCCGACAGTGATACATTGTGATAAACATAGTTGCATAAAACTCTCGGTTAATCCAGTATTCCATGATAGGTCCAAGCATATTGAAATCCAATACCACCATCTCAGATATTGTGTTCATAGACGCATTATGTTACTTCAATAGATTCCCACGGAGGATCAGGATGCAGATATTCCGACGAAGGCACTCGCCAAGAGAAAATTTGAATACCAAAGAGGAAGGATTGGGGTAGCTGATAATCCCTTTCTTGTTGAGAGGGAGTGTTGAAAAGTCAACAAGAAATGTGTGTCTACTTTAATTTTTCCTTAATTAAATTGGACAATAAATTTTAAACTTATCTCATAATCACTTGTAATAGTTAACTGAGTATGATAAAATCAGTTAGCTCATGAAATTTGAGTTGATGGTGGTTGGTGAGGAATGTAGAGTGATTCTATTTGTTTTAGAGTCCAAGTTGCAATTAGTGTATTATTTTAATGCATGAGAAATCAGTTAACTCAATTAAGTGATTTAAAGTGAGTCTAATGAGTTGTAAATGATTATTAAAAATAGAAAAGTATAAAAAATTTCTGGTCGGCCCTTTTCTAGAAATCTACTTCCACCTCTATTACTGGTATGAGTTTTTTTTTTTTTTTTTTCTCTCATTTCTTCATTCAAAGTATGTCCTGATGATGGATCCCCGTTGGGATTCGAAACGTCGACACTCATTTTATAGCACTGTGGATAATTCAGAAATATATTTAAAAAAAGCACTAGTGAGAGGTCAAGTGAATTAAATCATATTTAATTCACATGCAGTGATCTATCAAGTGACTGATGATTTACTATTAATAGTTGCATGCATGTCAGTTTTGATGAAGACCTAGTTGAGACAGAGGTTAAAGGGATGTCATCTATCAGTTGTATTATTAGTTAATTTTTGGTGCACAATTACATAGCCGTAGGATTTCCCATGATTTATTACGCAATTTTGGAAGGTTGAATTTCCTAATTAATAAGGGTCAATTGTTCTTAGAATTGTGCAAGCAAGGAAGGCTGAGCAGAGGTAGGAAATTGGCTAAGTGTTGGTCGATTTTGTCCGGATCAGTCTGAGACAGTTGGTAGAGTGCAATAGACTCTTGTGAGAAGAGTGCATAGTATTGTTTCATGAATCCTTGGTTTTATTCAATACATATAGAGGAGTTTTGAGTAGTTTTCTTTCCCCAGAAAATTTCATGTGTTGTGCGATTGATTTGCTTCTTTCTATTACTTGGTGTGATAATGCGATCATGTTTAATTTCCGCAAATTAATTGTAGAAGGATTCAATGTCTTTCTCTAGAATATTTCATGATTACATTGAATACATTCGTATACATATTGTTTGTATAATTTCTACAAGGAAATTTAGCACAGTCCCAGGTCTACGAGACTGCCAAAAACACAACGTAGGGATAGTGGTGTGGTGTAGGGGCTTAAGGAATGAAATTACGGGGGTGTGAGGGCTTTAGGGAGTGTCTTTGAGTGTGAGGAAAGAAAAAATCACTATGGGAATGTTAATTTTACTTACAAATTTGAAAAGAGAATCTCTCCCACAAAACACATTGAGGGGCTTTATGAGGAGTTACACCATGAAATCAAGGAAAAAAAAAATTAAAGGGAGGTTTCCAAGGATTAAACTTACTTGAAGAACCATGAAGAATACTTTGATATCCTTTGCAAAGCCTTGGAAACTGAATTTTCTCCGCTTGGAAGGAAAACACAGTGTAGGAGGGAAAAAGCAACGTGGAACCTCCAAAATGAAACGTGGTAGATTTTGGTCACTTGTTTAGGGTTTTCTTGGATGTTGAAGTGATGAGGTTGACTTGGTAGGTGAGTGAGAGATCTTCTTCAATAAGATGAATGAGAAAAATGAATGAAATGGTCTTTTATAGCTTGTAAGAGTCATTTTTTTTCATAGTAGTGGGTTGGCCTACCACTTGCTTTTCTCTTTTTGTTTTTAACAATATGTAGCTTTGGAAATATTTTTGTAGCTTAGGAACCTTTAGGACTTATTACATTTTATCAAACATAAATTACACTTTGAAACAAACTTTATTGAGCAAAAACCCTATTACTACTCCTTCATTTCCTGGATTTATTGGTGAAATGAATGATTTTGGTGACCTAAACCCTAATTACGTAATGAAGACACTAAGCTGAATGAACACTATGATGGAATGAATGAAATCAATATGGAGACCTTGAAATAATGATTCATCCAACTGAGAGATGGTAATGACCAACATGTGAATTTTTTTTGGAAGGAGCAGTAATAGTCCTAGACACACTAGGTAGTGACCAAATTTTTATTTGAAGACCTACTGAAACCATAAAAATTTGACAAGACACCCTAAGAAAAATTTTGATAGAGCTCATTTGATCACTAGTGATAGACAGAACTGACTGACACTAACATTTACTTTGGGCAATAAGTTGTACAAGATAATGTACCACTGCTTGCCGTTATCTCTTTGGTTACTTCAAAAAATGTAGTAAGCTCATTTCCAAAACCAGGAAATTGGTTTTCCTGATGATCCGCCCTCAGGGAAATAAGTGTATTGTGGCCATGACCTCCATAAAGGGCTCCTCCGCATGACAACAACAAATGAACAATGTCATGGAGGAGTACGGGGACATCTTCACCTCACCTGTAGGGGTGCCTGATCTCCATGATGGTGCATCTGCTATCTTAAGATCATTCTCAATGATGAAAACATAGTTATGCATTGCATTTTTTAGGAAAATACTCATCCTATCCTCTAAAAATCTACACTCCAACCCCAAGATTTGTGTGCATCATAACAAGGAATAAGCAGGATGACTATATATCTCCTCCTTTAACAAATCAAGGCTCCTCAACGCAGTGATAGTTTGTTGCTCTAAATCAGCAGTGTATCTTGACCCTAGGTCATGCAATGGCATATTTCCACACTTCTCCATAAGATTTTTTGAAATAATATAAAGTGGAAACATTTGCATACCTTGGTTTCGCTTGGGAACATCTTATATTGCTACAAGCGTTCCTTCCTCCAGTCTGATGACTTCCCTAACTACTAATGATGATGGATGCTCCTCTGTGGCTGCATCAATGATGGTATAAGTCTCCCCCTCATCATGCATCTCCAGAATAGTACTCTATATGTCAAGAGATCAAGACCACTTTGCAAAGGTGCAAGTGTTATTCCTCCTGATGCAAGTTCTCTTGCAGTAAGTGGTGGTGGAAGTTTATTTTCCTTTTGTGTCTTCTTGTCAAACTTCTTGATCAGCCTTTGAGTAAAATTTGCATATGCAGTCACTTTTTCATGACTCAAATGTTTGAACCACCAAATGTTTGCTTCACCCTCAAGGTGCAACGTTGAAATCTCAACAACTTCTCTCTCTACTACTGGATGTAGCAGGAAAAATGCATCCAAATTCATTCCCCAAGCTCTTGTTGTGCATGTGTATGACCCATCAAATGTAGATAATAGAAATATATTGCTGCAAGGTCTTCTTTCTTCTTTGAGCTTAATGAACTGTGGGATATTTAGATTCTCCTTGAAAGCTCTAGGTTGAGACTTATATTCTGCAAGATACTCACTTAGAATCTCATGATCTAAGTGTCCTCCATCTACATGCCTTTTTTCATCTTCTTCAAAAGAAAATGGCATAGTATGTTTCTTTGGAGCTCTATGCAATACCGGTTCTTTCTTATGCTGATAGGAAGTACATGGAATTTCCTCTTCTTGAAACCCTTTAGAGGTCTCATTGCATCTCTCCATTCCTCGTTTCTTGACCTCCTTGGTGAGGTCCCTCTTCGATCTGAAAAGAGATGAGTTAAAACTCATTCTTTCCATCATTCTGATCTCTTTCCCCTTATTCTTATTCTTATTATAGCATATTAGTTGAGATCCACATGCTGAGCCAAGATTATGCTCTGATACCACTGTAATATTCCCAAATGGGAAAAGAAGGAATATAGTGCATAAAACTGGAAATAGTAGTAAACAAATCAATACACCATGATATGAGACAAATGTACAACCATCTTATTAAACATATCAGCAAATAATGGGCACAATATTTTTAGGATCAATTCACTCAAGCAATACAAAACAAGCCTCCTCTAAGCAAATATGTCCATACATGGGAAAAACACTGTTATACAAGTTCCATGAGCCATGAAAACGCAATTTTAGGGCATAAACTGCTACAAAAATATATAACAATATGGATCTGCTGTTATATAGCTCAAACGGTGCCGAGAGTGAAGATTTAGGCTCCCAAACACATTTCCAAGACAACCCAAGAAGGGTTTCCAGAAATACCCAAAATACCAAAATGTTGGAATGCAGCCCTAGGGATAAATTGTAGCTGCAAAATGAACACTAGAAGGAGGTGGCTAAAATGATAAAGAAATTAATAAAACTCCTCCAACAAGTCTCAAAGTGAAAGGATGATCCTAACACTGAAGATCTCACCCTCCAAATCAAGCACTGAAACCTCCACTGCAAGTGCTCACTAGAATAACGCAGTAAAAGAGGGAATCTTCACTGTAGATGTTGGAAATAGGTTGGCCTGGTGAAAATATATGAAATAGATCTCAAGAACCTCCTTTTCTGATCCCCCAATGGGAAGAATGCTTCCTCCACTGAAAAGACTAGCTCAGAAAGTGTGTTTCCCAACCTTCCACTGCAACACCCTACAACACAACAAAAATCTGAACAGACACTGCGTTGTAGCTAAAGACTGAAGCTTGGTCAGAATGCTAGAATGTGGAAATGATGGGACAATGCTCCTCCTATAGACCCCTCAAGGAAAGAGATGGGATTCTTACTCGGGAATACCCTAAACAACACTGCAAGCTCAACTAAACCACTGAAGAATGCAAGAAGTCATAAATACCACAAAATAAATAATCAATAACATACCCATCTATGGCTGCCTTGCCCTCCTTATAAAAAATGTGAGGCTTCTCACCTTGGGTACCACTCATTAAAGTCACTACTATCATGTAGACTTTCTCCCATTCACACTGCGTTGTCTCTCATTGATGATACACTCCCTCCATACCAACGTTGTTGATTTGGTCAAACTTGACCTTTTCCACATGCATTAGCCCCTATTCACACATGAGGTTTCTTTATCCAGATATGAATATGATCCCTTTTCACATTAAGAGAGATTTTATTCCTATTAAAGAGATTTATGGGTCTCCCTACCCATTTATTCTTCTGACTAAATGACAAGAGCAAAATTAATATTCCAATTAGCTGCATGCTAATTTATAAATATTACAGTCCTCCCCTCCCAAATGTTGCTTGTCCTCAAGCAACTGCAAGGATAGAACTGAAGAATCTCCTCTCCTCCTCCTGTAGAATCCCCACATAATAAGCTCCTCCAATGAACAAGATGTCGTCTCCTCAATAAATCTCCAAGTTGCTCCTCCCAAGTATGCAAGTTAGATTTTGGTGACAATCTCAAATAGCTATCATCATGAAAAAGTGGAATACCCATGGAGGAAAAAATATGTTGTCTAGAGGCCTTCTTGAGGCATGGAATCTGAAATATATTGGAAACCTTCATTCCCATGTGAAGCTCCCATCCCCAAGCTATCAACCATACAAAATTAGTCACCCTCCAAAATGGTAACTCATAGAAATACTCCTCATAGAAATGATGATTTTGGGCTGCAATAATGTTGCTTTCAAGAGGCAAGAATAAAACTGGATTTTCAAATATTCTCTCTCTAGAGTCATGAATCATGCTGGCCCAAACCACCCCATATATTATGAATAGGAAATAATCACCATATGGCATCCAAATGAGAAAGATATTGAAGGTTTCATGTAGTGCTGGAAGGTACCAATAGTTTCCCAAGTGGTCACAATGCAGTTTTTCTAACTGTAGTTGTTGAGCCCCAAAGATGTCCTTTCCTTTCACCAAATTTCACTTCATTCCATTTTTCCTTTGTCAGTTATAGGCTTAAAATATCAATAGGAATGATTAAAGTCACTTTAAGAATGCATGCAATAACTGACTTACTATACTTTTGTGGTTTTGTTGTCATAGTGATTTTTGATCAGACTTAGCTACAGAATGCAGCCATTCTGTAGCTAGTCGCATATTCCGTAGCCATCTTTATGTTCACACAGGTTACAGGTGTCAATTAAAGGAAAAAATCATATGGTTGAATTCTAGAACTCACCCACATCATTCCTTTCCCTCTACGAAGTCTGAGAAAAAATCTGCAAGTGGTTATGCACGTGGAGGCAGCCAAAACTAAGAAGTAGACTTCTACAAGGATAAGGACTCTGCAGATGTCTTCAGCAAAGTACGAGTCCTAAACAAGAGTTATAATTCGATTTTTATTGAAAAATACACCTATGCCTATTTCCACTCAAGGACAGTTATGTATTTTGCTTATAAGAATAACTCGGTGAACCGAGAGACAGTTAGCTAGTTGATGTTTTGTTGTTAAGTCCTCCAAGACTGTAATACTTTGTTTTCTGAGAATTTTCTTCCTTTAATGAAAGAAGTAAAACTTTGATGCATGATTTGAGGCAACATTAAGGAGTTAAGGATTTGTGTGCCAATCTGGTGGTAGAGGGCCCCTACTGTCCGAAAGGCTTTGTGCATATTTTCTAGATAAGTAACTTTAGCTCTGTTTCGTTTTTAATCTAGGCAGTTTTCTGAGCATCATGTTTTATGTTTACTTACATCAAATATTGCAATCGATATTGTTCCCATGAACTGTTCCAATATATCACTAGCAGGTGAATGAGATAGAGCTGTAATACTTCGGAGGTTAATTGCATTTTAGTTCAGTTTTGTTCATTGTATTTCAAGTTTTATTAGCTAGTTGTATTCTAGTTATGTTAAATTAGACTTAAAGGCCTTCATTATTTACAAGCTGCTCTTGTTCTTAATTTCTTTTAACACATCATCATCATATGGACAAGAATTAGTTATATCATTTTGAAGTTCTTGACTATTCTACAATTTCTCATAATTTTACAAACAACCCTTTTCCAAAGCTATTCCAAGAGATCTCTAACCCTTGAATGAGGCTTAATAGTAACATTTTGAGTTGCAGAGTGGGGTTAATTCTAATGTCATAAGTTATGTTAGCATAGGATTCATTACTAAATTACAGATAATATTTTCTCAAAGTATTCCAACAAATTTCTAACCATGGATAAGATTTTCTCTATGATATTGTAAGTTGTTGTTTATTAAAGAGAACCTCATTACATCAAACTTATCCTTTTCTTAAGTTTTTCCAACATACTTCTAATGAAATGAATTGGACTGAGTTAATGTTATGAGTTACTTTCCTTGTCAAGCTTTGCAATTTTTGAATTAGCATTTTCTATTCTTAGGTGTCATACACAGTTTAGAGTAGATTTTGTTTTGTTTTAGTGTGATCAGTAACTTCTCTTTGCCAAAAGTTTAGTTCTTTTCCTCTTAACACAAAAATACAAAAACCAAAAACACTAGAAAAACAATAAATACAACGAAGTAGGAAGAAGATACCTAGGCACATATAGTGCCCTTCACTTCAATAGTTTACTAGCCCTGGTTGACAATTTATGACATCAATTTAGGAACACTAAGTTGAGCAGAAATTTTGGCGTCGTTGCCGAGGAAGTGTAACTAGGTAGCCTTGTTTCTTACCTCCCAAAAAAAATGATATGCGTAGAGAAAGAGACTCAAGGGGTAGATTCATAAGAAACAGAAGCATGATTCCTAGAACACCACTTGTTCCACCAAGACCAAGAGCCAGCACACCTCCAACTCAAACCGAAATCCCATACTTTACTGATCATAAACTTCCAGAAGAATTAAGATTAGATATTCCATCAGAAAGACCTTCCACTTCATCTACTAAACCTGTCTTAGAAGAAGATCCAAGAACCCCTGCTAGGGACATACACTTTTCTACTTCCACAGAAGAATCAACCATGGCAGAAGAAGGGGGAGTAGGAGTCTTTAATGGATAACATACACTGTTTGGAGGAGGTAGAGGTAGAGGTAGAGGAGAAAGAGGTAGAGGTGCAGAAGGAGAAGAAGGTAGAGGTGAATAAGGAGGCAGAGGAAGAGGTAGAAGGGAAATGGGAAGCTCTTTTGGGTTTCCTATAGTAGATGAAGAAACCAATGAAACTATGAAAAATATTTCACCCTTGTCCTTCCAAACTTTTATGGACTCAAAAGTGAAGATCCTGAAACCTTCCTATTTGAATTTGAAGTTCTATGTAGAACCTATGATTATTTACAAGATGCCCAAAAACTTAAACTATTCCCTTCAACATTGAAGGGAGCAACATTAAAATGGTTTATGAGTTTGATCAACAGTTCTATTAGGACATGGGAAGACATGAAACATGCATTTCTAGAGAGGTATTTGGATTACTGTATGCCATTCAACCATAAGGAGGAAGTGTTTAAAATGCTACAAAAAGAGGATGAAAATCTGGAAGATTTGTTGGAGAGGTTCAACTATAACATCAAGAGAGCAAAAATGGAAAACTTAGACCAAGATACTTTGAAAGCTCTCTTGTTGAAGACAATTAGGGATGAATGGCTAGATATCCTTAATATGATGGGAAAAGGGGATATATCTCAGCTCACATTACCTGAAATAGCTGAATTATGTATCAACCTTTCAAGAGGCAAATCTAAAACTGTAAAAGGACCAAGAGACCCTGCTCTTGCAAGCGCAAGTAAGTCTGCTTCTGGGACAGTAAGTAGGGAAAAAATAGGACATATGCTTGATGAATTCAAATCTGATATTTTAGGGAGTCTTAGTGAACAAATAGACACCCTTAAGTTACAAAACAAGAAAATATCTAAATCTTATGCCTTAGCAATCTTTTGTCCCAAATGTAGAAAGAAGCATGCCTTGAGAGAGTGCCCTTTGGATGCAAAAATAGTAGAGACTTGTGTAATTTGTTTAGAAAAACATGAGACCAAGAGTTTTCCTTCACTTACTGGTCTTAAAGCCGTCTTTCAAGAAGAAACCCCTACAAATTCCACAAAATCTCTCAATTTTGTCTCTAGGAGGCCTTGGCAGGGACCTCAAACACAAGGATTCCATGATCAGCTATATAATCAACCCCCACCAAATTGGAATTCTTGGCAGCAACCTTGGCCCCAATTCCAAAATCAATCTCAAACCTGAGCACAAGGAGCACAAAATCCCTATGGAAGATACTCTCAGTAATATCAATATCCACCATCTTATCCACCATATCCAAATTTCCCTCCTCAAAAAAATCCTCAAAATCCACAACATCAAAATCCACCACTTCCATTACCATTTCCTCAGAAAGAAAATCAGTTACCTGCCCAACCCATACCAAACCCCAACAATAAAAATCCTCAGAACACATACATGATAGAAGGCCAACAATTTCCAACCTATTTGATTACTCCTTTAGACCTTAATGATGTTCAACTTAGGTCTGGAAGAATACTTGAAAGGAAGAAACCTTCTATAATCATACAAGAACAAAACAACTCTGAGGAAGATTCACTACGGGTAAATAAAAGTCTTGAAGAGAACACATCTTTTCAAGACCCAAAAATTGAAAAATCAAAACAAAAAGAACCAACAATTTCAACTCCCATATTAGAGCAGCCATCAACATCCACCTCTACACCTCCCTTTCCAGAAAGATTACAAATTGATAGGGGTGTAGAAAAACAAATTATGGTGCCTAATTATGATTTCCTAGATGAGCTAAGGAATGTTTGTATTAAGATCCCATTATTACAAGCTATCAAGGAAATTCCAATCTTAGCATAGACAACAAAGGAGTTGAGCGTGAAAAAAATAGGAAAAATAATCAAAGAGACAAAGAAAATTCAACTGGTAGGAAAAATAGCAGACATCATGATGGGTAAGATTTCTATTCTAAAGTATCTATACCTAGGAAATCCAGTTGTTAAAATACAAATCAATGGAACTGAGATCCAAAACACACTTATTGATTTAGGAGCAGCAATCAATATCATGAGTAGACAAATCATGGATAAAATAAAACTTCCTAATCTTCTTTTTACACCCACATTGTTACAATTAGCAGACAGATCTGTGATCAAACCTGATGGGGTAATAGAAGACATTCATGAGAAGTGTTTTATGATGTTTACTGAAGGAATTGTTTTGGGGCATCACATTTCAGGGGATGGGATTAGATTTGATGAGTCAAAAGTTGAAGTCATCTCTAACTTATTTGTTCCAAGTTTTCAAAAATATGTTAGGAGTTTTCTAGGATTTACAGGATATTATCGAAGGTTTATAGAAAACTTCACCAAGATAGCATCTCCACTTTTCAAATTACTTACCAAGGATTGTGAATTCAAGTGGAATCCTGATTTCCAGTTAGCCTTTGAGACCCTGAAAACAAAAATCTCTGAACCACCTATTCTAAGGGGACCTAACTGGAAATTACCTTTTCATATTTCAACAGATGCCTCAGATACAACTTTAGGAGCAGTATTGGGACAAAAAGACCTGATTCCTTATGCCATCTACTATATAAGTAAAAAATTGACTCCTTCAGAGTTAAATTATACTGTAACTGAAAAAGAGTTCTTAGTTGTTGTTCATGCCATAAATAAATTCAGACACTATATAACAGGCTATGAAACTTTTGTTCACACAGATCACTCTGCAATTAAATATCTAATGAACAAATCAATTACTAATGGCAGAGTCATAAGATGGTTATTTCTTTTACAAGAATTCAACATCACCATTCTAGATAGGTCTGGGAAACAAAATACAGTAGCTAATTTCCTATCTAGACTCCAAAACATTAAAGACAATACTCCAGTTGAAGATCAATTCCCTGATGAATATATTTTTGCAATTTCTACTCAAACTCCTTGGTTTGCTGACATTGCTAATTATATAGTTTTAGGGAAATTTTCTTCAATGATGAATGCAAGAGACAAAAGAAAGATCATTTATGACAGTGCAAAATATTCATGGGTTGCTAATGAGTTATACAAAACAGGTCCAGACTTTATCATTAAGAGATGTGTTCGAGAAGATGAGATGCCTGAGATCCTCAAAGCATGTCATGATGAACCTTGTGGTGGACACTTTGCTGATAAAAGGACAGCTTATAAGATCCTTCAATTGGGATGTTATTGGCCATCCATTTTTAAAGATGATAAAGAGTATGTCAAAAGGTGTGACAATTGCCAAAGGGTAGGGAAACCTTCTCCTTCAGGTGATATGCCATTGCAGCCTCAGGTACATATTGAACCTTTTGAGAAATGGGCTTTAGATTTTGTAGGACCTATTAGTCCTCCATCAAGACAAAAGAAATATATATTAGTTTGCATTGATTATGTTACCAAATGGGTAGAGGCCAAGCCATTACTTTCTGCTACTGAAGCATCTGTTGTTAATTTTCTTTTTGAGGATATTTTTACTCGTTTTGGTGTCCCAAGGGAAATTGTTACAGATCAAGGAGCTCAATTTACATCAAAGCTAGTGGAACAAATGATGGAGAGGTACAAAATCAGACACAGAAAATCTACTCCCTATCATCCACAAGAAAATGGTCAAGTGGAATCTACCAATAAAGTCATTGAAGGGATCCTAACAAAGACCGTTCATTTACATAGAAGAGATTGGGCAGACAAGCTTCCTGAAGCCTTGTGGGCCTATAGAACTACATGGAGAAGCACAACAGGTCATACTCCCTATGAACTTGTTTATGGAAAACAAGTTTTGTTTCCCATAGAGTTTCAAATTCAAACTTTTAAAATGGCAGTTCAGCTAGGACTTGATCTAACAGAGGCACAAAAGCACAAATTGGAGCAGATTAATGAATTGGATGAGATCAGACAAGATGCAGTCTAGAAAACAAGTATAGTCCAGCAACAAAGGACTAGATGGCATGATAAGTACATCAAGAAAAAGAAATTCAAAGAAGGTGTCTGGGCCCTCTTGTTTGATTCAAAGTTCAAAGATTTTCAAGGTAAATTCCAAACACATTGGCTTGGGCCATATGAAATTATGAAATTTTTTGACAATGGAGCAATAAAAATCAGGACAATAGATGAAGAGAAGGTCACTTTTCTTGTAAATGGTCATAGATTGAAGCTGTATCATAAGCCACTTTCAAGAGAAGAATTTGTCAAGAGATTCCAAGAGAACAGTGATGTGAAGTTAATGAAGAAGAATCCTTCTTCTTCATCAAATTAATTGTATTTTCTGAAATCAGATGATAAAAAAAAAATTATAAACATGAAAACTAATCATTGATTAGCATGTTTATAGAGAAAAGATAAGGTGAAAATCAGAATCCTTCTGACACTTTAGCTTTTCAAAATTGCTCTTTTCCTGCAAACAACTATCATAAAATCATAAGTGCAGGCTCACTTTACATATCACATTCCACTTATGATCCATTTCACTTCATCATATCTCACTTCATTCATATTTCATTAACTCCATTCATCCATACTTCATTCACTCCATTTCATGATCCATCTCATTTTCATTTCAGATTTTCAAAATTGATCTCTTTCTGCAATTGAGTATTACAAATCATAAGTTGCAGGCCACTTTTCATATTTCATTTCACTCCACATTTGTGATCTATTTCATTCCATCATATTCTACTTTGTTCATGCTTCATTCCATTATAGTTCATGATCCATTTTCATCTTATACTTCATTCCATCCATATTTCTAATCATTTCATTTCATGTTTCAAAGCTTTCACAGGTACATTCCGCAGCCAGGCATTCTGCAGCTAGACATTCTACAGCCAGATATTCTGCAGCCAACTATCCAACAACCACATGTTCAGCAGTAAATTAATCCTGCACACCTATTTCAACAAGAAAAATAAAAAGGATTGTGAAGACTGAAAGATCAATGATTTTCAAAGGAAAGACCAAGCATATTGAAGAAGCAAAAATCAAAAGAAGGGCTAAGGTAAAATTGGGAAATTATTATGATAACATATTATGAAAGATATAGTATAGTTAAGTTATATGTATGTTTCATAAATTTATTTTGATTATTTGTATTGATCAAGCCTATCATAAAAATCCTTGGACAAATCCCTTCCATTCTGCCATATCAAATCATCATTTATTAAAAATTAACGGTTAGTACTTGCAGTGACCTATTAGGTCACGTCACTAACCCGAAATATTCAGTGATTATTTTGAAATCCTCATGGGTTTTCTTCGCGGTCTTTTACTCCATGACAGCTCTCAAACTCATTTATTCGTGTGATTTACCCTCACCGTATTTCACTCATTCCATAACCACTTCATGTCATTTTTCCGTAGCCAATTCCTGTCTGCAGAAACAGAGAGGTCATCTTTAAGGTGAAAACAACCCTCTATAGCCATTTTTACCGTGAATAGGGAAGCAGTAACAGAGTTGTAAATTGAAGTTAAGGAGGAGAAGCCATGGGACTAAAGGTCTGAACCAGTTGGAACCAAATACTTAGAAGGGTACCCACAAATTAAAGAGATGTTACAGCAGGTCGGATGGCTACAGTTTTTGGAGAAGTTCAATGGTTTTTATAAGGAGGTCACCAAGTCATTTTCCCGGTCATTCAACGGGCCAGAATGAAATAGGTGATGTCAAGTTCATTATCACAGAATCCTTCATAGCAGAGGAAGCAGAATCACCAAGGCAAGGTGAACGATGGTTCAAAAACAAAGAGTTCCACAATGAAGCATGGAGGCAGATGCTAAAAACACCAGGTATGGATATTTTAGTTTTTAAGAAGGGCATTCCTAGCTCAGCATTGAAGAATAAATGGCGAAATATGTTGCTAATTCTGCAAAAATTTATAACTTGTGAGGGAAGGTTTGGTACCCTATATGTTTATCACATTCGACTTATGATGCATTTCCTAGATGAAGAAATCAATTTACCCTTTTTCTTACTTCATAGCCTAAAGAGAATGGCTTCTAATGTCCAAAAGAGGGTTCAGTTCTTGGAAACCACCCTATATCACCATGGCCTAGTTAAAATCTTAATTGAGCATCATTTAAAAAAGGTGGGAGACAGTTGGGATGAGTTCCTCTTGAGGAATCATTTTGAAGAACCTAAAGAAACTCCATCTGAAGGAAAAATTGTAAGAAGAAGCAGGAGAAGAAAATTTTCCAAATTTGTTGAAATTAAAACTGGTAAATCCATACAAGAAGACAGTGAGGAGATTATCTCTGAAAAATTGGCTGAAATCAAGAAACAGCTTAAAAAGGAGAAGATAATAAGAAATTATGCTAAGGAGAGAGGTGAGGGACCATCTAAACTAAGAAGAAGCCATAGGCTTAGAGGCATATTGAAGAAGACTGGAGTCAAGCAAACAGGAATCATAAACATTGAAGATGAAGAGACACCAACTGACAGATCTCCTGAGTACCAATATGAAGAAGATCTTGATGCAGGAACTCCGGAGGTAGACCCAGCCCAACAACAAATCTATAATTATGTTGAGTCATTAGAAAAGAGAGCCTCAGAAAGCAGAGGAAGAACTCCTAGCCCACAAGAATCTCCAATTAAAGTGCTGAGAAGAGATAAATATGAATTGGAAATACTTAATAGGCATATAAAAAATGAAAATGAAATTTTAAGGGAGTAGGTCAAGCTGAAAAGTGATATGAACACAACTCTCTCTCTGCAAATGGAAAAATTGTACAAGGCTAGTGAGAAGCTGAAGAAGAAAAACAAAAAGTTGAGCAGGGCACTTATAAATCTGAGGTTCAAATTGGTCATAAGGAAACCTAGGATGCCATTGAACACCAAGCAAAGAAGAAAAAGGAGGTTATATGTCCTAACAGAAGTTTCAGAATACATGGATTTATTGCATGAGGACATGCAAAAGCTTTGCAGTGGGGGTATGTTGAGCCCCAAAGATGTCCTTTCCTTTCACCAAATTTCACTTCATTCCATTTTTCCTTTGTCAGTTATAGGCTTAAAATATCAATAGGAATGATTAAAGTCACTTTAAGAATGCATGCAATAACTGACTTACTATACTTTTGTGGTTTTTTTGTCATAGTGATTTTTTATCAGACTTAGCTACAAAATGCAGCCATTCTATAGCTAGTCGCATATTCCGCAGCCATATTTATGTTCACACAGGTTACATGTGTCACTTAAAGGAAAAACACATATGTTTGAATTCCAGAAGTCACCCACATCATTCCTTGCCCTCTACGAAGTCTGAGCAAAAATATGCAAATGGTTATGCATGTGGAGGCAGCCAAAACTAAGAAGTAGACTTCTACAAGGACAAGGACTCTGCAGATGTATTCAGCAAAGTACGAGTCCTCAACAGGAGTTCTAATTTGATTTTGATTGAAAAAGACACCTATGCCTATTTCCACTCAAGGATAGTTATGTATTTTTCTTATAATAATAACTCGGTGAACCGAGAGACAGTTAGCTAGTTGATGTTTTGTTGTTAAGTCCTCCAAGACTGTAATACTCTATTTTCTGAGAATTTTTTTCCTTTAATGAAAGAAGTACAAATTTGATGCATGATTTGAGGCAACGTTAAGGAGTTAAGGATTTTTGTGCCAATCTTTTGGTAGAGGGCCCCTACTGTCCGAAAGGCTTTGTGCATATTTTCTAGATAGGTAACTTTAGCTCTGTTTTGTTTTTAATCTAGAAAGTTTTCTGAGAATCATGTTTTATGTTTACTTACATCGAATATCACAATCGATCTTGTTCCCATGAACTTTTCCAATATATCACTAGCACGTAAATGAGATAGAGCTGTAATACTTCGGAGGTTAATTTCATTTTAGTTCAATTCTGTTCATTGTATTTCAAGTTTTATTAGCTAGTTGTATTCTAGTTCTGTTAAATTAGACTTAAAGGCCTTCATTATTTACAAATTTCTCTTGTTCTTAATTTATTTTAACACATCATCATCATATGGACAAGAATTAGTTATATCATTTTGAAGTTCTTGACTATTCTGCAATTTCTCATAATTTTACAAACAACGCTTTTCCAAAGCTATTCCAAGAGATCTTTAACCCTTGAATGAGGCTTAATAGTAACATTTTGAGTTGCAGAGTGGGGTTAATTCTAATGTCATAAGTTATGTTAGCATATGATTCCTTACTAAATTACAGATAATATTTTCTCAAAGTATTCCAACAAATTTCTAACCATGGATAAGATTTTCTCTGTGACATTGTAAGTTGTTGTTTATTAAAGAGAACCTCATTACATCAAACTTATTCTTTTCTTAAGTTTTTCCAACATACCTCTAATGAAATGAATTGGACCGAGTTAATGTTATGAGTTACTTTCCTTGTCAAGCTTTGCAATTTGTGAATTAGCATTTTTTCTTCCTAGGTGTCATACATAGTTTAGAGTAGATTTTGTTCTGTTTTAGTGTGATCAGTAACTTCTCTTTGCCAACAATTTAGTTTTTTTCCTCTTAAACACAAAAATACAAAAACCAAAAACACTAGAAAAACACTAAACATAATGAAGTAGGAAGAAGATACCTAGGCACATATAGTGCACTTCACTTCAACAGTTTACTAGCCCTGGTTTACAATTTATGACATCAATTTAGGAACACTAAGTTGAGTAGACAGTAGTTTCAGAACATGTTATGGCAAGTTGTCTCCCAACAAATTGCTAGTTGTGCATGTCATCTCATCTACTAGTAAATAGAAAATGACATTATGTATCAACTGAGCATACAAAGCATAGTATGATACTTGCCTAAATCCATACAATATATGGTTATCCCCATCATTGATGTCGGTCCCAAAGTGACCATGAAGCCCAAATATAGGCTTGCCCTCTTGTGGAGAAATGCATTGTGTAGAGATGGTAAGAGAATGCAAATACTATGTTAGATAATAAATAAGTGCAAAAATACAATTCTTACTATGTATTAAGGGCAGGTTGATAATAATATCCATGAATGAGCCCTCCATAGTGGTATGACATATCTCCATGGAAAGGAATGAACCATGTGCTGCATGCTAAACCTTCTTCTTATGATTGGAGATCCAAGTCAAGAAGATCATATCATGGTAATAGATGTTTCTACCCACTACTCCATCACCCTCATCTCCTACTTTTCCTCCAAGTGCATCATATGTGAAGTGATATTGGGAGCACTCCATCAACAAACCCCATCTCTCAAGTGACAGCGCTGTTGGCCTTTGTAATAAGCCTCCTGTCATCTCATAGCTCCATTCTTTTACATGCCTCATGCAAAATTCATCTACCATAATGCTGCTATATATGGGATATTTCTTCCAAGGTGGGAGTACCTCCTGATCCTCCAAAGCTAAGGAATAGCCACTTTGCACCATGATTGTGCCACCACCATCTACTCCTACAACATCATGCAAAGTATGGGATAAAATCAACACAGACTCTCCAAAGAGTATCCAAAGCAACAACAACTCCTATTGCTTCCTCACACCATCACCATATAGGCCATAAAGCAACAACATGATGGTTGACATGAAAGATATCATATCAACACAATGCACCCAAACTTCTTGCTGCCATATGATGCAAGTGCCATGCCAAGTCCCATCCACCAACATACTCTTTGAAATAGAATGTGTCACATGATGACCAAACTCTTTCAAGAGTAGCCAACACAGCCTTGCCTCCTACTGCCCTGTGTCATAGATCTGCAAGTGGCTTTCCAACCTCTTGCTTATCAACATCACCCATCCAACCAATGGTGAGTGTCTACTATCATGATCAATATAGGTATCCATCCAATGGAGAATACCACTCTCCCAATCCAATTCACTGTCTCTACACTTTATGGGATGTTGAAGTGCAGCCTCCTGGAGATATCCAAATGAAGACCACTCATCAATGACCAAATTGATCCCATAAGGATCCAAATATACTGAAGGAAAAATATTCTGATTGAGCAGTGAAGTGCTCATTAAGAAAGATCCATCATAATAATGGAAGATAATATGTCTCTCATCAACCATCTGCCTATCCTCTACTACACATGTATAATGGTCATTGGAATGCCCCAATAATGGTTGGGCCCCCAACTCATCACTGCTACTTAATGACAGTGCTGCTGATCTCCATGATGGTGCATTTGTTGTCTTAAGAGCATGATCAATGCTAAACACATAGTTTTGCATTGCATTGTTTAGGAAAATACTCGTCCTATCCTCCAAAAATATACACTCCAAACCCAAGAGTTGTGTGCAGCTTAACAATGAATAACCAGGATGACTATATATATCCTCCTTGAACAAATCAAGGCTCCTCAGCGCAGTGATATTTTACTGCTCTAAATCAGCAGTGCATCTTGACCCTAGGTCATGCAATGGAATATTACCACACTTCTCCATAAGGTGTGCTAATATAAAGTGGAAACATTTGCATACCTTGGTTTTGCTTGGGAACATCGTTTATTGCTACAAGGGTTCCTTCCTCCAGTCTAATGATTTCCTCAACTACTGATGATGATGGCTGCTCCTCTATGGCTGCATCAGCGCTGGTATAAGTCTCCCCCTCCTCATGCATCTCCAGAATATTACATGGGAATATATATGTCAAGAGATCAAGACCACTTTGAAAAGGTGCAAGTGTTCTTCCTCCTGATTCAAGTCCTCCTACAGTAAGTGGTGGTGGAAGTTTCTTTTCATTTTGTGTCTTCTTGTCAAACTTCTTGATCAACCTTTGATTAAAATTTTCATATGCAGTCACTTTTACATGACTCAAATGGCTGAACTACCAAATTTTTGCTTCACCCTCAAGGTGCAGTGTTGCAATATCAACAAATTCTATCTATACTATTGGATGTAGTAGGAAAAATGCATACAACTTCATTCCCCAAGCTCTTGCTGTGCATGTGGATGACCCATCAAATATAGATAATAGAAATCTATTGTTGCAAGGTCTTCTTTCTTCTTTGAGCTGGATGAATTGTGGGAGAGTTAGATTCTCCTTGAAAGCTCTAGGTTGAGACTTATATCTTGGAAGATACTCACTTAGAATCTCATGATCTAAGTGTCCTCCATCTCCATGAATTTTTTCTTCTTCTTCAAAAGAAAAGGGCATAGTATGTTTCTTTGGAGCTCTATGTAATACCAATTCTTTCTTCTGTTGATAGGAAGTACATAAACCTTCCTCTTCTTGAAACCCTTTAGAGGTCTCATTTCATCTCTCCATTCTTCTTTGCTTGACCTCCTTGGTGAGGTCCCTCTTAGATCTGAAAAGAGATGAGATAAAACTCATTCTTTCCATCATTCTAATCTCTTTCCCCTTTTTCTTATTATTATTATAGCATATTGGCTGAGATCCATAGGCCGAGCCAAGATTATGCTATGATACCACTGTAATATTCCAAAATGAGAAAAGCAGGAATATAGTGCATAAAAATGGAAATAGTAGTAAACAAATCAATACACCATGATATGATACAAATGTACAGTAATATTATTAAACATATCAGAAAATAATGGGCACAATATGTTGAGGATCAAGTCACTCAAGCAATACAAAACAAGCCTCCTCTAAGCAAATATTTCAATACATGAGAAAAAAACTGCTATACAAGTGCCATGAGCCATGACAGCATAGTTTTAGGGAATAAACTGCTACAACAACATATAACAAGATGGATCTACTGTTATATAGATCAAACAATGCTGGTAGTGAAGATATAGGCTCCCAAACACATTTCCAAGACAACCCAGGAAGGGTTCTGGAAATACCCAAAATACCGAAATGCCAGAATGCAGCCCTAGGGCTGAATTGCAGTTGCAAACTGAACACTGGAAGGAGGTCAATGAACTAATAAATAAATGAATATAACTTGTTAGTATGAATCTTGATTTGAAGTGTACAAAAAAAGACCACTTTAGCTGCACATAACAAACAGCCCTAACAGCAGAAACAACTGCTAATATCTTCAAATCTGCAGTTAGATGATCAAGACAGATGCTGCAAAAATCTAGATCTATGCATTAGAAGACATTAAACAGTAGAAAAATAAGATTTAATCCATAGATCCAATAGAAAAAACAAGAATATATCCAATTAAATTTTTATTAATGACACCTGGGAGGAAAACACAAGAGGGTGTTCCCCGTTCTCCTCAATGGGCTGGGTTCTTGTAAGTCCTCAGCACTTCAGATTTAGAATTCCCTCTCTTGATGGTGTAGAAAACCCAAAAAAATTGGAAAAATATGGCTATGATAATGGATCAATAGCCAGACCAAGAGTTGAGATCTAGAGTGATCTTAAGGCAACAAAAGGTGACAAATGAATGGAAAACCCTTCTATTTATAACAAAATATTGAGTTAGTCTAGAGATTGGTGCATAATTAAAATATTATTAACCAAATCTAGATCCAACTTTTATGGAATATTTTATTATATTTGTTGAAGGGAAAGGAATTTGAAAGCTTAGGTCAAATCCCTTATTTGTAAATAATAAATAAATAAATGATTTATTTATCTTTTCAGGATGTGGTTAAGTAATAATAATTAAAATAAATGATTTATTTATCATTTTAATGATGTGGTTAAACATATCATCAGTGTTAGCCATCATTTTAAGGATATGGTTTTGTAATAAATAAATAATGATTTATTTAATTATTTAAGGGAGATTTAGTCATATTTAACAAAGAATATTATTTAAGTAATGTTTAAATAATTATTCTTAGAAAAAAATAAGATAAATAATGATTTATCTAATTAATTTCCTTGTTTTGGGTTAAATATAACCAGGAATATTAATTAAACTGTTGTTTAACTAATTATTCCTTGAGGAAAATCAAACAAATATGGATTTATTTAATGTTTCCCAATGGGGTTTCCTGTTTAGACCATAAAAAACTTAATAAAGGTGGTTTACTAAGTTATTTTTCATAGTGAATGCGATTTTAGTTGGGGTAAAATTGGTATTACTTGGTGTAGTTGGGTCCATCTAATAACAATGGATTAGATGACCAAAAAATGGTGTAACATATTTCCCCCTAGTGTGCGAGCATTAGGAGCTAATCGTATTGCCGAAGTACGTTGTAAGAACTCAATCACTAGACAACGATAGGGAAGTCAAAGAGAGAGGATTGTAAGGTAGACCAAAGTGCTGAAAGAACTAGACCCTGAGGAGGTGACTTGCAGGTGTGAAAAGTCTTTTTGGTAAGTGAGTACCTGCTATAGGCGGCGGGGGAGGCATACCTATGCCCGCCGAGGCAATAGTACAAACAATAAGGCATCTGGAAAATCGCGAGATGACACAATGTTGGCATAAACATGAGCGAGATAAAAAACATGATAATGAATCCCACATACATATTGTGCCTGGGATAACAGCCAGGACTTGTACAATGATAGCTGAGTACATGAGATATAAATGCAACCTAGATGCCCCTAAAAACAGGAAAGGGATTTGAAAATTTGACTGAACATGCAAACAAAAAGGCGCTACAAGCAGTTGAGGCCGACATCATCAAATGTATGGATTCACATTGAAGGTTGTAATGAAGAGGTCATCCGAGTGTGTGGGGGGCTATCTATAGGGTCACCCCCTCATGAGGGCTGAGACATCTCACACACACCCAGGAATCACCGATGTCAGCTGCTGCATCACTGGACCATCGAGTATATGGATCTTGATCATGCTGAAAAGGAGCTAGAGCTGAGAAACAATCAAGTCAAAGGGCCATGAGGAGTCCCTTTGCCTGATCCGAGGCACCGAACAAGAATGGAAGCTGGAACCAAGGTACACTGCCCTCTAGACCTGTCTTCTAGAATGAATGAGATGATGTCGACAGAAGGAGGTCTGCCATAGGTGAGGCAATAAGGGATTCTCAACTAAGGAACGAGAGAAAATAGTAGAGTGACTAACAGACTGACACCAATGATGATGATGAAATGGGGGGAACTGAGTAGCGAACAGACGACTTCCCTTGTTAGAGCATAAATGGCATGGATGACCTGGCAGCGACTGACACAATATCATGATGGATAGGGGACAGTGGGACTGAAGGAGATTATGAGCGACATGAGAGAGGGACCAAGAAATGAAGGATGGAGGACTATAGCAGTGTGTGAAGGGACTTGGGATAGACTCCATGAAAGAAATGACGACTCGACTTAGATTCTCTAAACAAGGGTGATTGGATGGTGCTGCCACACAGGAAAAGGGTCCATTGGGGACCATAAAATCATGAGTAAAAGATGGTAACTCACGACGAAAGTCGACACGAGCGTGGAAAAGTATGGAGGCAACATGGTGCCCCTAGTACAAGTGTTTCAAGTGAAGAAATTCGATTTTTAGGAAGGATGAAGTGGCGCTTCTTGGACAAAATGTGTCTTGGTGAAGTATCAAATCACAAAAAGCTAATAGATACCCATTTGAGGACTTGGTGGGATCTTTCCAATGGTATAGATGGTTTTTAAAATGAGCTAGGGTTTGGTCATAGTAAGCGAAAGAAAAATCAGGGGTTTTCTTTCAATAAGGTATTTTCCTTCCAGATTCACTCATTTGCCGGTGGAGCTATGGTGAATGTCGTGAGGAGAGGAGGCCTTAATTCTTGCAACAGTTGTAGCAGATAAACTGACGGTTGGAATTTAAGATATGACAGTTGTAGGTAAGATTCCTAATCCTACTCTTTCATTGTAGTGAGTTGAGAGTTCAGCTTAGGTACCTAGAACCCATGAACAGGTTAGGTTGCACTTTCTTGGGGTCTGTTCTATGACCTGGGTAGTAGGTACTGGGCATAAAACTGCTACCTGTCCCAGGGAATGACCTGGAAAGTGTGACCTGTCAGAGAAAGGGGTTTTCAGTGCTGTTATGGGCTAAGATCTAGGATTTTATGTTTGAGGGGCATGGGTGCCCCCAGGCATGTTATGGACATGCCAAAATGTATTTAGAAAAAGGGAAATCTAAACACATTTTAATGATATGGTGCGCCACTTGTTTTCGGTATGGTTATGCAGTTTGAGAAGGGAAATAGACGATTACCAATCTCTTTTGGTACTGCATATATGAATCAAATGGAATTTAAGATTCTAGGTTGGCATACATGGTGTTTCTATCCAAAAAGTAGGACTTGGGGATAATGAACTGATGTTCTCCCAGAAAGCTGATAGTTTGGTCAACCACAATGTCTATGAGACTAGGTTGTTGATGAAATATGAAGGAATGATAAAGGTTATCATCCCTATAGCGATCTTGAAGTGATATGGGACTCTAGAGGTTCTTCTAAATGTGGAAGAATGATGGGACTAGAGTCAACACAACTAGATTCACTAGGAGAGTGGTTGAGAACTGCTTCTCCTAGTCACTCAAATATGGGTGCCCCCTTACCCATACATTGGGTGTAAATGTAATGGCCACAAGGTGCATGTGGTTCGAATGCATGAATTTGATGTAAGGGGGGATAGATAAAGACAAGAGTAGTCGTTGCTTCCATAATGTCATCATCATAATAGAAGATGGGGTGACTAATGGAAGAAATACCACTTGACGCGGCGAAGTGACCTTACTCCTCATCATGAGAGGAGAGGTTTGCATGCATATCGTCACAAGGGGTGACAGAAGGGTGAGTGGACAGAGGATCCACTGATTTTCAGAATAGGGAGGGTGTTGAAGGGAGGTCAGGTGAAACATTAGGGGAGGTCTCATCGTGGACTCTCGACCAAGGCCTTGTTATCTCAACAACATAAGGGGAAAATTTAATGGGAGCATCTATGTCCTCGGGTGTTGCCAAAGCAAGATGCAAAAATAAGGGAGCAAGTGACTCATTGTGCTCGGCCTCGAATTGGCGTAAGGCTTCTAAAGAGGAACGATACTCTTCGAGGCGAGGACAAAAGTGAGTGTAGTGACCATGGAAATCACACAAAGCACAAGGGTGATTTGTGCACAATGGTTTGAGTTTCAGGATTGAATTGGGTATAGTGACATATACCTCTGGGATATCAGATACCAGAAATGGCTCATTGACCATGGACTTGAGGTGAGGAAATTCTGGACAAGTATGGGTGGCATGGCCAACAACATCACACAAAGCACACTGGATGGTACACTTTGGGGGCCAAGAAGAGGCAGGGTTTTTCGGGGTAGCCTTGTCCTTTGATGCCCCCTTGTGAGCTTTTCCCTTCTTACCCGAAGCAATCACAATAGGAGGTGGTTCTTGTTGAGGTGAATGAGGCACTATTGCAACAGGAGAAGTCATAGGGACCGGCTGAACCAAGGTCAAAGCGAGACAAGGTTTAGGTTGACCAGGCGGGGTAGTGACTGGAGGATCGAGGTACCAGATGGGAATCCCAAGGGTCAGGTTAGGAAGAGAGAGGGTGGCCATAATAGGTACCGTGCACACTCCTAGTGGGGGATTTAGGAACGGTATCCGACTAGAGAGGTAATGACCGGGTGGGACGGTGCCAAGATGGTTGAGGCCCGGAGGAACCATCCCAGGAGGAAAAAGGGGGTCACGAGTACCAACTGAAGGTGAAGGGCCAGGACAAGAAGATTCAAAAGGCTGATTAGAGGACATCATGAAAATCTGGTAATTGGGGGAACCAGATGGAAGAGATTGAGTGGCCACCTGTCCTTCAGGTGGTTGGGTAGCCACAAATCCCTGTTAAGGGAAAGGATCAGTAAGCATAGTAGGCTGAGTAGTTGCAAGACTGGGAGGAATGGAAGGGATGGATTTCTTTCCTCTCAAAGTTGCTTGAGACTCCCATAGCTGTCGCATTTGTGGCAGAAGAGGACAATCATGCGTATAATGACCATAAACACCACAACAAGAATAGGGCTTGTTCATACGAAGAGGCATGTCCTGCTTGGGTTGAGTAGTGTTAGGAGCATTATCTTGATTAGGTCCAGGATTACCAGAGGTAGCTTGATTTTAATTGCTTTTCCTCTTCCTTTTTGAGGGAGGAGGATTAGTCGTGCCCTGCTGTGCGTACACCTGCCCCGGAGGGGGTGGTGGTTGTTGTTGCGGGGGTTGAGAAGACAAGGGAGGAGGAGGTGCTAATGCTGTAGGAGCTGGAGCACCAGGCTATGGATATGGATAATAAGGAGGTTGGGTAGCAGTGTGGTAAATAGGAGGTTGGGAAAAAGGAGGCATGCCGTATCCTGGATACGTGCTACCAGGAGGGCGAAAAGTGCCGGAGGAGCTGGCCCCTCCCTGAGAGAAACCATAACCCATGGGAGGTTGAGCATATATATTAAAGAGAGCTCCAACGATACCATCGGCGGCGTGAGATGCCCCTGGTGTGTTGGCACCACTAGGTCTGGGAAGATCAGGTAGGACGGTATAAACATAACCTGACTGATCGTAGATCAGGTCATATTTTAACGCAATTTGGAGAGCAGCTTCTTCAGTTTGAGGGATGTGCGATGCGACGTCTTTCTTGATAGGTGGCAAGAGAGTCCTAAGGAACCAGTCCATATAGACATGGTCTTCGAAGGTAGGGGCTCGACATAGGCTCCTTCTTCTCTGCCATTCCTGAACATGGTTAGATAGGCGGGTCGCATATGATTGACGGAAGGAGGTCAAGAGCTCGATGCCAGTGTCGTAATGAAGGGGAAGCTGGAAATAAGAAAAAAAGGCCCAGGCAAGAGTCACAAAGGTGGTATGAGAGGAAGGGGCTTGATCAACATACCACTTAGAAGCTTCACCAGTAAGTGTTCGTTTGAACAATCGATGACAGACAGAGTCATCGGTAATGGAATTAGACGAACAACACATGTGGAAAGATCTAACATGATTTGAGGGATCTTGTCGAGCAAGACCTTCAAAATTAGGGATGTCTGAAGGGAGATTTGTTGGCATAGAGGGTGAACTAGCGTCATGGTGTATAGGTTCGTTTATCAACTGGTTGAAGTTGGGGAGGCTGAGGCCTGCCATGAAAGGTAGCAAGGGTGCAGCCGGGGTAGTGTCTGTTGCGGTCCTGCACCAGACATGGTGAAGGTGACAGGGAGAGAACCGAAGGTGGAACAAGAAGGAGAACCCAAAGGACCAGAAGAAGAGTCGGAGTGCAGACTCAGTTGAGGGCTAACTCGAATCCTATGCGGAGGAGTAAGTATCCCTACCGAAAACTGAGGATGAAGGCCAAGAAGTCTCCGGGATGAACGCCTTGGTGGTGCAATGGTGATGACACAAACACGGCACAAAGGAAAAAGAGACCGACAAGGGAAAGGAGGTGCAGGGTCAACTGATTACAATGTCGAAACAAGGGCATAGAGGTGCAAGATCAATTGATTTCAATGTTTTAGAGTATTTGCTTGGAAGTGTTAACCAAGCCCTTTTTCACTTAGGGTGTGTCTGTAAAAGTGTGTAAATTTTAATTTTTAAACCTAGACATTTGTAGAGAAAAGAAAAAGTGTTGTTGTATAGCTGTAAATAAACCTGCAAATGTCAGTATATAGGCCTACAAAAGCATAAGATAAACAACTAATGATGCAATAATTTAAACCCAAGGAGGTGGGTCTCTCAAAAAATAGTCTATAGGTGAGTAAAAACTAATCAAAACACAATTAAAAAGGTGAATAGAGCTAAGGTCAAGAGGGATAGGGATCTAAAAGACAAAATCTGCTGGAAAGTGGCGCAGAAACAACAACAAATCAGAGGAATAATTGCTGTAAAAAGAGGGGGCGAAAGGTTATCTCTAGGAGGGAAGCGGAGTGCACCCTAAATGAAAACCAAAACAAAGCTAAATGAGGATATTTGGATGGATAACAAGCCGATCTGAAGTGGATTTGAAGGTGAGGTATCAGATCTGAAAAAATGGCTGAAGACTGTGAAATTTTAGACAACCTGTAACAAAAAAAACTCTTCCACAAAAATTGGAGGGTATTGAAGCCCTAAGGGGCTAGGTTCCCACTTAGTTGAGTAAAACAGAAGAAGTGTAGGTCCAAAACGGGCGGAAAAGGCGGTAAGACAACCCTGAACAATGGCTCAGACAAACCCAGAAAAATTTCAGAAAAATCCCTGCAAAAAGTCCAGGTCGCAGTTTCTGACCTATTTTCAGTAGAGGTCACACTTTTTGGGCAATAAAGTGCACCCTGGAGGTCTAGGTCGAAGGTTTTAGGCTGAAAAGTGTCACCTACACTTTCGGCACTCTCAGCGGCAGTTTTCAGAAAAAGTTGTCGTCTCAGCTGCGGCTGATGTCTCTCACCTGCGTAATAGGTCCAAAAACACATGGAAGTCAGAATTTTTATCATTTTAGGGTTTTATGGGTTAAAAAAACATCAAGAAAAGTAAAAACAAGGGGTTGAAGAGAAATCCTAGGGTTTGAAGCAGCCAGATATGCAAGGATCAGAAAAACGACAGCGGTCGTAACTGTAAACCCTTGTGGAGTTGCCAGTTGTTAGTATGAATCTTGATTCGAAGTGTATGGAAAAATACCACTTTAGTTGCGCATAACAAACAACCCTAACAGCAGAACTGACTGCTAATATCTTAAGATCTGCAGTGTTATCCACCTATAAATTCTGTTATATCAACTAGTGGCTAAATGATTCTGGGTAGCCTTCAAGAAATAATTTCATTACTAAAATTGTTGGTGCTTAAAGTCTTTTTGATAATATCCTATCCTTTGGATAATCGTCACTGCTTTTCCCCTTTTCAAATCAGAGATTTTGTTGTCATTCTGCGAAGAAAAACTGCTGCAAGAACCTTTTTCCTTTTCCCCCTTCTTCCAAAACTGACCTCATTTTATCCCTCCATTTCCCATGAAAATCCATCATTTTCATGTTTTTTTCCCTTTTCCTTTCATCAAAACCCCTTTGATAAGGTCTAAGACCACTTCTTAGCCTTATCAAAACTCTCAAATTCCATTGAAAACCATTGAAAAACCATTAAAATGCATATTTTATATATATTATGGACTTGAGCCCCCTTAGGCTAAGTCTTTAATCCTCCCCTCCATGCGTCTTGGTACTAGAACTGAGTGCCAACCCTTTAGGCACTTATCGCGTCACCCAATTCCGATTAGCCCTCTACTTTAACCCTCGGCCTTATTATCTCCCATGTGCCCAAAGGCCCTGCAGACGGGCACCAAAGCATATCGAAAATTAACCTCTCGCCCCCAAAGTCTGAACCTTAGTTTTATTTAAAATTGTCGGATTTATTATGAAATAAAATTTCTGCCGGTTCAAAGTTTCATTCAATCCCCACCATCGATCTGATCTGCAAATTGACGGCGCGTAGTCCATCACCCCAGTGGTCCCTGCCATCCACTCGCCATTGCAAAACCATGTGGTATCCATCGCACCTCCTTCTAGCGGAGGGCAGTTTTTCCCCGATCGACAGCGATTCCATACACCGCCCGAAAGTGTCTTGAGCACTGTTCAGAAAACCATCGCTCACTGCATGTTAAAGATCGGACGTGGACCCAGCGCGATATTAATGCGCGCCGTCTAATCTGAGGCTGCTCATCGGACGGTAGTCGCTCTACGAAGATGCCTGATAGTTAACCAGGCTATGATGTGGCATTTAAAAGATCTCCACCGTCAATCTGATCTGCAGATCGATGGCCCACCATTCATCACCCTGATTCCTCCGCTTTGACTTTTCACCTCCGCTCCCGACCGTTGATCTCTGCGCGATCGACAACTCCAATTCATATTCCTTTTTCGCCTTCCCTTTGAATTCCTCTTATCGATCCCGACTGTTGGATGATGCCATCCAACAACCATGCTTCCTCCACATGCCTTCTGAAGTAGTAAACCTATACATGCATGGATTTTATAATATTCGTTCGTATTTTGCAGGGTTAATGGTTTTTTCTGCCATAACTCAATAAATCCAGAAGTAGAGGGTGATGATCCTCCCGCCTCTAATCCATTAAAGAGAATCCTTCGCAGGGTTTCAAATTCATGTTTCATCAATGATCCATGAGGCATTGATGCCATACAATCCCTGCGCAACCCTACACACTAGCAAAAAACACAGTAAATCAAGCACAGTCAGAGAGTATCAGTGCCGAAGACAAAAATGCACCAGTACAGAATATTGAAGATAGATCTATGGGATTATGGCTAAGACGGGTTATCAGAAGCCTAATCCTCCTGACTAAACACAGTTTAAATAAAAATCATAAAGGATCATCAAACGGAAAGCCCCCACTGCCAAATCTGAGGCAAATTTATTCCTCCCAGCTACCGAAATTCCACCTGTGCCTCAAAGTATTCAATCAAAGGATGAAGTTATTGAGCAGGACCAAATATCTACCTCACAACACAGCCAGAGGATAAATTCTGCTTACAAACTAATGAAAAAATATTAGCAGAGTAACTTCGACATCACACAGAGCCTCAAAGGTCAACGAAAGCTCCCACCGAGCTTAATCTTTAATGTAAATCATTTAATACAGAGGATATGTATGTAATTTTCTTCATTGAGCCCCCTAAGGGCCAAGAAGCCATTTAAGTCTGTGTTAATTAGTTTTGAGATATTTTATCAGATCTCACCTCCTCGTTCTCCTATATATACTTCTAGAGAATATGAGTGAGGGGTTGGTTGATCGCTAGTTGTAATATTGGAACTCTCTGAAATAATATATAGTCTGTTGAAGTTGAAGAAGAATTTGAAGTCTTGAAGCCCTAATGATGTTGTTGCATGCTTGTTACTGTGAAGGCTCTATCATCAGATCCATGAGCTTGGCTGTTGGTGAAGTATTTTGAACTGTTTTACATTTTTCCCCTGTTTTCATTATGTTCCATAATTTCTTACTACAGTAGGTTGAAAGTTTTAGGCTAAGAAATGACTCTTGGAAGCACCTTAGACTTTTTCATCCTTCACTGTTTTATGTTTTCTTCTACTGAAGTATTTTAGAGTCTTTAATCTCTCTCTTTAGTCTTCATGCTTGTTTATTTCCTTAACAGTTTGAATAGTTGGTTTCAGCATGATTTATGGTTCTCCCTACTTGTCTGCTGCCACTCCAAAACTGTTATTGAAGTCTCCCTTTGTATTTTTCTCTTTACAATGAGTCAAAGAGGTCTGTTCTGATCTTGCCCTTTGTCCTTACTTAAATAGTTGTCTCAAAGGTCTTTGTAGTTGTTATCATAGATGTGTTAGGTGTTCCCTCTTCTATGACTACAATTATCAGTGAATCTTTTATGTTTTCTAAATCATTTGAAATAAAATCTTTGAGGAAATAGGGTGTTCCTCGAATCTTAGATTTTGTTTTAAAAGTTGTTTTGAAATCATTGTTTTCTTAAAGGTGTGATTTGTAGAATTCATGGTTAGCCCTGTCTATCAAAAAGCTCTTTATTGTTGAAATTGTGTTTTCAAATTCCCTTTGTTGAGAATTAAACTTCTCTTTCCAAATCATTGATGTCCATCTCATTCCAAAAACCAAAGGATCTTGCGGCCAAGTTAGATTTGCCCCCTGATATCCCATAGCCCTGATAAGTATGTTATGACCTCTTTTTGACTCCATTTCCCAATGAACCAGATGTTCCTCCATTCTATATGTCTTTCCTAGGCCTTTCATGTTCTGCTGTGTCAATCCAACCAAACAAACAAACAAACACATGCACTTAATAACTAGTCTAAAATCTATACTCTAAGCACACAAGATAAACCTTTGCAAACAAACATTCGAGAGATCCCTCTCTGAGAATAGGAGGACTAGATCCTGGGACTCTAAATATTGGTTCTGATGTTGCCTTGTCTTTTGATTTGCCAAACTATCAAAACACGGGACACCAACATAATGGCAATCATGGTGGGACGTTGAGTAACATATTCAAAACAAAGCACTCACTGTCTAGTATAACATAAGTAACCTCCCTCAAGCACTACCAATCAGTGGTAATCATGATAGGACCTTTTGAATCAGTGACAAACTAAGTAACCCTTAGGATTCTCATAAAGCCTTATCAAACCTTGAAGGATTCAGTTACCAAGCCATAAGAGTGAAATCTGTACGATTTGACACCCTAGCTAAGTGTTAGGTCAGATTTATCACACTCTCATAACCTATAAAACCAGAATAACTCAAAAAAACCCAAAAAAAATTTCAGTGTGGCTTCACAAATAATCATGGTGGTGGAACCATCCAATATCTTACCCTCATAAAAGATAAAAAGTTTCCACCTGGCGACTCCACTAGCCCCAGTAGTCCTATTACTCATCTAGGTTCCCAGGTCTCTTTAGGACTGTGTTAACCAACTTTGAAGAAGTTTAGGAGCCTAGTCCCTTACTGGATAAGACATCGTGAGAGGTAAAAATTCCAAAAAACAACCTTTAAAACCTCAACCTCTCTCATTTTTTGAAAAGCAGTCTGGCTCCACATAGGATCCACACTAGATACCATCCAGACCCAAATCCTCCTTTGATCGTTGACAATATGGAGAGAATTATGTGGCAGACTTCTGACTCTGGAAAATCAACTACTAATAGGAGCCTCTTAAGAACAATTTCCGTCCCTGAAAACCTTATTGTCCTAGAGGATTCACACTTTGATTTACATCATACACAAAACATCTTTAGAACTATATCTCAAGGTGATTTAAACAAAATTGATCTTAACTTTGCAGATTTGCAACAGAGCTTTAGTAGAGAAGCCTCACCTTCCACTCCTCCTGATTCCCAGCTTCTTCATCACTTTAGTCTTTTCCATAACAAGTCAGCTCAAAATCAGTTTCTTGGCCCAAGTATTTCTTCCACTCCAATTCATACTACCACTGTTCAAAACACTCCTGTTCAGCCCACTTTCACTCTTGTAAATCCACCCTTATTTCCAGCCATGGCAACATGGTATGCCCCATTAGTGTTACCACAACCTCTACTTCCCTTACCAAATGATTACCAATCTAAAATCCCTCACTTCACTCGAAAAGAGTCTACAATAGCCCAACATCATGTAGATAGGATGGAAGATGCATTTGATTACATGGAGATAGAAGAAGAAAATGTGAAGATGAGGATATTCGCCCAAAGTTTAGGAGGAGATGTAAAGAAATGGTTCAAAAACTTACCTCCTAACAACATAAATGATCTCCCTACCTTGCATCAAACATTTATCAACAAATGGGAACTCAAAAGGAACCCTCTCCAAATACTAGCAGAGTATAGCAGCCTCAAGAGAAATAAAGGGGAGAGTGTCCATGATTACTCCACTAGGTTCAATAGTGTTTACAATGCTCTCCCACCTCACATGAAACCTCCCCAAGGCATGGCCTTGGTAAGGTATCCTGAAGGCCTTGATGCTGAAATGACTTATGAATTAAGAGGGAGAGATTACTTAACTTTGGAAGACATGCAGAAAGGAGCTTTGAGTGTAGAAGCAAACATAATCGAGAAAAGAAATAGGTTGAGATTAGAGAAGAGGGTAACTTATAATGATGACCTACGACCCTCAACCTCAGCTTCTGACACAAAAATTGACAACCTAGTGAAGGTAATGGAGAGGATGCTTGAAAATATCAATTCAAATGAGAGAATGCCACCAAGAGAACCTCAAAACAATCAAAACAGAAATATAAATCAGAATTATAGAAGAGAAAACAATCAAGACAAGCAAAAGGAAAGCGACCAACAGATTAGACCTCCCTTCCAATAGAACGATGTAGATCAATATGAGGAAGATAGGGAGTTGGAAAGGTTGGAAGAATCTTAGGTAAACTTGATTGGATCAGACAATGGGGACAATGTTTTCCTCACTAAGGAAGAACAAGGTTTCTTTTCTTATGATCAAAATACAAACACCTATGAAGATTCTGATCACTATATATTGGGTTTTGAAAATGCAATCATGGAGGTACACAAACAGTATGATCTTAGGAGCAAGGGAAGCATAAATAATTCAAAGGATAAGAATACTAGCACTGCTGTCAAGAAAAACGCAGAAAAACAGCCCAAAAAGACAGCAGAGAAAACAAAAATTTTGGCTAAGAAACCAGACTTAAACAAAGAAAAAAGTGTCCAGCCAAATGTTGAACAGATCACCCCTAGCAATTCAGCTAGTGGTCCTAATAAAACTATCCCAATTACCAGTCCAAACAAGGTTCAACAAATCAAAGTTTCTGAAAAGAATTCGATTGAAAAGACAAATGTAAATATCAACAAGTCAATTATTCCTTTCAGCCTTGAGCGAGAGATTTCCAAGATAAAAATTGCCATTCCCCTAGCTGAACTAGTAACCCAATAAGTGTAAAAAAACCAAGTTTTGAAAGCTTTGAACTTAGGAAGTGATATTGACACCTTGAACTTGACAGATGATAAACCTGAGTTGTTGTTTGGTCCTGAAGTTGAAGGAAAATACCAAGAAGGGGCTGTCACTCCCTTCTATGTTAGCTTGAACATACACGAGAAAATTTTACACAATGCCATGTTAGATTCAGGAGCTTCACACAATCTAATGCCCAAGGTGGTAATGGAGAGCTTAGGCTTAGAGATTACTAAACCATACAAAGATTTTTATTCCTTTGACTCAAGCAGAGTCAAATGTTTGGGTTTAATCAAATATTTATGTGTTAATCTAGCTCAAATCCCTGCTAAGAGTCTGGTAATGGATATAGTTGTAGCTGACATTCCCCCTAAGTATGGCATGCTCTTATCAAGATCTTGGGGAGCCAAACTTCAGGGAAGCCTTCAAATGGACATGTCTTATGCCACCATTCCTGTTTTCAACCAAAATAGAAGACTATACAGGGAGTCTCACATGAAGTACATGGTGAGTAACCTAGACAAACCAAACAACACTCCAATCTACTCTATTCAATCAAGTTTAGATTCCTTTATATTATGTAACGAAGATGAAATCACCCAACCAGATAAGGAAAACATGCACCCAATCAATTCACCAGAACAATCAAATCTTCCCTTCGATCAAATTCAAAACATTGACAATCAATAGCCACAAGAAAATGAAAATGAGGCAAATGTACTTTAGACAATAAACTTTGATGGATCCTGTAACAAAAAAAGTGCAGGGGCAGGTGTTTGGATCCAAAATACAAATCAAATTTTTTCATACAAATTGGATTTCCCATGCACTAATAATATCGCTAAGTATGAAGCCCTTCTCCTAGGCTTACAATTGCTTAAACAATTAGAAACCCAGAAGATATCGATCTTAGGGGATTCTGAACTTATCATAAAAAAAATCAAAGGTGAATACTCAACTAGAAATCCAAGGCTTAGGGAATATCGAAATGCTGCCCTTGATCTATTGAAAACCTTTGAAAAATATGAACTCATTTTCACCCCTAGAGCACTGAATCATCTAGAAAATGAACTCGCCTTCAATGCCAGCAAATACCAAATACCTGAGATGAATGAAAAACTCCATGTAAAGGTAAAACACAGGCCTGATGTGCCTGATAACGAGGATCAATGGAAATTTTTTGAATATGAAACACACATATATGATTTCTTGAAATCAGAAAATGATTTCAGCATACCAATATCAGAAACCAGCCATAAAGAAAATTTTTTGTATATTGAACAAATCCCAGAAGTTGAAATGACATATTTTGTTGATATAAATCATTATGAGAATCCTTTTGAAGAAGAAATAACTGACAGCGCAGACCAAGAATACTTGGAAGTTTTACAATGCAAAAATTACCAAATGCCAAGAGGTCTCACATATTTAGAACACCTTTTCGATTTTAACGATGTAGCCAAAGAATCGAGAATGGGGCCTGTGGAAACCAACGTGGAAGAGCATAACATAGGCAGTCTAGGAACCCAAGATGATCAAACTATCCAGTACTCTCCCAGTTCACATAAAATCGCAATACATAGAGCTTTTCAAAGAGTTTAAAGATGTTTTTGCTTGGGGATACAAAGAATTAAAATCATATGATACCAGCATCATCCAGCACAAGATTCCCCTCAAGGAAAATCAAAAGCCTTTCAAACAAAAACTAAGGAGAATAAATCCTCTCTTACTACCTCTAGTTAAGACAGAGATTGAAAAAATCCATGATGCTGGAATCATAGTACCCATTAGATTTTCAGAGTGGGTATCAAACTTAGTTTCTGTTAGAAAGAAAACAGGGGAAATCTGTATTGACTTCAGAAATTTAAATAGAGCCTCTTTAAAGGAAAAATACCCCTTGCCCAAGATGGACCATATACTTCAAAGGGTAGTTGGGTCAAGAAGGATATCCCTCTTAGATGGGTTCTCGGGTTACAACCAGGTGTTAGTGTTCCCAAGTGATGAAACCAAAACTGCTTTTACCACACCTTGGGGCACCTTTATGTATGTCAAAATGCCTTTCGGATTAATGAATGCAGGGGCCACCTTCCAAAGGGCCATGGACATAGAATTTTCTGAAGACATTGGCTATTTCATAATCATTTACCTTGATGACATAACCGTTTTCTCAAAAACTGATGAAGAACATTTGATTCACCTGAGAAATTTTTTTGAGAAGTGTAGGAAATTTGGATTATCATTGAATCCCAGGAAGACACTCTTTGGTCTCCAAGAAGGTAAAATTCTTGGCCATATAATTTCTGAAGAGGGAATCAAAATAGACCCTACAAGGATAGATGGCATATTGCAGATCAGCCATCCAAGGAGCCTCAAAGAATTGCAATCTTTCATCGGAAAGATTAATTTTTCGAGGAGGTTTATTCCTAATCTTGCTGAGCTATTAAAAAACATTACAAACATGCTTAAGAAAAATTTCGTTGTAAAATGTACTTTACCAGCTAAACAATCATTTGAACTGGTCAAACAAGCTCTTACTCAAACACTAGTCCTGATTAGTCCAGATTTTACCAAAGACTTTTACATCTTTTATTTTGCATCTGAACATACAATAGCTGCAGTTTTACTTCAAAAGAATTTTTTGGGGAAGGAACAACCAATATCTTTCTTTAGTAGGGCCTTAAGAGATGCTCCTCTCAAATATAATATCATGGAGAAACAAGCCTTAGCATTAGTGAAAGATTTAAAAGACTTTAGGGTCTATATTTTACACTCTCACATAATTTCTTTTGTTCCACATACTGTTGTCAAGGACATTCTAAGTCAAGACCCTAATGGAAAAAGGGGAAAATGGATTGCAACTATTCTTGAGTATGACTTAGAAATCAGGCCCACCAAACTAGATAAAGGGCAAGGATTAGCAAAACTTATGGCTGAGTCTAACTTCCAAGCACTAGACATAAATATGGTAGATGTGTTGGAAGAAATAGAAGAATCTACTACTCCTTTTATTGAAGAAACATTTCTGAATTCTCCTTGGTATGCTGACATTATTTATGTGCTTTTATATTTAAATGCCCCCCATTCTTTGTCTAAAAATAAAGCTAGATTTTTGAAACAAAAGGCTTTTATTTTTTGCATCCTAGATGGGGTATTATATTGGAAAAATACTGTTGGAATTTTACTTAAATGTTTACTTGAAGATGATGCAGGGAAAATCATGCATGAGTTGCATGACGGAGAATGTGGAGGACACCTCTACTGGAAGGCCATAGCAAACAAAATTCTTAGATCAGGTTACTATTGGCCTACCCTTTTCCCAGACACTCAAAAGTTGGTCATGTCTTGCCATAAGTGTCAAATCTTTGATGGCAAGAGAAAACTCCTTCCCTTACCCTTACATCCTATCAAAGTTGATGCACCTTTTCAACAATGGGGGCTGGACTTCATTGGGGAAATCCACCCATCCTCCTCAGCTCAACATAAGTGGATCCTCACGGCCACTGACTTCTTTACCAAGTGGATAGAATCTATACCCTCCATAAATTCTAATGACTCCGTCATTATCAAGTTTCTTGAAACAAATATCCTATCCAGATTTGGTTGTCCCTGAAAAATCATAACAGACAATGTTGCTGCTTTTAAATCTAAAAAAATGGTTGACTTATGTTACAAATACCACATAACCTTGGGCCATTCCACTGCTTACTATCCCCAAGGAAATGGATTAGCTAAATCTTCCAACAAGAGCTTCATCAATATCATTAAAAAGCTGCTGGAACAAAATCAGAAATCATGGCACAGTAAAATGGTTCATGCCTTATGGGCTGATAGGTTAACTACAAAGAAATCAATAAACACGTCCCCCTATCAGCTATTTTATGGCATGGATGCAGTTTTTCCCACCTCGTTGGGAGTGCCAGTCATGAAGCTCCTTCAAGAATTGCAGGTTGAAGAGAATGATATGTAGAGGAGAATCAATCAAACCATCCATTTGCAGCAGTCCAAAGAAGAATTTTATGAAAGAACATAGTTAGTCCAAGAAAATATGAAAAAGCTATTTGATAAGAGGACTAAGGAAAACAATTTCCAAGTTGGAAATGTTGTTCTTAAGTGGGATTCAAGGAGAGAAGAGAAGGGAAAACATGGCAAGTTTGAGAACTTGTGGAAAGGGCCCTATATTATTCATGCTGAGAGGGGTCACAATGCATTTTTCCTGAAGGAATTGAATGGAGAAGACTTATATGGAGGTCCTGTCAATGGCAGGATGCTCAAGCATTACTTCTGCCAAGAGTCTTAAGTTTTAAAGCATTTTATTTTTCATTATAAATATCATAGTCTACACATTGCATTCAAAATTGGAAAAATCAAAAATACAAAAACAAAGAAAGGAAAGAAAAGAGGGTAGATTTTAAAAACAAGAAAGGTATAGCCCCATACCAAAAAAGAGAAACAAATTTTGAAAGTGTGCAAGCCCAAATGCCACTCCTGAAAAACAAACTTCTAGTTAGTCAAACATCCTAATATTGACTAATTAGCTTTAAATTTTCTGCTGATAGGATAGCGAATTCGATTGGCCAAACTGTTTAATCTTGGCTTATCAGTAAATAGTTTAGGATAGAAATTAAAGGTTCAAACATGCTCAAAATCTGAACCTGAGTTCCAAGGAGAAAATGACTCAAATATGTTTCAAGTTCTGAGTCAAAGGATGTAAAAATCTAGTTCTAATCAGCTCAAAATCTGAACCAGTTAGCAAAGGAAAGACAGCTCAAGAAAGAGTCAAAACATAGCTGAACAAAAGAGGAAGGAAATGTTTTAAATCTTAGATCTCAAACCTTCCATTTTTGTTTTAAATTTTATGCAAAATAAATGTCTATGTGCAACTTATTTTTATGCCATAGATCACAGCAAGTCAAACAACTCAATCTTGACTTGACTGTTTTTAAATTTATGTTTTAGAAATTAGAGAAATAAAGTCTGTTGGACAGTTTAATCCCAACAGATAATAGATTAGGTAGAGAATCATATGGGCTCATCTGTTTAATTTGAGCCCATGGAGAAATAAGGAGTAGAAATAGATTAGTTTCCCTGTTTTCAAAAGAATAAAATGTTGTGAAAGAGTTTTCCAATCCAAGTGCACTCTGAAGAAGAAAAAATGTTAGATCGGTAGGATTAGGTAGGTAGAAAGATTGTATTGATGAAGATCCATTGTTCTTATGGCTGCTAATATGTTTTAAAAACAAGATCATCCCAACAAAGGAAGGGAAACCCAATGGATGAGGCAACTGATCAGCCTCCCAGAGAATCCAAGTCTGAAATTTTTGATGCCTTCAAAAAAGGCACCATCCCCAAGTGGAGCCACTGTTAGCCACCTATAAATTCTACTATATCAACTGGTGGCTAAATGATTCTGGGTAGCCTTCAAGAAACAATTTCATTACTAAAATTGTTGGTGCTTAAAGTCTTTTTGATAATATCCTATCCTTTGGATAATCGTCGCTTCTTTTCCCCTTTTCAACTCAGAGATTCTGTTGTCATTCCGTGAAGAAAAACTGTTGCAAGCACCTTTTTCCTTTTCCCCCTTCTTCCAAAACTGACCTCATTTTATCCCTCCATTTCCCATGAAAATCCTTCATTTTCATGTTTTCTCCCCTTTTCCTTTCATCAAAACCCCTTTGATAAGGTCTAAGACCCCTTCTTAGCCTTATCGAAACTCTCAAATTCCTTTGAAAACCATTGAAAAACCATTAAAATGCATATTTTATATATATTATGGACTTAAGCCCCCTTAGGCTAAGTCTTTAATCCTCCCCTCCATGCGTCTTGGTACTAGAGCCAAGCGCCAAGCCTTCAGGTGCTTATCGCGTCACCCGATGTCGATTAGCCCTCTGCTTTAACCCTCGGTCTTATTATCTCCCATGCACCCAAAGGCCCCGTATACGGGCGCCAAACCATATCGAAAATTAACCTCTTGCCCCCAAAGTATGAACCTTAGTTTTATTTAAAATTGCGGATTTATTATGAAATAACCTTTCTACCGGTTCAAAGTTTCAGTCAATCCCCACCATCGATCTGATCTGCAGATCGACGACGCGTAGTCCATCACCCCGGTGATCCCCGCCATCCACTCGCCATTGCAAAACCATGTGGTATCCATCGCACTGCCTTCTAGCGGAGGGTGATTTTTTTCGGATTGGCAGCGATTCCATACACCGCCCGACACGTGTCTTGAGCACTGTTCAGAAAACCGTCGTTCTTCACACGTTAAATATCGGACATGGACCCAGCTCAATATTGATGCGCACCGTCCGATCTGAGGCCGATCATCGGATGGTAGTCGCTCTACGAAGATGCCTGATAGTTAACCAGGCTACGACGCGGCATTTAAAAGATCTCTGCTGTCGATCTGATCTGCAAATCGACGGCCCACCATTCATCGCCCTGATTCCTCCGCTTTGACTTTTCGCCTCCGCTCCCGACCGTTGATCTCTACGCAATCGATGGCTCCAATTCATATTCCTTTTCCACCTTCCCCTTGAATTCCTCTGATCGATCCCGACCGTTGGATGATGCCATCCAACGGCCATTCTTCCTCCACATGCCTTTTGAAGCAGTAAACCTATACATGCATGGATTTTACAATATTCGTTCGTATTTTGCAAGGTCAATGGTTTTTTCCGCCATAACTCAAGAAATCCATAAGCAGAGGGTGACGATCCTCCTGCCTTTAATCCATTAAAGAGAATCCTTTGCAGGGTTTCAAATTCACGTTTCATCGATGATCCATGAGGCATTGATGACATACTATCCCTGCGCAACCCTGCACACTAGAAAAAAACATAGTAAATCAAGCACAGTCAGAGAGTATCCGTGCCGAAGACAAAAATTCACCAGGAAAGAAGATTGAAGATAGATCTATGGGATTATGGCTAAGACAGGTTATCAGAAGCCTAATCCTCCTGACTAAACACATTTTAAAGAAAAATCATAAAGGATCATCAAACAGAAAGCCCCCACTGCCAAATCTGAGGCAAATTGATTCCTCCCAGCTACCGAAATGCCACCTGTGCCTAAAAGTATTCAATCAAAGGCCAAAGTTATTGATCAGGACCAAATATCTGCCTCACAATGCATCCAGAGGATAAATTTTGCTAACAAACTAATGATAGAATATCAGCAGAGTAACTTCGACATCAAACATAGCCTCAAAGGTCAACAAAAGCTCCCATCGAGCTTAATCTTTAATGTAAATCATTTAATACAGAGGATATGTATGTAAGTTTCTTCATTGAGCCCCCCAAGGGCCAAGAATCCATTTAAGTCTGTGTTAATTAGTTTTTGGATCTTTTATCAGATCTCACCTCCTCATTCTCCTATATATACTTCTAGAGAATATGAGTGAGGGGTTGGTTGATCACTAGTTGTAATATTGGAACTCTCTGAAATAATATATAGTCTGTTGAAGTTGAAGAAGAATTTGAAGTCTTGAAGCCCTAATGATGTTGTTGCATGCTTGTTAATGTGAAGGCTCTATCATCGGATCCATGAGCTTGGATGTTGGTGAATCATTCTGAACTGTTTTACGTTTTTCCCCTGTTTTCATTATGTTCCATAATTTCTTACTACAGTAGGTTGAATTTTTTAGGCTAAGAAATGACTCTTGGAAGCACCTTAGACCTGTTCATCCTTCACTATTTTATGTTTTCTTCTGCTGAAGTATTTTAGAGTCTTTAATCTCTCTCTTTAGTCTTCATGCTTGTTTATTTCCTTAATAGTTTGAATAGTTGGTTTCAGCATGATTTATGGTTCTCCCTGCTTGTCTGCTGCCACTTTAAAACTGTTATTGAAGTCTCCCTTTGTAGTTTTCTGTTTACAGTGAGTCAAGGAGGTTTGTTCTGATCTTGCCCTTTGTCCTTACTTAAACAGTTGTCTCAAAGGTCTTTATAGTTGTAATCATAGATGTGTTAGGTGTTCCCTCTTCTATGACTGCAGTTATCAGTGAATCTTTTATGTTTTCTAAGTCATTTGAAATAAAATCTTTGAGGAAATAGGGTGTTCTCCGAATCTTAGATTTCATTTTAAAAGCTGTTTTGAAATCATTGTTTGCTTAAAGGTTTGATTAGTAGAATTCATGGTTAGCCCAGTCTATCAAAAATCTCTTTATTGTTCAAATTGTGCTTTCAAATTCCCTTTGTTTGAGAATTAAACTTCTCTTTCCAAATCATTGATGTCCATCTCATTCCAAAACCAAGCGATCCTATGGCAAAGTTAGAATTGCCCTCTGATATCCCATATCCATTGATGAGTATGTTATGACCTCTTCTTGACTCCATTGCCCAATGAACCAGATTTTCCTCCATTCTATATGTCTTTCCTAGGCCTTTCATGTTCTGTTTTGTCAATCCAACCAAACAAACAAACAAACACCTGCACTTAATAACTAGTCTAAAATCTATACTCTAAGCACACAAGATAAACCTTTGCAAACAAACATTCGAGAGATCTCTCTCTGAGAACAGGAGGACTAGATCCTGGGACTCTAAAGATTGATTCTGATGTTGCCTTGTCTTTTGATTTTCCAAACTATCAAAACACGGGACACCAACATGTAGTTAGATGATCAAGACAAATGCTGCAAAAATCTAGATCTATGCATTAGAAGACATTAAACAATAGAAAAATAATATTTACTCCATAGATCCAATGGAAAATACAATAATATATCCAATGAAATTTTTATTAATGGCACCTGGGAGGAAAACACAAGAGGGTGTTCCCTGTTCTCCTCAATGGGATGGGTTCTTGTAAGTCCTCAGCACTTCATATTTAGAATTGCTCTCTCTTGATGGTGTATAAAACCCAGACAAAAATGGAAAAATATGGCTATGATAATGGATCAATAGCCAGACCAAGAGTTGAGATCCAGAGTGATCTTTAGGCAACAAAAGGTGAAAAATGAATGGAAAAACCCTTCTATTTATAACAAAATATTAAGTTAGTCTAGATATTTGTGCATAATTAAAATATTATTAACCAAATCAAGATCCAACTTTTATGGAATATTTTATTATATTTTTTGGAGGGAAAAGGAATTTGACTTGAGTCAAATCCCCTTATTTGTAAATAATAAATAAATAAATGATTTATTTATCATTTTAAGGATGTGATTAAGTAATAATAAATAAATAAATGATTTATTTATCATTTTAAGGATGTGGTTAAAAAATAATAAATAAATAAATGATTTATTTATCATTTTAAGGATATGCTTGAGTAATAACCAAATAAATAATGATTTATTTAATTATTTAAGGGGGATTTAGTCATATTTAACATAGAATATTATTTAAGTAGTGTTTAAATAATTATTCTTAGAAAATAATAAGATAAATAATGATTTATCTAATTAATTTCCTTGTTTTTGGTTAAATATAACCAAGAATATTAATTAAACTGTTATTTAACTAATTATTCCTTGAGGAAAATAAAAAAAATATGGATTTATTTAATGTTTCCCCATAGGGTTTCCTGTTTAGAACATAAACAACTTAATAATGGTGGTTTACTAAGTTATTTTTCATAGTGACTGCGATTTTACTTGGGGTAAAATTGCTCTTACTTGGTGTACTTGGGTCCATCTAATAACAATGGATTAGATGACCAAAAAATGGTGTAACAAAACTCCTCCAAAAAGTCTAGAAGTAAAAGGATGATCCTAACACTGAAGATCTCACTCTCTAAATCAAGCACTGAAACCTCCACTGCAAGTGCTCACTAGAATAATGCAGTCAAAGAGGGAACATGCACTGTAGATGATGGAAATAGGTTGGCATGCTGCCAAGATATGAAATAAAGCTCAGGAACCTCCTTTTATGATCCCCCATTGGGAAGAATACTTCCTCGAGTGAAAATACTAGCTCATAAAGTGGGTTTCCCAACCCTCCATTGCAACACCATGCAACACAACACAAATATGAAGAGACACTATGATGTAGCTGAATATTGAAGCTTGTCCAGAATGTTGGAATGTGGAAATAATAGTACAATAATCTTCCTAGAGACCCCTCAAGGAAAGAGGTGGATTCCCGCTTGGGAACACCCTGTGCTAAACAACACTTCAAGCTCAACTAAACAACTGAAGAATGCAAGAAGTCATACATGCCACAAAATCAATAATCAATAACATACCCATATATGGTTTCCTTGACCTCCTTATAAACAATTTGAGCCTTCTCACCTTGGTTCCCAGTCAATAAAGTCACTACTATCATGGAGACTTTCTCCCATTCACACTGTGTTGTCTCTCATTGATGATCCACTCCCTCCATACCAGCGTTGTTGATTTGGTCAAAATTGACCTTTTCCACATGCATTAGCCCCTTTTCACACATGAGGGTGCTTTATCTAGCTATGAAGATGATCCCTTTTCACATTAAGAGGGATTTTATTCCTACTAAAGAGATTTATGGGTCTCCCTACCCATTTATTCTTCTAACTAAATGACAAGAGCAAAAATTAATATTCCAATTAGCTGCATGCTAATTTTGGAATATTATAGGGTACTCCAGAAAAATCATGAGTTACATAAATTATGTAAGATATCACAAGGTCAAAATAAAAAAAAAAAAAATAATATGAAAGCTGCTTCCAAAATATAAAGCAGCCGAATTTAGTGGCATAAGAAGAGAGAATATTGTGGCAAAGCTTTAGGTGTAGCTTTAAAGTTTACTTCATGGTTTAGCATATTTCTTAAAGCATGATGGTTGAAAGGGTTGGCAAAGAGTAAGTGGAGAGAGGAGTCAACAATGCATGGTACATTTGATGAAAGAAAAAAAAAAAAAATCAATTTTTTTACAAGCTCACAAAGGAAGTTTTGAGGCCATAATTTGAAGAATTTGCAGCTATAATAGATGGATAAGGAAACATATAATTAGAAAGAGAAAACATTGCTGGTACATTTGGAGAGAGTACTGCAGATCCAGAGGGAAGATACCACAACAATCCTGATGTAGAATGAGATCTAGACGCTTTTCTCAAGAAAAACAGTCTCAAATCATATGTGGTGTGTTTAAGTGGTTCTCCCATTTATAACATCTACAAATATTATGATAAATGAGTTCATGGAAAAATAAATCAGGCTAAAAATGCGGGTCAAGAATTATGGTGAATGGCCTTGCCCTAGACATCTTTTGGTAGAAATTAAGTTTGATCATTGAAAAATGAGTCATTGCCTTGTGTCCAGGTCCACATTCAGACACCACTCTAGCTTGAGGTTACTCTTGTAAAGTTAAATAGTGAAATCAATAGTGAACAAGTGAATTTTATAAAAAAAGGGAGAATGGTCAGATAGAAACAATATAGTTGAATTTTCTAGCAAGACTGAAGAAAACTCTTGTGGTTAAATCATCTCAGCATCTCTGAGGGAGTAGTAGACAAGAAATCCATTTTGAATTTCAATAAGAGTGGGGAGCTAAAAATGACACTCAATAATTTCAATAATTTATGTAATTCATGATTTTTCTGGAGTACCCATAATTAGTTTTCATACATAATTATGGGTACTCCATAAAAATCATGAGTTACATAAATTATGTAAGATATCACCAGGTCAAAATAAAAAAATAATACGAAAATTGATTCCAAAATATAAAGCAGTTGAATTTAGTGACATAAGAAGAGAGAACATGGTGGCAATTATTTAGGTGTAGCTTTAAATTTTGCTTCATGGTTTAGCATATTTCTTAAAGCATGGTGGTTGAAAGGGTTGGAAAAGGGTAAGTGGAGAGAGGAGTCAACACTTCATGGTACATTTGATGAAAGAAAAAAAATCAATTTTTTTACAAGCTCACAGAGGAAGCTTTGAGGCCATAATTTGAAGAAGTTGAAGTTATATTAGATGGAGAAGGCAACATATAATTGGAAAGAGACAACATTGTTGGTACATTTGGAGAGGGTACTATAGATCCATAGGGAAGATACCACGACAACCCTGATGTAGAATGAGATCTAGACACTTTTATCAAGAAAAAGTGTCTCAAATCATATGTGGTGTGTTTTAGTGGTTCTCCCATTTATAACACCTACAAATATTATGATAAATGAGTCCATGGAAAAATAAAGCAGGCTAAAAATGAGGGTCGATAATTATGGTGAATGGCCATGTTTTGGACATGTTTTGGTAGAAATTATGTTTGATCATTCAAAAACAAGTCATTGCCTTATGTCTAGGTCCACATTTAGACACCACTCTAGCTTGAGCTTACTTTTGTAAAGTTAAATAGTGAACAAGTGAATGTTAGGAAAAAGAGAGAATGGTCAGATAGAAACAATATATTTGAATTTTCTGGCAGGACTGAAGAAAACTCTTGTGGTTAAATCATCTCAACATCTCTAAGAGAGTAGTAGACACTCAATAATTTCAATAATTTCTGTAACTAATGATTTTTCTAGAGTACCCATAATTAGTTTTCATACACAATTATGGGTACTCCAGAAAAATCACGAGTTACATAAATTATGTAAGATGTCACAAGGTCAAAATAAAAAAATAATATGAAAATTTCTTCCAAAATATAAAGCAGATGAATTCAGTGGCATAAGAAGAGAGAAAATTGTGGAAATGCTTTAGGTGTAGCTTTAAAGTTTACTTCATGGTTTAGAATATTTCTTAAAGCATGGTGGTTAAAAGGGTTGGCAAGGGGTAAGTGGAGAGAGGAGTCAACACTACATGGTACATTTGATGAAAGTAAAAAATTCATTTTTTTTACAAGCTCACAAAGGAAGCATTGAGGCCATAATTTAAAGAAGTTGTTGCTATCTTAGATGGAGAAGGAAACATATAATTGGAAAGAGACAAAATTGTTGGTACATTTGGAGAGGGTACTGCAGATCCAAAGGGAAGATACCATGGTAGCCCTGATGTAGAATGATATCTAGACGCTTTTATCAAGAAAAACAATATCAAATCATATGTGGTGTGTTTCAGTGTTTCTCCCATTTATAACACCTACAACTATTATGACAATGAAGTTCATGGAAAAATAAATCAAGCTAAAAATGAGGGTCGAGAATTATGGTGAATGGCCATGTCCTAGACATATTTTGGTAGGAATTCAAGTTGAAAATTGAAAAATGAGTCACTGCCTTATGTCCAGGTCCACATTTAGACACCACTCTAGCTTGAGGTTACTCTTGTAAACTTAAATAGTGAACTCAACAGTGAACAAGTGAATGTTAGAAAAAAGGGAGAATGGTTAGATAGAAACAATATAGTTGAATTTTCTGGTAGGACTAAAGAAAACTCTTGTGGTTAAATCATCTCAGCATCTTTGACGGAGTAATAGACAAGAAATCCATTTTGAATTTCAATAAGAGCGGGGATCTAAACAATGACATCGTTAGTGAGGGACTGGAAGATGATGGTGATGCTGATGATATTCATTCCAGCTATATGTTTTCATGCAGAGACAAAATTTATGAGGATGAGTTTCTTCCTATGACAAAGTCTCAACCTTATCCTACAACACTTGAATTAAATTTGAGGCAGCAGAACCGATACTGTATGCTCCCAGATAGTTGCAAGGGAAGAATTTCAGTTTTGGAGAGATATTCATGGGTTGGAAGTCTTTATGATGGCCATTTGAAAATATGTGCACTCAGAAGTTATCTTAGTTTCGAAGTATGATGGAATTTGTGTTGAGTTGCACACCCATCAATGTGGGGTATGAAAAAGATATTTGGACCATGTTCGTGCATAGGGAATTGAGGATTACAACACTATGTTTTCATGTAGAGACAAAAGTTATGAGGATGAGTTTCTTCCTATGAAAAAGGCTCAACCTTATCCTACAAACATTTGAATTAAATTTGAGGCAACAAAACCAGCATTGTATGCTCCCATATAGTTGCAAGGGAAGAATTTCAGTTTTGGAAAGATATTCATGGGTTGGAAGTCTTTATGATGGCCATTTGAAAAAATGTGCACTTAGAAGTTATCTCCATTTTTAGGTGTGATGGAATTTGTGTTGGGTTGCACACCGATCAATGTGGGGTGTGAAAAATATCTCTGGACCCTGTTCGTGCACAGGGAATTTAGGATGTCCTTGAATCGAGGATTCCAGCACTATGTGCACTCATAATTTATCTCAGTTTTGAAGTATGATTGAATTTTTGTTGGGTTGCAGACCCATTAATGTGGGGTGTGAAAAAGATCTCTGGACCCTGTTTGTGCACAGGGAATTGAGGATGTCCTTGAATTGAGGATTCCAATAAAAATTTGCATTCAAAAGTGATCTTAGTTTTGAGGTAAGTTGCAATTTGTCTTGGGTTGCACACCCATCAATGTGGGGTATGAAAAAGATCTCTGGACCCTGTTCGTGCACAGGGAATTTAGGATTTCCTTGAATTGAGGATTCCAACAGTATGTTTTCATGCAGAGACAAAATTTATGAGGATGAGTTTCTTCCTAGGACAAAGGCTCAACCTTATCCTACAACACTTGAATTAAATTTGAGGCACCAAAACCAGTATTGTATGCTCCCAAATAGTTGCAAGGGAAACATTTCAGTTTTGGAGAGATATTCACGGGTTGGAAGTCTTTATAATGGCCATTTGCAAAAATGTACACTCATAAGTTATCTCAATTTTGAAGTATGATGGAATTTGTATTGGGTTGCACACCCATCAATGTGGGGTGTGACAAAGAACTTTGGACCATTTTCATGCACAAGGAATTGGGGATGTCCTTGAATTGAGGATTCCAACACTATGCTTTCATGCAGAGACAAAAGTTATGCAGATGAGTTTCTTCCTATGACAAAGACTCGATCTTATCCTACAACACCTGAATTAAATTTGAGGCAGTAGAACCAATAGTGTATGCTCCCAGATAGTTGAAAGGGAAGCATTTCAATTTTGGAGAGATATTCATGGGTTGGAAGTCTTTATGATGGCCATTTGCAAAAATGTGCACTCAGAAGTTATCTCAGTTTTTAATTATGATGGAATTTTTGCTGGGTTGCAGACCCATCAATGTGGGGTGTGACAAAGATCTCTGGACCCTATTCGTGCATAGGTAATTGAGGAAATCCTTGAATAAATACATCGGTGGAGATTATGAATAATGGACATACAACATACCGACTTTGAAGATGAAGGCATGGAGGAAAATGTCACTATACAATAGTAGTTCTGGATTATGCATATAATAAATGCATTGAGGAAAGTGCATAAATAAGGGGGGAAGGATGTAACATCCCCTATTCAACCCCTATGTTGTATTCACCATTTACATGTGAGATTATTAGGTTGGTTAGTTAGGACATAATTAATTAGGCTGGTGATGTTGAGATTCAACAAGATGATGATCCTAGTGAAAATTAATCACCTACACTAGGTGGGGCCCACAGGCTATACTTAGGTGTATGTCTATTTTTATAATGGTGAGAAAATTCTATTTATAGAGGGAGTCTATTTATAGATGGTTGAGAAAATTATATTTATAGACAAGTTTCTATTTTTAGATGCATGGGCGAAGTCTATTTATAGATCACATGTCTAAAAATAGAATGCATGTCGATTATTATTATCTTTTAATAATAATTAGACAATAAATAATAATCTATTATCTTGAAGCACTTGATTTTAGTTAACTAAAGTGGCAAACCAGTTAGCTGAAGGAATTTCAAGTTCTAAGGTTGGTTGGTGGGACATGCAAGTGGAATTAGTTGTAACTGAGTGATTCGAAGCTGTAACATAGTTGGATGTGTAGTTATGTGAGTTGTAAAGTAGTTTAACTCAGTTAAGTGAGTTAAACTCCATTGTGCTAGTTGTAACTAAAGATACACTAGTGAGAGATCAGTGAGTTAAATATTAAATTAATTCACATGGAGTGATCTCACATGCAACTTAAGATTTACTATTGTTAACTACATGCATGTCAGATCCAGTGGAGACCCATTTGAGAGATAGGTGAAAGGGACAGTTTGACTATACTCATGCAACCACATACACATTGGATATGCCAATGAGGATTGCATAGTCAAGGCAAGGCAGGATCTCATTCATTCAGGGATTGTGATTAGCAGGGATTGCGTAGTGGAGGCAGGCTGTCAGGAGGCGGTAAATTGGTGCATGAATATGCCAATTTTTGTATGATAGTGTGAGATGATTGTATATTATACTGAGAGCTCTTTGATTAGAGTTTCGTATAATATTGTTTCATGATCCATGATATATACATAATATATGATAGTGGGGTTTTTAGCTTTATGATTTCCTAGTAAAAACATCTATGTTATGTGTGATTGATCTTTCTTCATGTGTTTTCAATTGGTGATTAAATTTATGCAAATATTTTAGTAGAAGGATTATGTATTTAACAGTGGCATATAATTTTTAGATCAAGAGAACCCAAGAAATACATAATTGTATTAAAATTTCTACATGGTATCAGAGCAAAGAAGATTGCAATTTTGAAGCAGTAGTTGAGTTTGTTGGTGGAAACAATTCAAATTTGCTGCAAGAATTTCTTGGTGTGACAGTTGAGTAAACATTTAAATGGATTTCAATGGCTTGCGGCTAGAGTATGCACTCAAGGGCAGCTCAAACTACTTTTCCTGGAAGGAGAGGATGGAGGCGGTGCTTGAAGATAATGGCTTGAAGGAATTCATCGACAATGATGTTCCTAAGCCCACTTCGAAAGATTCTTTTGTAAGGTGTACGAGACCATATTGTCTCAAGCCTTCATGGGAAAGCCACTCCATTTTCTATGTGGATGGGTTTGACAGATATTTTCCAAAGCAACAACGACCATAGGAAATTTGCGCTGAAGGATAAACTCAGAAAGATCAAGATGGAGAAGGGTGACTATATTCCTAAGTATCTCACAAAGTTTTTCCAATGTCGGGATGAACTGGGGAGTGTGGGAATCATGGTTGTTGATGATGATTTGGTGAGCTTGGCTCTCTTGGGACTTCCTAAGAGTTGGCACAGTTATCAAGACTCTGTCAACGGACGAGAAAATTTTTCAGATTGGGAACGACTGTGGTCGGATCTAGTGCAGTAGGAGTTCAGGTGGAACACCAGAGATGGTTCTTCATCAAAGCATAATGATGAAGAGGATTGTGATTTGGCTACCAAGGCAAGGAAAGGGAAGGGGAATAAATCCTATTCAAAATATGAGTCTAAAGGCAAGAATATGGATTTGTCCAAGGTGAAGTGTTTTCACTGTCACGAACATGGGCATCTCGCTACTAACTGCCCACAGAAAAAGAAGAACAAGAAGGCTGCTGGAGCTATAGCTAGTGAGGCCCTTGCCTCGCAATTTTAACTTGATTTCTCTTTGATCACATGTTTGTTTTCAAGTGCAATGGGATCGGTGTGGTATCTTGATAGTGGTGCTTCCTTCCACATGACGAGAGATAAGGAGATTTTTAGTGACTTGGAGGAGAAATATCTCTAAATGCATATAGAGATGGGCGACGATGGATTATACAGTGCAACTGGAATTGGTACCATTACCTTTGAGAGGAAGTCAGGTAAACCATTTCAATTGAAAGATGTTATGAATGTTCCAGGTCCGAAGAAAGACTTGGTCTCAGTCGTGATGTTGGAGGACATAGGCTATGATGTTGTTTTCAGCGATGGAAAAGCTTTCCTATGACATAAAACAACGGGTCAAGCCAAGAGGATATGGATTCGAGTCAAGAATATCTACAAGTTGGAGGTAGAAGGTTGTGCTACAATGATGGGCAAGGTAGAAAAAGTGGTGAGCCGGGATGAGGGCGAATTATGGAACATGCGATTGGGACATATTCATCACGGAGCTTTGAAAGTCATGCAGAAAATATCTATTGGAATTCCAATGGGAACACTTGCTTAGTTAGATTAGTGCAAGGGTTGCACCATGGGGAAGTATGCAAAGTCCACCTTTAATGAAAAGGAGAACCATGCTTCGGTGATCCTGGAGAGATTTCACACAGACTTGTATGGACCATTCTCGGTTGCTTCAACAACAAAACACAGGTATTATGTTATTTTTTTATGATTTTTCTTGTAAATTCCAGATATTCTTCATGAAGAAGAAGGATCAAACATTATCAAAGTTTTGTGAGTTTAAGGAATTGGTTGAGAAAGATTCGGGGAAGAAAGTAAAGGCTCTGTAGAGTGATAATGGTGGAGAATACATCTCGAATGAATTCAAAGTCTTCTGTAGCAAAGAAGAAATTCAAAGAGAACTCATAGCGCCTCATAACCCACAACAAAATGGGGTCGCAGAGAGGAAGAATAGAATGACCGTGGGTGTTGCATGAGCTATGCTGCATGATCAGGGCCTACCAAGGCATTTTTGGGTGGAATCATGCAACACTATGGTTTATGTGCAAAACCGTTGTCCTCATAGAGTACTTGGCATGAGTACACATGAAGAAGCTTTTACTGGTAAGAAACCAGATGTTTCTCACTTTAAGATTTTTGGCTCATATGTTTATGTGCATGTGACCAAGAATGCCAGGAAGAAGCTAGATCCGACTACGAAAGTTGGGATATTTACATGGTACACAGAAACACCCCATAATTATCATGTGTATTTACCAAATCGTGGAATGACTGTGGTGTGACGGGATATAAAATTCAATGAGGATAAAGCCATGAAGTTGTCGCTTGAGAGGGAGCTAGACTTACATTCAGAGGAGGAACTTTTGGTTCCCAAAGATGAGCCTCTAGATGTGGATAAACCATAGGAGGAGGTTCATGGAGTGGAGGAGTCCACTCACGCAGAGCTAAACATCAGAATTGGCAGAAGGTGTACCACATAAGCTGAGAGGCTTAAGCTTGTTGCGGAAAATAATGTAGGATTTCCTACTTCATAGTGCATACAAAGATAGTCTCCTGATCGATTCAATGGATACATGGCTCTCATGAGAAAATGTATTAAGACTCGCCCATCTTACTTTTAGGAGGCAGTGCATGAGCCCACATGGGTAGATGAAATGGTGGAGGAGTATGACTCCATTGTCAGAAAATGTGCTTGGGAAATTGTTCCAAGGGCGGTAGATAAATAAGTGGTAGGTTCAAGATGGATCTACAAGGTAAAGTAAGCTACTGATGGGAGTGTTGAGAAATACAAGGCCAAATCTGTGGCCTGGGGCTTCTCACAGATCAGGGGGATTGATTATAAAGAAACATTTTCACCAGTCGCTCGACATTATTCCATAAGGACCATCCTTGATCTCTTAGCGCAGATGGGTTGGCACATTCATCATATGGATGTGAAGACTGTGTTCCTTAATGGGATCTGTTAGTGTCAGTATTTGCATACTTCCACCATGGATCAAAACACATTTTTCATGTGCATCTTAGGTGTCCCACTCTAAAGAAATTTTCAATCATTCCATTAGGTCATGATATAAAATTGTTCCACTGGTGGTTGGTTGTCCTTGTCAATAAAACTTCACTTTCCCTTAGAGATTCATATTGGCTGACTCATTCTCATGTCTCCTTGAGCATAAAAACACCTATGAAAATGATTTTTTCACCAGGAAGTCTTTTAAATCAAATCTCAATCACGAAAGTCAGGTCTAAAGAAATTCCATTAGGTCATTAGGTTTTTTATTTTTCAAGGTCACTCCTCCATTTTAGCTGAGGTCAGAAAATATATGAGAGGGACTAAATAAGAATTTTTTTTTTCCTATGTAGAAGATCATCATGATGTAATTATCATATTTTCAAAGTTGTAATTTTTGAGTTTAATGATTTTTATATCAAAATGTCATTTTGATATAAAATTCAATATGTATTTATTTATATTTTTCCAAATGTAATTTTATGAATCTCATATGTAATAAATTCATCCAAAGTTGTCAATGCAATCATTTCCGGCCTAAATGGAGCAAATAAATCCAAACTCCATGACTTGATCAAACTGCAAAATGCCAAAAAGTCAGAATGTTAAAGAGTATTAGTGCTAAAGTCCAAAGGGAAAAGTGAACATAGGGAAAGTGGGTTATTCAAAATAAAATTACAATCCCTAAAGATATAAAGTTGTTCAAAATATTCAAACAAATCATTTTCCTATATTATTCCATCAGAAGTTTCCAGCAGAGGAGAAACTTTTAGAGTTTTTGAGCATTTTGAGAAAATTTCACTGGTCACTACACGTTTTCCCTAGGCACTGCACATTTCCCTAGACACTATGTGTTCATCCCAGGTGCTGCATGTTTGGATGATCATCTGTAGAGCAAAAAACAATGGTCGTTGCGCGTTTAGCTCCAGATGCTGCACATTTTCCCGGACACTGTGCGTTCCTCCCGGATGTTGTGCGTTTGAACAGAGAGGGTTTCTCAGGGTTTTATCACTCCCAACAAGCTTAGTTTTTTGCACAAACTTCTTCATAGCTCCTTCAAAAAGTAATTTAACTCCATCAAGCCTTTTCACTGAAGTGTCTCATGATTTAATGCAAATTTGAAGTGTTTATTGCTAGGAAACCCTAGTTTTCATTTCCTTTTGCCATTTTCATTCACATTTTCCATACTCATGTCCCTAAACACATATCAGCCATAAAATCCAGAAGGTTCGAGGGTTTTCTTAGACCTAGGTTATCATTTACATTATCACTTCCTCCATTTGTCACAACTTCTCCTTTCAAATCCACATTCCCTTCATCTCATTCCATTTACCCTAGGGTTTCTGAAGCCTTCAAGTCCATAATGTCTGAGGAAGAAAACATAAATATTAGTGAGGAGAAAAAACAAAATAAAAATGCATATAATAAGGGAGGGAAAATAATCAAATATGAATGAGCAAACACAAAAGAACTCATGGCTTCTCCACTTACTGTGTCATGTTATAAACATGTTGGTTGTTTTTAATTTTGTGAGAAGGTGCAGAAGGTCCAATATCACCCTATGTTTACAAGGTTGTTCATCTTAGATCTTCGTAATAGGCAGGTCACTCTTGCTCGGTTTACTTTTACCATGTCTACTAATGCCATTGCAGCTACTACAGAGATCCCTAATGTGGGAGAGAAATGGTTTAAACAAGGAAACCTTGATCATAGCTACTATGAACTATATCTTAAAACTAGATACAAGGATGACAAAAAGAACATTTTCCCTTTCTCTCATCTTCTTGACCGATATGTCCCTATGATGAAAATCATCTTGAAATACTTCACGTGTGAGGGGAGGTTTTCTCGACTCTATTCATATCATATCCGGCTTCTTATGCATTTCACTAGAGTCATAATGCTTCACATACCCTATTTTCTCTCCCGCAACATTGACAAGATGGCATACATTGCACAAAAGAGGGATTATAATCATCAAATGCAGAGTCTCTTTCATCAATCCTTTATCAAAATTATAGTCATGCATCAACTTGAGCAAAAAAATATTCCATGGGACACATTCATAGCAAATGAAATTTTCACTACCCCACCTAGTCAACATGATCAAAATATCCCCTCATCATCTCATCCTCCCATATCCACTCCTCCATCTCCGCCTGCTGCTCATACATCATCACCAAGTCAGTTTCATTCACCTCGTTTTGATCCTACTTCTTCACCTTTCTATAATCCTTCATCATCATCACATCATGATTCTGAGTCATCAAGTAGTGAGGAGAATATTGAGGCAACTTGGGCTAATTTGACTGATGTTGAGCCATGTCCCAAGACTTATCAGAGAGGCTACATGCATGTGTTTGCTTCACTTGGAGTTAAAGGGGCCATGCCTTCTTCATCAAAAAAACAGGTGGACAAAGGGAAGGAAAAAGATAAAGAGCTAATTATTGATGATGAGGAGGAAAAACATGAAACAGAGCATGAATTTCAGCTGATTGACCTAGATGAGGAAGATGAGGAAAAAATCACTAGTGCAGAAATCAAAGGCAAAGAATCAAAGATTAGTGAACTTCAAGCTAATATCGAGAGAGAAAAATATGTGATTGAATTTCTTGAGTAAGAAAATTAGCAACTAAAAAATAAGCAAATCATCAATGATGTAAAGACGATCAAAGAAAAAAGAGAGGCAGAAAAGGCTAAGGCCTTACTTGAGGAGACCTTGGAAATATTTGGTGAAACTAATGTTGAGGAGGATCCAACTCCAAGAAAAAAACCAAAGGCTATAGGGATGAAGAGAGCTTTAGCTTGGGAAAGATAGAGAGAAGCTGAGTTGGCAGAGCAGCTCACACCAAGTGAGCTACTTGACCTAGAGATTAGTAGAGACAGGGAATCATGGCTTGATAGAGCCAATATACATTTGGAGACGTTTCTAGAGAAGGCCAACAAGGACAATGACTTGTTTAGGACAAGAGTATAACTTCATGCACGGAAAGAGAGAATTGCATTGGCCAAGCTCAAAATAGCCAATGCTAAGATTGAAAGTTTGACTAATCAAGGGGATAAAGAGAGGTTATATATACTTTTTGAGGTGTCTCTTCATGCCTCAAGAACTTGATAAAAAAGTACCCTCACTATGTTGATAAAATTTTAGCACACTTGGCACTTCAGTTCATTTCTTCTTTTTTGAGTCTTTTTGCACGCATAAATTCTGCCAAAGGCGCAACGACCTGGACGCTGCGCTCTTTTTTGGGTCCTCCAAATGCCAAATGGCCACCACCAACAAGTTTATAATGATGAGGAAATAAACCCTAGAAATTTTTAGAATATTTGGAGGAGAATTGGTCCCTCAAACATGCAAAAAACCACCTAAAAAATCATGTTTCTGCCTCCTTTTTGACCTGGTCGCTGCATGTTTACCAGTCCTGAGAGATTGGCTTTTTGATAGGACAAATGAGCACCATTTTGAAAAATGGAGGTAGTTTTCGAACCTAGACTCAGAGACATTTCCAATGAGCTATCATAGAGCTGATTTGAACATCGAGAAGGCACTCAAAATTAGCCTTGAACATAGGCCATTGTTTCTGCCTGGACGCTGCGCGTTTGACAAGGAAAATGCATTTTTTCACAGTCTTGAGAAAATTTTAAATTTTCACTCCAATTTTACTTTTACTTTGGAAAATGAAGAAATTACTGATTTAAATGGTCATGATGAATGTAAATGTCATGTTTTTACTTTTAACTATGGGTAAATTCATTAGCTTGAGTCCTCTAGAGGTCACATGAATCAATTTCCTCTCTTTTAGAGGCAAGTTGGTGGGTCTTCCTAGTTTTCAGATTCTTGTTTAGCATTTGGTGTAACTGATTCTCATCTCATGGATTCGACTCCCTGAGGCTAGGGAGAGTGTTTTTTAGGTCTATATATTTTTATTCTTTCTCATTTGTAAGGGTTGGACTCAGTTGGATATTTGGCTTTTGAAGAAACGCACTTTGTATCAGTTCTGAGCAGGAAATTAATCAGATTTGCAGCGATTTTTGTGGGATCCGTGTGTTATGGTGTTTAGTTTTAGTTTCTCCTTTTGTGCTTAGTTTTTAGAATGTTTTTTTTTATTTCATTCATCATTTCATAACTTCTAAGTGAATGTATGCAAGTTAGATAAGCATAATCCATTATCAGATGCTCTGTTTTGGGTAGACATTCACAGTCTGTTAAAATTTATTCAGTTTAGAAAGAACCCATGATTTCATGATGCTCTTTCTAGCCCCTCACCTATCTTGATCATCCCACCATCAAAATCCTAAAGTGCTAAACATTGTACTTATCTGGCCCCATAGAACACCCTACAAATTTTGACCTAATTTACTTGTCCTAACTATTTGACTCCTTATAATCCAGCACAACCCTATACAATCAAAATAAAAACTATGAGTTATTATACCTAGCCTTATATCTTCTTTCCTCAGTCATCTTGGCTATGATATTTGCGGCGAGAGCCCTCTCCTTGCCTAGTAGGGCTAGCTACATGGCTAAGCATGGTTTGTGGTTACCTTGGAATTTCCTTCTTCAGCTTGAGGTTCAATCTGAGTGATAAAATTTTGGAGACCATACTGGGGAAAGAAAAAGTAAGATCAAATCAACCCTAGTAAGTTTTCATTGAAATCCTTAAACTTGTGGATGATAAGTTTAGAGTTTATTCAAAATCTGAATTGAAAAATTTGTAAAGTGAAAATTGGTTTTCAAATTGGACATGCTGGCTTCCCGACGATACACTAGATCTAATCTCGATCCGAATCCTCCCACCATTATTAGCGTTCCTAAGAAAATAGGAAGAAAATCCAAAACTGTTGTGGATATATCTAGTTCAGCTGGAAATCAATAAGAGAAAAGTTCTATTCCCAGAGCTAATTCATTCCCTGGAAAGTTAGAAAAATTGCAAGATATTGAATTTGATATAACTTTTGAGCAAAGCTTATTCCAGAGTAAATATTTGAGTTTGATTGATGAAATAGTTTTTGATTCCTCTATTTCCTTTCACAGTCTTGTTCAAGATATTTTTTCTGGTTCTCAATCAAGATCATAATCATGGTCGCAATCAGGGTCACAAATTTTACAAGTTCTTAATGATATGCAAAACTATTCTTCGCAAATAAATGCTTGGGTAATAAACAGACCTCAGATACAAGCTTCTTCTACCATCACTTCATCTACTGTTCACACTGCTCAACCAGTGACCAATCCTCCCTTGATTACATCAAGCATCCAAATCCCTGTTATAAATCCTCCACCTCCAATCATCATGGCTGCAAGATATGGCCCCCTTGTTCTCCGTCATAACCCGGGTGCTATGCCCCAATATTAACAAACCAAAATCTCTTTGTTCGACAATACTCAGCCTATGACAGCCCAAAATCACCTAGATAATATGAATGAATTCTTTTATCTTCATGAAATTGATATCGAGGATGTGAAGATGAGGTTGTTTGCACAAAGTATGGGAGGGGAAGTAAGAAAATGGTTCAGATCTCTACCAGTAGCCACTATTGGCACTTTAGAATTTTTGCATTGATAGTTTGTAGATAGATGGGAAGAAAAGAAAAATCCCCTTCAAATTTTGTCCGAATATGAGAACATCAAAAGAAATGTTGGTGAGACTGTGCAAGATTATTGTGTGAGATTATGTAGTGTACAATGCTCTTCCTGCACATATCAAGCCACTGGAAGGTTTGGCTTTAGTCAAATTTCCCAATGGATTTGGTACTGATATGGCATATCAGCTACATGAACGTGATCCTAAAACTTTAGCAGATATGAAAAATAATGCTATAAGTGTGGAAGCGAATTTTCTAGCCAAAAGAGCAAGGATGAGATCTGAAAAGGGAGTGACCATCAAGGAGGAGACATCTACTTCTGATGCTAAAATGGATTCATTACTCGGAACTATGGAAATAATGGTTGACTCATTTTCTATCTCAAATAGACTTGAAACACAGATCCAGAACCCGAATTTCAGAGGGCGGTAGCAACCTCAGTTTAGAATCAATCAAAGAGAGAAGAAATCACCTGACCAAACAGTACAACAACAACAGATTTAGACCTCGTTTCAGCATAACTATGTTCAAGGAGTAGAATAGGAAGAAGATGAAGATTTGATGGTTGAAACAAATCATTTCTTTACAGCAGATGGTCTTCCCATGTTTCTGAATGAAGATGAAGTGTATACTTGAAATTTGGATATTCCAAAATATGAGGACTATATGGTGGCAAATGATGATGATTTGGAAACTGAATCTGATGATTACCAGCATGGGTATATGAATGCTTTGAGTGCACAACAAAAACAATATTATTTAAGGAGCAGAGATGTACCTATCAACCCTATTTAGAATAGAAAAGAGGTCCAGCCAAAGATTTATCTTCCAAAGAATAAGAGAAAGGGTAAAGAGCATGCAGATCAGAATCATAGCAACATCAACCAGCCATCAACAAGCTTAGCTACTAAAGAGAAAGACACTAAAAAAAAGGATAATGTAACAAAAGATCAAAATGATAGAAGGGATGCTGTCACCAAAGAGGTAAATAAAGTCACAACTTTTAATTTAGAAAATGAAATAGCTAAATTGAAAGTGTCCATTCCTTTGAAATAATTAGTAAAGAATATTCACTATAAATATCAGGTGTCTAAAATGTTGCTAGTTGATCCTTTGACTGATATGGTTAATGTTGAAGATGATCACACTGAGCTCATTTTTAGTCCAGCTATAGATGGTCAGTTAGAAGAGAGTGAAGTTCCCCCCTTTTATTTAAGCCTTAGAATACATGAGTACATACCTCATAATGCTATGCTTGATTCTGGGGCTTCTCAAAATTTAATGCCAAAGGATATTATGGAAAATATGGGAATGGCTATCACCCGACTGTATCATGATTTGTATTCGTTTGATTCTGATAGAGTTTGCTGCATTGGTCTCATTAAATATTTAGTGGTTTCCTTAGATCAAAACCCAGCCAAGAATGTCTTAATGAATGTGGTGGTGGCTAATATACCACCTTGATTCAATGCTTCTCTCTAGATCATGGGGAGCCAAACTCAAAGGTACTTTACAACTTGACATCTCTTATGCTACTATTCCTATTTTCTGGCAATTGAGGAAATTTTACTGGGAAAAGAAAATGAAGTATATGATAACTAGTAAGGAGAATCCTATAAATCATCCAATACAGGTTGTACATATAGATCTATAATATTTTATTTTGTATAATGATGGTAGTTTGAATGATGTAAGTAATCAGCTAGTAAAGGTAGAGAATGTACCAAAAGTTTCAGAGAGTTTTAGAGAATTTCTTGATAAAGAAAAATAAATGGTGACTTCTTCTGAACAACCTTTAGAAGAACAAAAAATCAGTACAGAACAAAAAAATGAGGTGACCTGCAAAAGTAAATCAGAACCAATAGTTAAGTTTCAACATCTAGAAGACGAAGATGGCCTTTGGAGCATGGATTTTGATGGTGCTTTGGGTAAGGAAGGTGCAGGTATTGGTATTTGGATCCGAAGTCCTGTTTGTAAATCAAGTGGAATTCCAAGTAATGTTGGAGAAAGCTATTATAAATTGGATTTTGACTATTCTAACAAAGAAGAAGAGTATGAAGAATTGATCACAGGTCTCAAAATTTTGAAGAAACTTGGTACAAAAACAATTTATGTTTATGGTGATTCTGAGCTTGTCATAAAGCAGGTGAAAGGAGAATATCAAGAAAAGCATACACAAATGAGATCTTATAGGAATGTAGCCTTGGATATATTAAAAAAGTTTCCTAAATATACATTAAGAGTGGTGCCAAGAATTAAAAATATCATTGCAGATTCGCTTGCTACAGTGACAAGTAATCTCAAAATTTCGATGAATTCAAGTAATAAATTTAAAATTCATGTCAAACATAGACCTAGTGTTCCTGATAACTTAAGGTACTGGCAATTTTTTTGGGATGGCAAAGAAATTAATAGCTTTTTGCAGAATGAAGGAAAGTTCAAATATGATTTTATTGATGATGTTTGTGATTTTGATGATTAAAACATAGAGGCCAATTAGATGAATATTTTGCAGCTGAAAGATAATATTATTTCTAGAGGTCTCATACCTTTAGAAGAACTCTTTGATCAAGATGATGTGGTGATAAAACCAACATTGACTCCTACAGAAAAGGGTGTAGAAGATGTAAACATCGGAACAACAGATAAGCCCAATATGGTTAAGCTCTTTAGGACATTATCTCCTGAGGAAAAAGATAAGTACATCAAATTTTTATCTGAATTTTCTGATATTTTCGCATGGGATTATGCAGATTTGAAGGTCTATGACAAAAATATTATTCAACACACTATTCCCATCAAGCTAGATCAAAAACCTTTCAGACGGAAGTTGAGAAGGATAAATCCAAGACTGTTGCCATCCATCGAGAAAGAGGTAAATCAATTATATACATCTGGTATCATTGTTCCAATTATATTTTCTGATTGGATTTCAAATTTGGTTCCAGTAAGGAAAAAGACCGGAGAGATAAGGTTGTGCCTTGATTTCTGGAATTTGAATAAAGTGTCTTTAAAGGATAATTACCCACTTCCTAAGATGAACCATGTTCTACAAAGGGTAGTTGGAGCATCACAGCTGTCGCTGTTTGATGGTTATTCAGGTTATATTCAGATTTTGGTACATCAATAAGACCAAGGTAAAACTGCTTTCACAACACGTGGGAGACCTTTCAGTATGTAAAAATGCCATTTGGAATCAAGAATGTAGGGGCTACTTTTTAGTGGGCGATGGATATAGCCTTTGCTAATGAGAAAGATGTTTTCTTAGTGGTGTATTTAGATGATTTGACAATTTTTTTTGGTTCTGATGATGAGAATTTACACCATTTGAGAATTTTTTTTTCAAAAGTGCAGGGAGTTCAGAATTTCTCTAAATCCGAAAAAATAGTCTTTTTGCCATGGAGGAAGGCAAACTTCTCGGTCACATGATTTCCAAATATGGCATTCGCATTGATCCTTCCATAGTAGAAGCAATTCAACAAATATATTTTTTGCGTAATAAAAGGGAGATACAAGCTTTCAATGGTAAGATGAATTTCTTACGAAGATTTTTTCCTAATTTGGCTTAGCATTTGCGTGAAATGACTAATATGTTGAAAAAGGACAACAATGTAAAATGGACCAATGATGCTATGAAGTCTTTCAACTTGGTAAAGCTTGCTTTAACTACAACCCCTATTTTTGTTATTCTGGATTATACTAGTGATTTTATAATATTTTCATTTTCATCTGAGCACACCTTGGCTATGGTTTTGATGCAAAAGAAGGATCAGGTTGAAAATCCCATTGCTTTCTTTAGTCGAGCCATTAGAGATGCTTCTCTTCTCTATAATATTATTGAGAAGAAAGCTTTAGCCTTAAAAAAATCCTTGAAGGATTTCCGAATCTATATTCTACATTCACAAACTCTAGGTTATGCTCCAAATGCAGCTGTAAATGAAGTTCTCACGCAGACCGATCCAGAAGGAAGGAGAGGTAAATGGATAGCATCAATGCTAGAGTATGATCTCGAGATCAAGCCCACCAAGATGATTAAGGGATAGGGGTTAGAAAAACTCATGGATGAATCCAAATTGCATGATCTAGACATAAACCTTATTGCAGAAATGTCAGATGATGGAGAAGATGGTTGTAATGTTCCTTTTTTATGAAATTTAAACAACAATTACAATATCTCCAGATATTCTAAAGTAGGAGCTCCAGTGATAGGCAAGCACAATAATGGTGCAGTAGCAACACTCAACTCATAGAAACATGAGAGAAATCCATAGCCATATTATTAAGAAATAGAAGCAACAATTGAGTACAAGATATTGAGGAAATGTTATGCAAGATAGGCCATGCTCAGCCTCAAAGAACAAGTACATAAATCATGATGAGAACACTGCTATACATATGAACTCAAGCTATGACTACGCAGTTCATGAAGGGAAACTGCTGCATAATAGTGTCAATACACAAATATGTCAATATGTGGCCCAAATACAATAGGGAGAGCAAAGTCTCAACCCCTAGAAACAATAATGCACAATCCCTAAAAGGATTGGCTGCAAAACATACAAAATGGAAATTCTACAGAAATGTCGGAGTTGTTGGGTAGCTGCAGCAACTCAGAAATAGAACTGGATCGAGATGGCTGAATCTAATGCTCAAACTTAATATGCCTCCTCCAATAGATCTTTCAAGTGAATGGCTGATCCCTTCACTAAATATCTTCCCCTCCAAATGTATCTGCAAAGCCCTACTGCAAATGCTCCTCTAGAATAATGCAGTCACTAGATGAAACTGTGCTATAGGGCAAGGGAATGGGTTGGCCTTGATGCCAAAGTCTGTAATCTACTCTGGAATGCCTCCAATCTAATATCTCAAAGGAAAGAATGACTCCTCCTCTAAAAAATAGCTGAAGGAGATGGTGTAGTGAACCCTCACTGCAACACCCAGCAACACAACATTAATCTGCTGCAGAAATAATGTTGTCCTGATGGAGGATGCTTGGCCTCAAGCCTGCATGTGAGGAAAATGAAGAAAAATCTATCAAGAGACCTCTCAAGAAGGAGAAGGAATCCTAAACAAGAATTCCTCCAGCAATTATTGCTAAGCAGCAAAGAATGCACAATTGTCTCACAAGACAATGAGATGAATAATCCTAAGCATGAGAAACAATGGTTGCCTTTTCCTCCTTTTAAACAAATGAAAGCCCCTCTCCATGGGTCCCACTCCTTTAGGGTTTCCTCCACCAAATAACCCTTTCCTCATTCATATTGTGCTGGCTTCCTAAGTAAGCCACTCCTCCTATGGCAGCGTTGTTGACTTGGTCAACTTAACCAAGCCTCCTTGCAAATATCCTTGTTCACACATGAGGGTGTGAAAACCAGCTCCAAAGATGATCTCCTTTCATACTTAGAGGGATTTTATTGAGGTTTTTGTTATGAAATGGGTTTCCTTACCCATTTATTCTCCTCCTAGGTGAAATTAGAAAAATTAATGTCCCAAATTATTGTCAGAAAATTTTAGAACATTACAGTCCTCCCCTCCCAAATGTTGCTTGTCCCCAAGCAACTACAAGGAAAAAACTGGATAGCCTCTCCTCAAGGCATGGAGTCTATAATATGTTGAGGAACATCTTCCTCATGTGTATCCTCCATCCCCCAAGCAATTATCCATGCAAAATGAGTTACCTCCCAACTAGGCAACTCCCGGAAACTGTCTTCCACCTTTGGCTCCGGCAAAGTGGGTGGGATGAAAATATGCTCATGGTAGAAAATGTAGCCTACCCCACACTATCCTTCTCTCCACTCATGATAAGTGTAGAGAAAATTTTGATCCTGGGCTACAAACTACTTGCCCTCAAGTGGCAAGATGAAGACTATATCCCCAAGGACCTCTCCTCTAGCGCTGCAAATCATGCTGGCCCAAGCTTCTCCATATATGATGAGTTGGAAGTCATCATCATATGGCATCTCATTCCTCATATGGCTCACCTCATAATGAAACAAATAAGCTGCTGTAGTGGCCATATCATCTCCCATGCACCGTTTAGAACATGTAGTGCAAAGTGTGTGGGAGTTTCCTACCTCCAAGGACACATCCACCCAATGTGTCTCTCCTCCAATCATGCTCCCAAGAAAATTTCGAGCAATATCAATCAAGAGAACCATAAGGAGAATCATGCTGGCTGCCATGTGTAGTAAAGGAGAAGGACAATGGTCCCTCAAATGTAGCCAATGCAGTTTTACTCTCCACTACCATAGAAAATAAAATGATGGGTGGCCTCCCCACCATTTGCTTCCTGCCCCAGTTTTCTCACAAATCAGGAGAAAGTGTAGGATGTAATGTGCATTGTGAGTACATTCTCCATGATAAATATCCTCCCCACATCCTCTTAGGGTGTGATTATCCATTATGGCCTTATGTAGACCATCAAATCTAGAAGGAAGAATATCCTTCCTTTGAGAAAATCCCTGCACATATATGGTTAAGAGATGCATATATATAGAAAAATCACCATGAAAAAAAACAATACTCTCATCACATGTTTTTCTCACATAAATGGAGTGGCTCATAGATGAGTCTCCCCTCATCCTCAAATGGAAAAGAGTTGACTGTGCTAACTCCTCCAAATCCTTATGATCCATGGAGTGAATCCTCAAAGTATTCAAGTGGTTTTTCCCACAAGAAGGAAAGAAATGTAGTGTGGCCCTCATGGTTGGCCCATGGTTTCTCCTAAAATGTACATGTATAGTAAGGAGAATCATGCTCCCAATGGGCATCCTCAATCTAAAGCCCACTCTCCAAGTAAAGCTCCCCATAAACATATCAGCAATACATGGAAGCATAGTACAATAAGAACAAGTTGCCAAATGAAAACTGAAAAGTGGATCAAGGCTCCATACAAGGAACCAGCGCAGTTCATGCCCTACCTGCATCAAGTCAAACAAAAACAAGTTCTCTCCTAGCCACTTGTTTGCTGCGACAATCATCCTATAAGATGTGAACATGAAAGTACAAAAGGGTGTCAATGGTGCACACCAAAAATCATGTGGCTCTCCCCACAAACCACCAATGAGATAGCCAATCTCAATGCTACAAATGGCTTCAAGTACATCATGATACAATATGAAAGAAGGGATAATCCTCCTTGGTACAATATGTCGCTCATAAAAAGACAAGAAGTACAAAACATAAGGTGAAATTGTACATTCTTCATCATGCACTAGAAGACTTGAGGTGAAATGGCTCAACTGAAAATTCTCCCTTACTATCAATGAGTAGGAAGGTGGCTGTGACATCCTCTCCATCATCATCTGGGCTATGCATCTCTCCATATGCTGATGTATGTCCTATTGGATTCCCTCCTAAATGAAATCCTCTGCCAAGTCAAGATATGCATCAAAATTCATGGAAAAGAAGTCCTCATATGCTACATGCAATAGCTTCTCCTTGAGACTAGAATCTCTAGTCAAGAAGACTCTGTCATGGGAATAGATGACCATAGCATCCCTCATATACTCATCATCTCTATCTGGGTCATATAGAATCATGCATGCATCAAGATCCTTAGAGTACTCAACTAAGAGCTGAGATGTCCAGTAAGGATCAATCCTCCTCAAGGACAATGCTGGTGATCTGGCATGTGTAGCTCTCGTCAAGCTACTGTCTGCTACTTTGACATCCCTCATGCCAAATTTTTCCTCCAAAATATTCACCTCTTCAAAATCCAAGAGCGGTGAATCCAAAGACAAAATGTCTCTCGTCAATGATAGATTAGGTGCCCCCCTTGGTGGAATGCCTCTATGTAGTGAGACATCTATGTCAAGAGTGGACTGCAAATATGGTTGGGAAATCTTGCCCTTGATCGCACAGCGTGATACAATCTTCCTCCTCTTTGGACTAGCTCTATGAAATAGAGAAGGGTGTGTGCCTCTCATAACCTGATGCTGCTTTTCCTCCCTTCCTCCTTCTCCTAGCCGCAGTGCTACACAATCATGCTGCTCATTGATTGTTCTTGGACCTCCATGTATGAGATCTTGGGGACTCCCTTTCAATGCTACAAGAATCCCTCTAGTTGGAGCAAGGGCTCCTCCTTCCTCTACATGAGGTACTAGATCAACTCTAGAATTGACAGTGTTGTTGCCCTCAACATGATTGGGCAACTCTTCAATGATTGGATCCTCTTTTGAAAAAGAGATCCCTTTGCCTCCTTGTGCCAAAATTGAAGTTCTTGCATTTAAATAAGAATCATCCAAGATATCAGCCTCCTTCATGGCTTTCTGAAATGTTTTTGAGTCTATGGTTTCCTCCATCACATGCAAGGGTTTTGTTTGTTTGAATGTGTTTGTTTCCTTTACATGCATTTCAGAATTCCTCCTATCAAATCTCTTCATCAAAGTTCTAATGAACATTTTATATGAAGAGGTATTTTCATTTTTCAAAGTAAAAGGCTCAAATAACCACCATGCATAGACTTTACCTCCCAAGTGCAACACTGCTACTTTGATGGCTTCATCTTTAGGAATCTGATGCTACTGCAAAAAAGTGTCTAGCTCTTCAATCCAAGCCTTGGCTGAACAAGTAGGAGAGCCATCAAAGATATATAGAAGAAATCTATCCTCATCATGCTGCTTGCTCCTCCTCACCATGATCTTTTAAAACTCTGGAAAAGTAATATGATCTCTAAACCTTTGGGTTTGAGATTCATACTCATGCAAGAAACCTCTAAGAGTTCCTCTCTTCAGAATTTATTCTTCTTCTTATCTTCTCATGGAAAAGTTGTCCATGTGACTGGGCTGTGTATTATAGGGTGTAGCTGCATGCTCACATCCCCTACAAGAAAATCTAGAGTTTGACTCAGTTTCAAACCCTTTTGGAGATCCTGTACAAATCTCCCTCCTTATCTTCTCAAATTCTTCATGAATGCTCAGTAAGGATCTTGGAAGTAGCTTTGTAAGCTTTCCTTCCCTCTTTCCTCCATATGATGGAGCCTTCATTTTCTCTCTCTTTGATATCACTGGAAAGTTCCCATCTCAATAATATTGAAATTCTATTCCAGAGATTGACTGCAGGGGCATTTACTGGATATGTCACCTTTGAAAAAAAGATGAGATCCAGAGGCTGCCTGGTCATCTGCAGACTCTGTCTATAGAGTTCAAAATATTCCCCCTTTAGGGATTCAATACTTTGGCTTGAAGCCACAGGCTGAGCCAAAGATCATGCTCTGATACCACTGTAATGTTCCTTTTTCAGGAAATTTCTACAACAATGAGAATATCTCCAGATATTCTAAAGTAGGAGCTCCAGCGATAGGAAAGCACAATAATAGTGTAGTAGCAACAATCAACTCATAGAAACATGAGAGAAATCCATAGCCATATTATTAAGAAATAGTAGCAACAATTGAGTACAAGATCTTGAGGAAATGTTATAAAAGATAGTCCATGCTCAGCCTCAAAGAACAAGTACACAAATCATGATGAGAACACTGCTATACATATGAACTCAAGATATGACTGCGTAGTTCATGAAGGGAAACTGCTGCATAATAGTGTCAATACACAAATATGTCAATATGTGGCCCAAATACAATAGGGAGAGAAAAGTCTCAACCCCTGGAAACAATAATGCACAATTCCTAAAAGGATTGGCTGCAAAACATACAAAATGGAAATTCTACAGAAATGCCGGAGTTGCTGGGTAGTTGCAGCAACTCAGAAATAGAATTGGATGGAGATGGATGAATATTATGCTCAAACTGAATATGCCTCCTCTGATGGATCTTTCAAGTGAAAGGTTGATCCCTTCACTAAATATTTTCCCCTCCAAATGTATTTGCAAAGCCCTACTGCAAATGCTCATCTAGAATAACGCAGTCACTGGATGAAACTGCACTATAGGGCAAGGGAATGGGTTGGCCTTGATGCCAAAGTCTGCAATCTGCTTTGGAATGCCTCCAATCTGATATCTCAAAGGAAAGAATGACTCCTCCTCTGAAAAATAGCTGAAGGAGATGGTGTAGTGAACCCTCACTGCAACACCCAGCAACACAACATTAATCTGCTGCAGAAATAATGTTGTCCTGATGGAGGATGCTTGGCCTCAAGCCTGCATGTGAGGAAAATGAAGAAAAATCCCTCAAGAGACCTCTCAAGAAGGAGAAGGAATCCTAAACAGGAATTCCTCTGGAAATTCTTGCTAAGAAGCAAAGAATGCACAATTGTCTCACAAGACAATGAGATGAATAATCCTAAGCATGAGAAACAATGGTTGCCTTGTCATCCTTTAAAAAAAATGAAAGCCCCTCTCCATGGGTCCCACTCCTTTAGGGTTTCCTCCACCAAATAACCCTTTCCTCATTCATACTGCGCTGGATTCCTAGGTAAGCCACTCCTCCTATGGCAGCGTTGTTGACTTGGTCATCTTAACCAAGCCTCCTTGCAAATATCCTTGTTCACACATGAGGGTCTGCAAATCAGCTCCAAAGATGATCCCCTTTCATACTTAGGGGGATTTTATTTAGGTTTTTATTATGCAATGGATTTCCTTACCCATTTATTGTCCTTCTAGGTGAAATTAGAAAAATTAATGCTCCAAATTATTGTCGGAAAATTTTGGAACATTACAATGGCGCTCTAATACAGGTATCAAAAATGTTTCTCACTTCACCATGGTATTCAGATGTAGTGTATGTTCTTCAACACTTATTTCCTCCTCCTGGAATGTAAAAAAGTAAGGGCAGGTCTTTGAAATTAAAATCTGCTAAATTCTGGATTCTAGGTAGTGCCCTTTATTGGAAAGATCCAGGAGGTGTTCTTTTAAAATTGTCTAGTTGAAGATGAAGCTAAACAAGTAATGGATGACTTCCATAGGGGAGATTGTGGAGGCCACCTTTTTTGGAAAACAACAACTAATAAATTGTTGAGAGCAGGGTATTATTGGCCGAATCTATTTTCAGATTTGTACAAAACAGTCACAAACTGTCATGAATGTCAAGTTTTTCAGGGAAAAAGGAAATTCCTTCCTCTTCCACTGAATCCTATTGTTTTATTGGGGAAATTCATCCTACACCATCAACACAACATAGATGGTTTCTGATAGCCACCGACTACTTCACCAAGTGGATTGAGGCTATTCCTACAAGGAAAACTACAAACACGGTAGTTATTAAGTTTTTAGAATCCAATATTTTGTCTCGTTTTGGTTGTCCTCACAAGATTATTACGGATAATGCGGCATTCAAGTCAAAGAAGATGATTGAGTTTTGTCACAAGTATAATATCAGGTTGGGCCATTCAACTCCATATTATATACAGGGCAATGGATTAGCTAAGTCCTCTAATAGATCCTTGGTTAATATCATTATGAAAATGTTGGAGGAGAACAAGAAAAATTGGCATAGGAAGCTTACCAATGCTTTGTGGGCAGACCGAGTGAGCACCAAGAAGTCTATAGGTATGTCACCCTTTGAATTGGATTATGGTATAGATATAATGTTTCCTACATCACTTGCAGTCCCATTTATGAGATTATTGCATGAAGCAGATAGTGAGGAAGATGATATTCAATGTTGAATCAATCAAATGATTCACCTTCAGCAAACAAGGGAAGAAGTTTCTCAAACAACTTCTAAAATTCAGGAGAAAATCATTCACCTTCAGTAAACAAGGGAGGAAGTTTCTCAAACTACTTCTAAACTTCAGAAGAAAATCAAAAAGATTTATTATCACAAAACCAAGGCAGATAAGTTTCAACTAGAAGATGTAGTACTGCGATGGGATGCAAGAAATGAAGAGAAAGGAAAGCACAGGAAGTTTGAAAATATATGGAAAGGACCCTACAAGATCTTAGCTTATCGAGGAAAAAATGCCTATTTGTTGAAATGGATGAATTGAAAAAAATGTTCAGGAAGACCGGTCAATGGTAGGCTCTTGTAACATTACTATTTCTGATGCAACTTCTGAAAGAATGTTCCACTTTCATTGTAAATAATAGTTTTTATTTTCTGTAAGGTTTGGAGCGGAAAATAATTTAGGCTTGGGGATCAAAGTGAAGGATATAAATCTTGTTTATTTTCTATTATTTTTAGATTTTTTGAGTCAGTTTTGAGTTAGTTTCAAAGTCAGTTTTCGAGCCATTTTTCAGTCACGTTGCTTGGTTTTTGAGTCATTTTTATAGTCTTCAGTCTTTTAAATTGTTTGACTGTATTGGCCCAAAGGTTAGGAACTTGGTCTATGGTGTTCTTGACACCTCCAAGGAGCTGTCATCTCTAATAAGGCCATTGTTAGTGTCAGTATTTGCATACTTCCACCAGGGATCAAAACACATTTTGCATGTGCATCTTAGGTGTCCCACTCTAAATAAATTTTCAATCATTCCATTAGGTCATGATATAAAATTGTTCCACTGGTGGTTGGTTGTACTTGTCAATAAAAATTTACTCTCCCTCAGAGATTCATATTGGCTGACTCATTGTCATGTCTCCTTGAGCATAAAAACACCTATGAAAATGCTTTTTTCACTAGGAAGTCTTTTAAATCAAATCTCATTCATGAAAATCAGGTCTAAAGAAGTCCCATTAGGTCATTAGGTTTTTTATTTTTCAAGGTCACTCCTCCATTTCAGATGAGGTTAGAAAATATATGAGAGGGACTAAATAATAAATTTTGTTTTCCTATGTAGAAGATCATCATGATGTAATTATCATATTTTCAAAGTGGTAATTTTTGAGTTTAATGATTTTTATATCAAAATGTCATTTTGATATAAAATTAAATATGTAATTTACTGATATTTTTCCAAATGTAATTTTATGAATCTCATATGTAATAAATTCATCTCAAGCTGTCAATGAAATCATTTCCAGCCTAAATGGAGCATAGAAAGCCAAACTCCATGACTTGATGAAACTACAAAATGCCAAAAAGTCAGAAAGTTAAAGAGTATCAGTGCTAAAGTCCAAAGGGAAAAGTGAACATAGGGAAAGTGGGTTATTCAAACTAAAATTACAATCCCTAAAGATATAAAGCTGTTCAAAATCTTCAAATAAATCATTTGACTCTATTTTTCCATCAGGATTTTCCAACAGAGGAGAAAATTTCAGAGTCTTTGAGCATTTGGAGAAAATTTCACTAGTCGCTGCGCATTTGCCGATGGCGCTGCACATTTTCCTAGATGCTGCACATTTGACCGATCATCCACATAGCAAAAAGCAATGGTCGTTGTGAATTTCACTATGGACACTGTGCATTTTTTTGGACGCTGCTCGTTTGAACAGATCCGGTTTCTCAGGGTTCTATCACTCCCAGCAATCTCAGTTTTTTGCACAAACTTTTTCATAGCTCCTTCAAACTGTAAGATAACCATATCAAGCCTTTTCAATGAAGTGTCTTGTGATTTAATTCAAATTTGAAGTGTTTTTTGCTATGATACCCTAGTTTCATTTCCTTTTTCCATTTTCATTCATATTTCCCATACTCATGTTCCTAAACACATATCAGTCATAAAATCTATAAGGTTCGAGGGTTTTCTTAGACCTAGGTTATCATTTACATTATCACTTCCTCCATTTGTCACAACTTCTCCTTTCAAATCAATATTCCCTTCATCTCATTCCATTTACACTAGGGTTTCCAAAGCCTTTATGTCCAAAATGTCTGAAGAAGAAAACATAAATGTCAGTGAGGAGAAAAAACCAAAGAAGAAGAAATATAAGGAGGGAAAATCATCAGATGTGAACTAGCAAACACAAAAGAACTCATGGCTTCTCCACTTACTATGTCATGTTTTAAACATGTTGGTTGATTTGAATTTTGTGAGAAGGTGCAAAAGGTCCAAAATCACCCTATGTTAACAAGGTTGTTCATTTCAGATCTTCATGATATGCAAGTCACTCTCGTTGGGGTTACTTTTACCATGTCTACTAATTCCATTGCAGTTGCTACAGGGATCCCTAATGTGGGAGAGAAATGGTTTAAACAAGGAAACCTTGATCATAGCTACTATGAACAATATCTTAAACCTAGATACAATGATGACAAAAATAACATTTTCCCTTTCTCTCATCTTCTTGACTGATATGTCCCTATGATGAAAATCATCATGAAATACTTCACATGTGAGGGGAGGTTTTCTTGACTCTATTCATATCATGTCTGGATTCTTATGCATTTCACTAGAGTTAGAATGCTTTACATACCATATTTCCTCTCCCGAAACATTGACAAGATGGCATAAATTTCACAAAAGAGGGATTATAATCTTCAAATGCAGAGTCTATTTCATCACTCCCTTATCAAAATGATAGTCATGCATCATCTTGAGAAAAATAACATTCCATGGGACACATTCATAGCAAATGAAATTTTCACTACCCCACCTAGTCAGCATGATCAGAATATTTCCTCATCATCTCATCCTCCCATATCCACTCCCCCATCTCAACTTGCTGCTCATATATCATCACCAAGTTAGTTTCATTCACCTCATGTTGATCCTTCTTCTTCACCTTTCTATAATCCTTCATCATCATCACATCATGATTCCAAGTCATCAAGAAGTGAGGAGGATATTGAGGCAACTTGGGATAATTTGAATAATGTTAAGCCATTTCCCAAGAATTATCAGAGAGGATACAGGCATGTGTTTGCTTCACTTGGAGTGAAAGGGGCCATGCCTTCTTCATAAAAAAAACAGGTGGAAAAATGGAAGGAAAAGGATAAAGAGCCAATTATTGATGATGAGGAGGACAAACATGAAACAAAGCATGAATTTCAGCTTATTGACCTAGATGAGGAAGATGAGGAAAAAATCACCAGTGCAACAATCAAAGGCAAAGAATAAAAGATTAGTGAACTTCAAGCTAATCTCGAGAGAGAAAAATATGTGATTGGATTTCTTGAGTAAGAAAATTAGCAGCTGAAAACTAAGCAAATCATCAATGAGGTAAAGAACATCAAAGCACAAAGAGAGGTAGAAAAGGCTAAGGCCTTGCTTGAGGAGACCTTGGAAATATTTGGTGAAACTAATGTTGAGGAGGATCAGCCTCCAAGACAAAAACCAAATACTATAGGGCTGAAGAGAGCTTTAGCTCGGTGAAGACAAAGAGAAGCTCAGTTGCAGAGAAGCTCATACCAAGTGAGCTGCTTTCCCTAGAGATTAGCAAAGATAGGGAATCATGGCTTGATAGAGCCAATCTACATTTGGAGAGGCTTCTAGAGAAGGAAAACAAGGACAATGACTTGTTGAGGACAAGAGTCAAACTTCATGCATGGAAAGAGAGAAATGCATTGGCCAAGCTCAAAAGAGGCAATGCTAAGATTGAAAGTTTGACTAAGTAAGGGGAGAAAGAGAGGTTAGATATACTTTTTGAGGTGTCTCGTCATGCCTCAAGCACTTGATAAAAATGTACCCTCACTATTTTGATAAAATTTTGGCACACTTGGCACTTCAGTTCATTTTTGGTTTTCTGAGTCTTTTTGCACACGGAAATTCTGCCAAAGGCGCAGTGACCTGGACATTGTGCTCTTTTTTAGGGCCTACAAATTCCAAACGGCCACCACCAACAAGTTTATAATGATGAGGACATCGACCCTATTAAGTTTCAGAAGTTTTGGAGGAGAACTGGTCCCTCAAACATGCAAAAAACCACCTAAAAATCATGTTTCTGCCTCCTTTTTGACCTGGTTGTTGCGCGTTTACCAATCATGGGAGATTGGATTTTTGATAGGGAAAATGAGCACAATTTTAGAAACTGGAGGTATTTTTGGAAGCTAAACTCAGAGATATTTCCAATGAGATATCATGGAGCTGCTTTGGACACCGAGAAGGCACTCAAAACTAGCCTTGAACAGATTCCATTTTTTCTACCTGGACGCTGTGCGTTTGACAAGGAAAATGCATTTTTCACAGTCTTCAAAATTTTTTGAAGTTTCACTCCAATTGTACTTTTAATTTGGAAAATGAATAAATTACTGATGTAAATGGTCATGATGAATGTAAATGTCATGTTTTTACTTTTAATTATGGGTAAATTCGTTAACTTGAGTCCTCTAGAGGTCAAATGAATCAGTTTCCTCTCGTTTAGAGGTAAGTTCTTGGGTCTTCCTAGTCTTCATATTCTTGTTTAGCATTTGGTGTAACTGATTCTAATCTCATGGATTCGACTCCTTGAGGCTAGTGAGAGTGGTTTTTAGGTCTATATCTTCTTCTTCTTTCTCATTTGTAAGGGTTGGACTCAGTTGGATGTTTGGTTTTTGAAGAAACACACTTTTGTATTAGTTCTGAGCAGGAAATTAATCAGACTTGCAGCTATTTTTATGGGATCCATGTGGTATGGTGTTTAGTTTCAGTTTCTCCTTTTGTTCTAAGTTGTTAGAATGTTTTTTTTTTTTTAATTTCATTCATCATTTCATAACTTCTATGTGAATGTATGCATGTTAGATAAGCAAAATCCATTCTCAGATGCTCTGTTTTGGGTAGACATTCATATTCTGTTAAAATTTCTTCAGTTGAGAAAGAACCCATGATTGCACCATGCTATTTCTATCCCCTCACCTATCTTGATCATCCCACCATCGAAATTCTAAAGTGAACATTGTACCTACCTTTCTGCATAGAACACCCTGCAAAATTTGACCTAATTCCCTTTTCCTGACTGTTTGACTCCTTCTGATCCAACACAACCCTATACAATCAAAATGAAAACCCTGAGCTACTATACCTAGCCTAATATCTTCTTTCCTCAGTCATCTTGGCTGTGATTTTTGTAGAGAGAGCCCTATCCTTGCCTAGTAGGGCTAGCTACTTGGCTAATCGTGGTTTGTGGCTACCTCAGAATTTCCTTCTTCAGCCTTGAGAGGGAGCTAGACTTACATGCAGAGGAGGAAATTTTGGTTCCCAAATATGAGTCACTAGATGTGGATCAGCCATAGGAGGAGGTTCATGGAGTGGAGGAGTCCACTCATGCAGAGCCAAACATCATAATTGGCAGAAGGCATACCACAGAAGTTCAGAGGCTGAAGCTTGTTGTTGCATAAAATGTAGGAGTCCCTACTTCACAGCGCAGACAGAGACATTCTATTGACTACTTCATTAGTTACATGTCTCTCATGAGAAAATGTATTATGACTCGCCCATATTCCTTTCTGGAAGTAGTGCAGGAGCCCACATGGGTAGATGCAATGGTGGAGGAGTATGACTCCATTGTCAGAAATAGTGCTTGGGAAATTGTTCCAAGGCCGGTTGATAAATCAATGGTAGGTTCAAGATGGATCTACAAGGTAAAGCAAGCTACTGATGGGAGTGTTGAGAAATACAAGGCCATATTTGTGGCCCAGGGATTCTCACAGATAGAGGGGATTGATTATGAAGAAACATTTGCACCTGTCGCTCGATATTATTCCATAAGGACCATCCTTGCTCTCTCAGCGCAGATGGGTTGGCACATTCATCAGATGGATGTGAAGACTACATTAATTAATGGGATCATTGAGGAAGAAGTGTACATTGAGCAACTTGAAGGATTTGTGATCTTCAGCAGTGAGTCGCATGTGTGCAGAATCAAAAGAGCGTTGTATGGGCTAAAGCAAGCACCCCGTGCTTGGTACATTCATATCAAAAACTATTTCACCAGACTTGGCTTCACCAAGAGTGAGGCGGATGTGAAGCTATACCAAATTGTGGTGGAGGGTAAGCTTTTAATTATTGTTCTTTATGTTGATGATTTAATACTGACTGGTGATGAGCAGCTGATACACTCATGCAAGGAGGACCTTGCAAAGGAGTTTGAGATGAAGGATATGGGTCTCCTTCATTATTTCCTTGGATTTGAAATATGGCAGCGAGAAGGTGAAATTTTTGTGTCTCAAGGAAAGTATGCAAGGGAGATACTGGGAAAGTTTCACATGGAGGGCTGCAAACCCATGGATACTCCTCTTCTAGGAAACTAGAGGAAAGATGATGCTACATCTGGAGAGGTAGTGGATTCTACTGTCTATCGACAGTTAGTGGGTTTGCTAATTTATTTAGTAAATACAAGACCAGACATATGCTATGTGGTGAACCAACTTAGTCAAGCGATAGTTAAGCCTACCAAGCTCTTTTGGAAGGTGGGCAAGAATGTCCTGAGATATCTCAGGGGCACATCTGATTATGGCTTATGGTACAAATAGATGGATGAGGTGAAGTTGCATGGCTTCGCATATTGGGTGGGCATCCCAATGGACAGAAAGAGCACATCAGGAGGGGTCTTCAGTATCGAATCTACAACTCTTTCTTGGTACAGTAGAAAACAGAGATCCATGAAACTCAGTTTAGCAGAAGTGGAATACATGGCAGCAAGTCAAACTAGATGTGAGGCTATTTGGATGAGAAAGATCCTGGTTGGTTTGTTTGGTTCTCATTTAGATCCTACAGTGGTTCTTTGTGATAATCAATGTTGCATTGAACTGTCGATTAATCCTGTGTTTCATGATAGATCTAAGAATATAGAAATTCGGTATCATCATATCAAATATTTTTGGCAGCGGAAGATCATGTTGCTTCAGCACATTCCTACGGAATATCAGGATGCAGATATTCTAACGAAGGCACTCATTAGGAGAAAATTCGAATACCATAGAGACAAGATCAGGGTGAAGGATAATCCCTTTCTTGTTGAGAGGGAGTGTTGAGATTCAACAAGATGATGATCCTAGTGAAAATTAACCAGCTACACTAGGTGGGGCCCACAGGCTATTTTTAGGTGTATGTCTATTTTTAGAATGGTGGGAAAATTCTATTTATAGATGAGTTTCTATTTTTAGATGCATGGACGAAGTCTATTTATAGATTGAATGTCTAAAAATAGAATGCATGTCGATTATTTTTATCTATTAATAATAATTAGACAATAAATAATAATCTATTCTCTTGAAGCACTTGATTTCAGTTAACTAAAGTTGAAAACCAGTTAGCTGAAGAAATTTTGAGTTCTAAGGTTGGTTGGTGGGACATGCAAGTGGACTTAGTTGTAACTAAGTGATTCGAAGTTGTAACAGAGTTGGATGTGTAGTTATGTGAGTTGTAAAGTAGTTTAACTCAGTTAAGTGAGTTAAACTGAGTTGTGCTAGTTGTAACTAGTTGTAACTAAAGATACACTAGTGAGAGATCAGTGAATTAAATATTAAATTAATTCACATGGAGTGATCTCACATGCAACTGAAGATTTACTACTATTAACTACATGCATGTAAGATCCAGTGGAGACCCAGTTGAGAGATAGGTGAAAGAGACAGTTTGACTATCAATTGTGACATTAGTGGGTGCACTCATGCAACCACACACACTTTAGAGATGCAAATGAGGATTGTGTAGTCAAGGCAAGGCAGGATCTCATTCATTCAGGGATTGTGATCAGCAGGGATTGCGCAGTGGAGGTAGGCTATCAGGAGGCAGTAAATTGGTGCATGAATATGCCAATTTTTTTATGACAGTGTGAGACGATTGTATATTGTATTGAGAGCTATTGGATTAGAGTTTCATATGAGATTGTTTCATGATCCATGATATATACATAATATATGATAGTGGGGTTTTCAAATTTATGATTTCTCGATAATAACATCTGACTTATGTGTGATTGATCTTTCTTCATGTGTATGAAATTGGCGATTAAATTTCTGCAAATATTTTAGTAGAAGGATTCTGTATTTAACAATGGCATATAATTGTTACATTAGGAGAATCCAGGAAATGCATAATTGTATTAAAATTTCTACAGGTGAGTCGGGAGTTGCTTCTAGGGAAATATGACCATGTGTATGTGTATTTAAGTGTTGGGTCCAATGTGTGTATGTGATTTTTTTTCTATGAGACTAGAAAGCGTGATATGGTAATTAAGTTTAATTTATGCATATTAATAAATACATAATGGCTATAAGCGGACCTAGACAAAAGATTATGTGGGGCTAATGACTCCACGAATAGTAAAGGTGTCTTGATGAAAAAATAATGTTATATTATTATATTATAATATTAAATAAATGAGAGGTATGTTTATAAAAGGGGGGATTTGGTTACCTAGTCAGGAAGGCAAGTGGATTATTATGTGATTCATGGTTATGGAAACCATTCAGTGAAACCTCTACTTGGGTCCTAGAATGATTGGGGATTATTGTTGGTGAGTCCTATGCTTGGACTCTGGAATCAACAAAAATTCTAGAAATCGGTTGGTGAACCCTAGAAGGTGGGCATTGCAGAGGGATTGGCCATCTTAGAGAAGGGTGTGCCACTTTGGTTTTTGACTAACTGATGAACTGAATTGGTTATGGCCTGGTGGGTGTCTAGAGCCTATAGCATCATAGTTGTTGGGTTGGCACATTGGTTGTTATAGTAGCCTGCAGCCTCAATGTAATAAATGACCACAGCTGGAAACTCTACTTGCTACAACATCATTAGAAAAAATAAGCTCCAGGAATTTTCCAAAGGATAAACCCCATGTAGCATCAGATGGGCAAGGTGGGGTTTATCGAGTTTCTTTTGGAATTCCATATTTTCGTGCACATTTTAAGCACCTATGCCACATCCATATTTCTCCTTCACATTCACTAGGTAATGTCAACAATAAAGGTACATATCTTACCAATATCATGAATTTTCCCCGACGATGTGTGTAGCAAATAACATGTGCTTCTAAGGGTTCATTACATAAATGAAAACAGGAATTCTACATGTTTTTGGTGTTTTTTTACATCAAAATTTGGCAATTATTATAGTGTAAATGCAAAGTCTACAAGATATAAAGAGAAAAATACGTAAGAAGAAATAGACATGAAGAAAAAATCTACCTGGTCAAACAAATAATCCCAGAGGTACCTTCCTAGTGGCTTGTCAAAACTGCCATAATAATTTATGTGAAAGAATTGTGAACACCCACAAACTGTCCCCTTCAACACATAATGACTTGATAACAAAGCCAATATACTTTGATGATCAGAAGGAGAAGGTGGAAGGTCTTCTTTAGAGAAAACATGTTCTTGGTTTATGTACCCTAAAATTTTCTCATCTAGAAAAACCTTGGACTTCATTTCCTTTTCTGTTACTCGTTGATTCTGCCTTGCTACCTTCCCAGATAATTCCTCTGTTGTTATTTGATAATTAAGATTAACCTTGGATGAAACATAAACAATGAAACCATTTTCCAGATCTAAATATTTTTGTTCCTTATCTTGAAGGTCCAAATATGACGTGACTGCCCCATATGAACTTGGACCCACAGGAGATATAATGTCATTTGAATATGTCTTTATTGAAGCTGAAAATCTAGATAAATCACCTTAAGGAGTACTTGGCAGCGAAGGTATATGTTCATATGGATATGTATCCCACTGTACCCTATAACTTGAGCACATGTATCTCCTATGGAATATTTATTTAAAACAATTTCCGTTTGAACAAGATTGGTTCCATCAAGACTAATTTTACTAGTAACATGTGACATAGGTGGCCCCATCCCTCCACTAGTAAGAGGCAGTCTGGACTCTCATTTATTTACCTTACAAAGTTATGAAGTTCACTAAAATAGATTAAAATACATGTTAAAATGAAATTTTTTTCCCCAAAGGAGCATAGGTTATCATAATAGTAGAATTTGTGCTAGGTGGGTGGGCTTTTCTAAAGTTTGGTCTAGACCATAAATGACCCATTACCCCTCATTGATTCCCCATTGTATGTTGTGGTGCCTTTCCAATTATTTATTAGCTCATCCCTTCAATAAAACCTCTTTTCCCTCCTTATATCATAGAATCTCCTCCATTTCGTGTCACCAAACTCCAGTGGTTTCATATATATATGAATAATTGCGTGAATAAAAATAGAATAACAAAATACAACATCATTAAACCTGTATAGATCCATCTTAAGAACCAGATGGATATATATATATATATTTGATTCCCTTTTCTTGGGGCGAGGCCCCATAATCAGGGCCAACGATTTTCCATCCATGAAATGTGGGCAAGTACTCTAGGTTTTCCCGTATATATATTATATACAGGAAACCCTAGAGTACTTCCCCACATTTCATGGATGGTAAAACATTGGCCTTGATTACGGGGCCTCGCCCCAAGGGAATCCAAGAGAGTCTAACCCGTGATATGCAAAAACTTGCAACAATATCAAAGAACTTCACATCTAGATCTAGAGCACTTGTGCTAACCCTTGGGGCTATCTTAAGGATGGATATATCAATATTTGAGTGGGATTAAATATGTGGAAATGCAAAATATTCTTCAAATTTTTGCACTCTAAGAAGTGTTTTCACTTTGAAAGAGTTGATCCCCTCTTTGCACTTGATGGATCAATGTTTAAGATGGATCTATATTTTTTAATTTGTTTATATGTTTTGTATCTACCATGTAGCCTGTTGGCTCGAGGGGTCCTGACCCATGTTCAGAGGTTAAGGTTTGCCAAAAAAAACCCTATACTACTGGCCCTTTCGGCAGTGACCTGCTTACACAGGCCAAAGTCTCACCCGAAGCAGTATGGGAGGGTGCTAGAACTAGGTTTCCACACCTCCGGAGAGGGGAGGTAAGTTAGGCAGAGCTACGTTCGACTTCAAAAATATTAGATCGCATATTACAAAACCCAGATCTATCAGTCCCTTTGCATCCATGTGCACAATACCATATATAATCACAGTAAATAACAGATACATGATAATAAACCAACTATGACAGTTATTCTTGCATAAAGTCTAACAAGAAGATTCAGATCAATTGTCAATGCAACATAATTACTTAACATAGTTACTTGCGGAACTCAATATATAATCATGCATAACATAGCAGATATCATAGAGCCCAACAACCTTCCACTTTCATTAATCCTTCAAATCCTTTTACAATACCCAAAACCCAACCTGTGCACACAATAGTAGGGTATGCACACAACAGGACTGAGGATCTCCATGCACATATTCCGCAGGAGTCCTTTCCCCAAAAACCCAAAATAGATCTACTAATTTTCGATTCACACGAATCTTAGTTCAATGTCTACCTTAAAACTCAAAAAAGGTTTAATTACTTATACTACTTTATCCTACGCATCCAATGGTCTGAAAAATGTGGTTTGCGGACTCTTGGTCTACCCTTGACCCACTTACAATGCATTAGGGGCTTTGACCCACCCCAAAACCCCTGTGTTAGACTAAATATAATAAAAAAATTACAAAGTGGACCAGATTCACAGCTTTGTAGGAGACCCTATCCCAACAGTCCCCCAACAAAATCTTGTGACTCGTCCTGAGTCACTGTGGTGGTGTGGCCTCCACCTACGCCTGTATGGATACTCTAACCATAGAGTCATTTTATCTGGTATGGTTTGAGCTGGCTACCATTGATGTAGCCTGGGAGCATATCTCCACATAGGGTAGCAAGCCTAACTACTCCACCATCCGTGATCTCCTTAACTGTGTAGGGACCAAGCCAATGCTGCCAGAACTTCCTGGGATGCTTTAAAAACTGGCTATCATATAAGAGGACCAATTTTCCTTCCGTGAATGTCTTTTGGCGAATGTGTAGGTCATTCCAGGCTTTATCGCGGGCCTTCTGGACTTGCTGATGGAAATTCACAATAAACCGATCTTCCTCCAAAGCCATAAGTTGTGATAATCACTCCTCCATGATGTCCGGTTCTGCCATGTTTGTAAATGCTGCGATACACAGACTAGGAACAATATATTCCATGGGCATAATGGTTTATTTACCATAAACCATCTTGAATAAGGTTTTTCATGTTAACTTCTTGCATGTTGTTTGATAGGCCCAGAGGATTGACGGGATGCGCACGTCCCAGTCTTTGCGATCAACATTGCATACCTTGGTCAGTGCTTGCTCCAAGTTTTTATTAAAAGCTTCAACCACATCATTGGCCTGGGGGTGATATGGTGTGCTCTTCACATGATGGATCCGGAACTCCTTGGTTAAAGTTCGGATTGTTTCATTAACAAAGTGTGTACCTCTATCACTCATGAGAATCTTCAGACATCCAAATATGGTCACGATTTGTTCAAACATGAAAAGCGTAGCAGTGTCTGTAGTATACTCCTTTCCTGCTTGTGCTTCCACCCACCTGGTTACATAATTGGTGGCCGTAATAATGTAGCGCGCACCCGTCTTCTTTCCTGGTGGGTTGATAGGCCCGATGAAATCGATAGCCCACTTATCAAATGATTGTAGAGCCATTTGTGGTTGAAATGGAATTTCATCTCTATGAGATGGCCTCCCTGTTCATTGGCACATATCGTAGGCTTTAAAATAGTCGTGGGTGTCAGTATGCATGGTTGGCCACCATAACCCAACCCTCAAGATATTTTGTGTCATTGCTTTCCCTACGTAGTGACCTCCTGCTACTCCATCATGAGCTTCTACCAAGATAGCATGCCTTTCTTGCTCCAAAACATATTGTCGCAATACTTCATTTTCCCCCATTAAATGCCAGTAGCCGGCTCCTTTTAACGGTAACTTTTTCTTTTTACCAAATGTTATTGTGCCAACGGCTAGTTTTCACACCTCCCGTGTGCTTGGCATACCTGCTACGCTTGGGTTAAACACCTACGCCTCCTGTGCATCTTCCCCCAACACAGGCTTAATCCCTAATTAATTCAAACCCAAGGATATGTTCGCTCGACATGTGTCATCCCCACAGAACCGGGCTACCTTCGTAAGAAAATCTTTCAAAGGTGCTATTATCATTGCATACCTCTGAAAGAAATTTCTGTAATAACCCGCATGGCCGAGAAGTGAGCACATCTATCCCCTTCTTATGGGAGCTGTCGGATATATAATATTCACATCCCCAATTTTAGCCAACGTGGGGTGCATCTCAATTCTATTCGTTTGTAGCCTAAGTGGTTCGGTAACCATGCACACCTTGTTCAATTCTGAGCAAGACCCTCTCGTGGATCATTATTACCTTCTTTTGGGGCTAGGCTATAGTATTTGATAATGCTTGGTGTCCGCGGTTCCCAATTGGGAATTTCAGGTGCGACACACAAGTGCGATTCACCCCATGCTACAGTGTCAATTCCCTACAGAGCTGCGTCAAGCGGCTCTGTCCCACCTATTAATCAAAATTTTCTTAGAAATTCATCCTTCAAAGTCTCCCAGTGGAGGGTGCGCTGATGGAGCTCTGCTTCTAAGTACCATGCAGTGGGAAGTGGTCCCAGGGCAAGAATAAGCAGATGAACCCACTCCTGGGCAGTTCTGTCACACCATTTTTCTATCCAAGCGAATATATATTCACGTGGATCTTCGGGTCCAAGGAACGTTTTGATTTGCACGTCGGCTGGGGCCTCAAATTGTAGGATCGTCATATTCTAACACTCCTCCAAATCCTGGAACGCCTCCTCATGCGTCACCCACCATTGCATAGGTGATCCATGCATGGCCAACTTACAGGCTCATAGCCGTCGTTCTTGGGGAACCTCGGCTTAAAATGCCCGCAAAAAGTCCCTAACATTATAAGAACCATCGAAATAAGGTAGATCTCTTACCTCTGAGGAGATGCAACTGAATTTCTTTGTGATTTGAAGACATTGCAGCATAGAGACATCATGTAACCGGTTTTTCCAATTCTCTATCTTCCCATCAGAGTTGGAGAAACATTAACTATCCTTTTCCCAGCAGAGTACCCCCTCCGCCTTGGGGTTGATCCAATCTTCATCTCACGCAGTCAAGTTATAGATGTGATCCACATCCTCTTTGTCACGCACTGGTTCTGTGTATTGTTCACCTTCCGCAAGATCTAATGGTACTATTACCCTTGTACCATTATGCTTGAATACCATGCTTCTCTTCTTTAGGTTAATGATGCCCCCCATATCGATGGCCCAATCGAAGCCTAGGAGCGTAGGATAGGGGTCCGCATCTTCGACAGTCTGAATTACTTCAAAGTCATCCTGGAACTTAACCCCTGTGATATCCACCATAATATTTGATATTCTTCCCAAGGGTATGATTTTCTGTTGATTGGACATACGTAGCTGGATAGTGGACCATTCCAAATTAGGTTCCCCCATTCGTTACCAAGTCTGTTTAGGTAATACGTTTGCATCTGACCCTAGGTCCAAAATAACCTGATCCATCTTGTAATCATCGATCTGCGCAGTCAACTGCATCTCCCTACAAGTGCGTTTCTTATACCTATAGAATTTGTGTACGTCCTTGACTTCCAGAGGGAGGATAGGTCGTGTTGCGCAGCTATCTATCAGTGCCTGAAGATTTTCCATAGCCTTTTGGTTGTGTAGCAGCTTCATACATTCCTGTAAAAAGCATTTGACCTCCTCATATGCCTTTAGGTCTTCAAGCAGCTGTGAATTAGATGCCTCTGCCTCAGCAAAGTCTTTTCGAGCTACAAAAAATGTTTCTTTATCCTTTTTTAGATCCAAACCTTCCTATTTGATAACTGTTGGTCGGATCAGAGGCTTGGTTGCATTTTTCTCCCCAGGCCCCCCGGTGGCCATCCCACAGTGTGTTATGAAATTCATGCTTGGATCTTTGTTTGGTAGTGCAGCCTTAACCCTTTGCACATTTTGCATAGGTGTCGGCTACTTTTCTTACATCTTCGCTATTAAGAATGGAAAGTATTCAATCGCATGGTCCAACTTCCTGAAATACCAGCATGACTATTTTGTAGGGTTTGGAAAGTCCTTGGAAAAGTGCCCTACCTCCCCACAGTTATAACAGAATAGTTTCCCTTGTCCCCGACCTGCGCTTACACCTCTTCCGCCTCCCCTGCCCCTTGCTGGGGAGCCCCCTGTGCTTAAGAGGGATCTTGGTGAGGATGGATCTAACTGTACCCTATAGATATTCCCTCGATCAATCATCAAATCATATGGCTGGCAGTTTTGTTCATCATGTCCTACTAAACTGCAGAACCTGCACCATTGATATTTTACTTTTGGGACATACGCAGCAAGGCAGGGACAATGGTTTGTGTCGTGAAGCCCTACGACGCGGAAATCATCGCACCATAGTGCCGGCCCACTTGGTCCGGAAAATTCCCTAAGGCGTAATATAATAGGTCCCCCAGCCTGCATGTTGTCTGTTATTAGAGGGTAGTTATCCTTGGTGTGACCATTCGTCCTGCATCGTACACACCATCTTTCGGGGCTAGCCTCTGCTCCTTGCTCCTTTCGCAGATTCTGGATCTCCATGTGCATCGCCTCCAGTTGTCCTTGGATCTGCTGGATGCCTAGCTGGGTATCATCTTTAGGCACAACTTCTAACTTCATAGCGACCTCTAGGGATTTTTCTGGTGATTCGAAAGTTTTGTGACCCATAGGTACGCGTAGGTGAGGTAGCAGAATAGCAATGAACCATTCCATGTGCTGTATGTCATCGTACTGAAATCCTCCTTCTCTGATCACCTTCTTCAGTTGTTGATCGACCTCCCACACTAACTCAGAAGGCTCTTGCTTGAAATCCTTTAGATCAACCACTATTTGAGAATAGGACTTAGGCTTCTTGAACTTTTGTTTCAAGGCATTATTGATCTCTTCAATGGTTGAGTTTGCATGATTTCCGATGTATCCCATGTACCAATCCAAAGATCTTCCTTCTAAGGCAAGGGACAGTTGTGCCCTCTTCACCGCATCACTAGCTACGTTCTGCACAGTCCATATTGATTTTGTGACAAACCAGAACTGATCCATGTATTCATCTCCCACACCCTTAAAGGTAGGAAACTTCATGTGCGCAACCATGTCGTCTTCTGGTGGTGGAGGTGTAGGTGAATTCTTACCCCTATGCTGGTTCGAAAGTGATGTGGATGGAGGACTCTACACAGCTACTTCTCTTACCAGGCTGTAGACAAATCTACCTCCTTCTTAGTTGGTCTGATAATATTTTCCACTTCATGTCATACTCCTATCTAGATCAGAGGTCATTCATTCGATGTGACTAAACAAAATACTTTTTTCGCACTGTAATATCTTAATCAACAATGGTAAAGTCTTCAGAAACTTACCCCTAAATCCTTTGAAGAATCTTTGCTTTGCTTCAGAGTAGGAGACGAACTAATCGATGGAAAATTTTGTCATGAATCCTCCTAGCACGTTGTCCACCCAGTGGTCTACTGTGCGAGTGATGGTGTTATCAGCCTTCTCTAACTGCTGGATCAATTATGGGGTCCACTGTGTGACCCGCTCATCCTTCCAACACTTCTGAAATTCGACCAACCTTGCGAGCCACTCTTGGAGCTCAATCACAATGATTACAAAGAAGATCTCATAGATCTCCGTGAAAATATACTTATTTTGCACTCTTTGGTGGTCAACCTCTTACTGCGGTTTCGTTTACTACAAATCCTTGAACTTGGTGTTCGAACCATTCATCAATTTCTTTTCTTTCAGGTTTCTAGTATGGCCTTCACATTACCCGATCCCTCTCTCAAAATGCTCCTGGTCCCAGCAATGGAACCATTTGTTAGCTCGAGGGGTCTTGACCTAGGTTTGAAGGTTAAGGTTTTCCAACAAACCCCTATACTACTAGCCATTTCGGTAGTGACCTACTTGCACAGGCCAAAGTCTCACCCGAAGTAGTATGGGAGGGTGCTAGAACTAGGTTTCTGCACCCTGAGAGAGGGGAGGTAAGTTAGGCAAAGCTACGTTCAACTTCAAAAATATCAGATCGCATATTACAAAACTCAGATCTATCAGTCCCTTCGCATCCACGTACGCAATACCATATATAATCACAGTAAATAACAGATACAGGACAATAAAGCAACTATCGTAACTATTCTTGCATAAATTCTAACAAGAATATTCAGATCAATTGTCAACGTAACGTAAGTACTTAACACAATTACTTACATAGCTCAATGTAGAATCATGCATAACATAACAGATATCATAGAGTCCAACAACCTTCCGCTTTCATTAATCCTTCAGATCCTTTTACAATACCCAAAACCCAACCTGTGCACACAGCAGCAGGGTTTGCACGCAGCAGGACTAAGGATCTCCGCGCACACAACCAACAGGAGTCCTTTCCCCCAAAACCAAAAACAAATCTAATAATTCATGATTCACACCAATAATAGTTCAATGTGTACCTTACAACTCAAAAAAGGTTCAATTACTTACACTACTTTAGCCTACGCATCCAATGGTCTGAAAACCGTGGTTTGCGGACTCTTGGTTTACCCTTGACCCACTTACAATGCATTAGGGACTTTGACCCACACCAAAACCCCCGCGTTAGACTAAATATAATAAAAAATATACAAAGTGGGTCAAAAATATACAGAGACTAAGGATCTCATTGTTGTGCCGTAGAGGGAAAGAAAATGTCATATCTTGCAGAAATAGCTACCCAAATTTCGCTAGCCCTGGTAGGAGAGTCTAAACCATTTCATTTCTCAAATATTGCTGAGAAACCTCACTCTCTCCTATATTCCTTCGAGGATATATCAAAATTTAGTGGTGACTATTGAAAGGATGCTATGGATTTCTAGGATGACTATTGTCATAGCTGTAATATTCCAAAATTTATTGGAATATTAAAGTTATGTTTTGTCACTTAGATAGATGAATCTCTTTATTATGAATAAAACCACTTCTCATGTGAAAGTGGATCATCTTTTCAGCTTAATAAAGCACCCTAATGTGTGAACAGGGGCTAAAACATGTGGATTAGGTCAACTTTGACCAAATCAACAACGTTGTCATGAAGGAGTGGAAATTAATGGAGGGACAACGCAGTTTTAAATGGAGATACATTACATGGAAGTAGTGTCATTAATGGATAGGGCTTAGGGTTTGGAAGCTCATATCTTATAAAAGGAAGAGGATGGCAGCCATATTGAGGATGTTGATATATTTTATGTTTTGATATATGGTCTATTTAGACATATAGCTTTCTTCAGCTATTTAACTAAGATTGCATTGTTGTTTAGCACAGGGTGTTCCTGATTGGGAATCCCACCTCTTCCATTGAGAATCTCTTGGAGGATTTTTCACTATACTTCCACATTCAAGAATTTTTCCAAGCTTCAGTCTCATGTACAACATAGCTCTGTTTAGATTTGGGTTGTGTTGCAGGGGTGTAGCAGTGGAGGAGAGAGATCTCCAAATTCTGAGCTAGTTTTCCATCGGAGGGATCATCCTTTCATCTAGAAGATTTTGAGGAAGACTTCAGGGCTTCATTACATATTTTGGCACTAGGTTAAGTAGCAGTCATTAGCTACAGTGCAGTTTCCCTCAAGGTATGTGTTATTTTGCGGAGCAACTGCAACAGTGGATTTATTGCCCTATTTGAAGTGTTTGGGTTTCCTGTGTGGGGATTAGCCCTTAATTTATGAGTTTTTTTGGAGGAGGATCAACCATATTGTATATCAGATAAGTCATCTCCCATCAGTGATTCTGTTGCAGATATTATTTAGCCCTAGGGCCAAATCTTCTATATTTTGTATAGTGTGTATTTCTGGAAACCTTTTCTGGGTTGTCCCAGAATTTTGTTTTGGAGCATGGATCTCTAGCCTTATATTTTTTGGAGCATTATATCAGCATAAATATATTTTTATATATTTTAGATGCTATTCTCTCTCATAGACAACGCATTTTTCTGCATTCATTTATTTCATGTATTAACATCATTTTAGATCTAGGTGTATGCTTTCATGGGAGGCTTGATTGCCCAACTTGAGTGATCTTTTCCCCAAGATATTGCACCTATTTTGATGTAATGGATCTACTATTGTCTCATGCTTTGATCTATTATATTTTTTTTCATATTTCCATTTTTATGCACTCTATTCTTGCTTTTCCCATTTGGGAATATTACAGTGGTATCAGGGCATAATCTTGGTTCAGCCTGTGTATTTCAGCCATTATGTCATCTAAGGAGGCTTCTCATAGGAAGGAGAAGATCTGAAAAAGAGATGAAGGCAAAAATTCATTATCATGAGGGAAGGAGTTCTCAAAACTTCTTCTTCAAACTATGCAATGCATTAGTAGAGACATTAAAGAGATGAGAATGGAGAGATGTAGAGATTCTCCAACAGGGCTTGTACATGAAGGAAGCTCCAGATTTTCACATTATGGTCATGAGCATTCAGCTACACCATCAGATCTACAACGTGGTACCATGCATACATTCTTGGCAAGAGAAGAAGAGGAAGGAGACACACCAAAGGAGGAGACTCTTGGTGACTATCTCCAAGAATATGAATCTCAGTCTAGTAGATTCAAAGATCATCTAAACTTCCAAGGGTTTTTTCAAATAAAAGAAGATAGAAGACCCATCAACCATAATAGAAGGAGAGGGTGTTGTTTGGTCAATTTAGTGTGTCCTAAATTGCTGCATTTAATTTGTCAATCTGGGATTCGTAAGCTGATGAAGTGCGGCGCACTATATGTGCAAGATAACCTATTTCTTAACTTTTTTGTCGTTTTTGGTTTTCTAAGATGAAATGGAAATTCTAAAAATGAAAACAAGTATGGTTATGTTTGTTCAAGGAAATGATATCCTCTATAATGATTTACCAACTTGAAACTTAAAGGAATTTGAAACATATAATGACAAAACTTGAAAGGAAATGAAAATGTGCTGCTGAAATGAAAAGGTGATGCTAGTCTAATAAATCAAAACAGTAAACTATTGAGCATGAGAACCAAACTATTCTTGCTGCTGTCTAAACACAAAAGAAACTATGCTGAAAGAAATCCAAAAGTTGCAATAAAGTAAATCTAAATCAAATTACATCAACTTGTCTTCTGATCCCTCATCATTAGTCCAGCTATGATTTTCGGAAGTAACCATAAACAACTTGAGTAACTGATATCTAACTTGCATAAAGTAAACTAATATCAAACCACACATTCATAATTCAATCCCTCACCATCAGTCCAGCTGTGGCTTTCGGAGGTAACTGAAGATGTCATGCACAATTTAATATTTCTAATCTTGCAGAAAGGAAACTAATACCAAACTACACATTTCATAATACAATCCCTCACCATCAGTCCAGCTGTGGCTTTCGAAGGCAACTGAAGATGTTATGAGCAGTTTAATATATCTAAATTTGCATAAATGAAACTAATACCAAACTACACATTTCATAATACAATCCCTCACCATCAGTCCAGCTGTGGCTTTCGGAGGCAACTGAAGATGTTATGAGCAGTTTAATATATCTAAATTTAACTACTGAAGCAAATGAGAAAAACTGAATTAAACAAAGCAGTACTGAAATTAAACATAAACTAAGAAAACAAATTAGCAGCAGAACAATGTTAATTCCATGTCATTAGTCAAAAAGTTATGCAAATGCCCGGGCTGCCTATCTATAACCTGAAACAAGAACACTGATCAGTAATCAATAACATAAAACATGAAAGACAGAAGTGAAATGGAAAGCATGAAAGTTTATAAACAGAAATGAAGCATATATACCATGAAATATGCAATGTATAAACATGTGAATGGATTATGGCACAATGAGCTTTAAAGAAATAAAATAAGAACTATACAATAATGCACAGAACCTTGGCAAGTGTAGGGGCCCTCTACACCAGCCTTGGCAACAATCTTCAAGTACGAATTACGTTGGAAAACATAATCTTCTTATATTAAAATGCAGTCATAACAGTAAGGTAGTAGTACGGCACAAAGGCAGCGTAATTACATTACAGAGCAGACTAACAAAAGATAACAGAGACTAATCGAGACTAACTCTATATGCGTATGCAAACGCGTTATTTATAACAAAAGAAACATAACTAATTCCTAAATTTTATGCTGGTGGAGAACACGTAGACCATTACGTCCACAGATCTAGGATCATGGCCGTGTTGGAAAGTAAATCTATGAGGAGTGGATGCTTGAATTCGGCTATGGAGCCATGTACAGATGTCGACTTGTCCTCCGCAACTCAGAAACGGCCATATGAACCTTCACGTGACACGAAACAGAGTCCTGTCACCGTGAGACTCTATGGTTGACTTCCATTTGGATGCCTTTGACCGCAGCTTCTTTAGATGAGTTTGCTCGAGCCAATAGGACACGAACCATGTCCACATCATTTCTGACTTGCCCATGTGGCTCGTTTTTCCTGTAGACACCTGTAACATAGAGTTTCACAAAATGTCTGCGGAAAGTTGCAGCAGCTGTGGAAAGTGGCAAGATTCTGCAGCTAAATGAACAAAATCTAAATCAAACAGAATACACAAAAATATAATTAAAAATCATGTTAGATGCTCTTTTTCAATTAATATACAATGATATTGACAATTTGGGAGGTTCAGGTGAGTGAAAAAGGTATAGAAAAGTGTATGGAAAAGATGCAGAATTGAGACTCAACATACCCCCACTGTGAAGGTGTTGCATGTCCTCATGCAACCAAAATTTTGATATTCCTTCATTAGTTCATATGCCTTGACACTTAAGCCAGCACATCCAATCCTCTCCTCCTCTTCTTTGGTGCTACCAACATTCTAGGTTTCTTCATTAAGCACCTAAATTTGATATTAACCAGTGCTCTGCTTAACTTCTGGCATTTCCTTTTTAATTTCTTGTTCTTCTTCTGCCATATTCCCAGATGTAGCATGGTATTATCATGAATGATTTTGTCCAATTTACCTTGTTCCTTCAATGTCTCATTTTCATTTTTGATGTGCCTATTTAAAATCTCTAGCTCAAAGATTTCCTGTTTTAGTGATTGGACTAAATCATCCTGTACTGTATGAGGCTGAATGGACGAAGTACTGGGACCTGTAGCTGCCTTTTCCAAATATTCTATATAGTCATATACTTCCTGCTGCTTGGGGTCTATTTCAGGTGTCATTTTTATTGGGCTGTCCCCAAAATGCCGTGAAGGAGAATAATCTGGCTGAGGAGGGCTCACATCAATATCTTGCTGAGAATGGGATGGAGTATGTTCAATGTCTGATTGGGAATGAAATGAACCAGGTTCACTAACTGACTGAGATGGACTATGGTCATCTGGGGACTGTTCAGATGTTTCCTCTCCCAAATCAATGAAATGAGGACCCTTCATTTGCGTTTTCCTCAATTTCCCCTTAAGTCTGCTGCTTCTTCTCACACGCTGTGGTACACTATCCTTTTGTTTTTGTTTTCTTTTCTCTGTCTTCTTGGCCAAGGATGACTGTTTTTGAAGATAAACTAATCTTTCAGATAACACTTGATGATCTTCTTCTTCAGAAGAAGGAGTTTGATGTATAGCCTCAATATTTTTTCTCTCTTTTGGTGTTATTGGCTTCTTACCCTTGATTTCTTTCTTCTTCCTCTTTGACAGTATCTCTTCCCTATCAGTTCTTTCAATTGTAGTAGTAGGAGTATTTTGAATTTCATCAATTGTTCTTTTTCTCCTACTTCTTCTTGCTGTGCTACCTTCAGGAATTTATTGAGTAGGAGTAATTTGAGTTTCATCATTTATTCTTTTTCTTCTACTCCTTCTTGTTGTACTACCTTCAGAATTTCCTGAGGTTCCTCAAAGAAATTTCTAACCAAAAATTGTTCCCATGTGTCTTTCTTCTCCTTTAACTCTTTTTCAATCAAAATTTTTACAAGACCGTGGTGATATAGATGTGGTTCTACATCTCCTAAATGCTTCTGAACAGTCGCAGAAATTTTCTTCAAACTATTGAATAAAAAATATGGGAGATTGAGAGTTTGATTATCTAGAAAATTCATCAGCAACTTGGTATGGTACATATACATGGACCCAAAACGGCCTTCACATGTAATGAATTTCTGAACAACTAGCAACAAAGTAGCCCATTCGTCTTTCAATGCATGAACAGGAATTCCTCTTTTAAAAACAGTTATGTTCATACCTTGGTTTTGTAAGATTGTTCTCCAGGCTTCATCACTGATGCTTTTATTCTTAAACCAATGCTCACCCTCTTGAAGAAGTTCCGTGGCTGTTGCTATAGATGCTTCATTGACTGCAAACTTAAGGTCTCCAATCTCTACTTCCAAGCCATTAAACGACCTTGCGAATGCCTTTGTCACTTCTTTATGATAACCTCTGAATTTCTGGATAAACCGCAGCCAATTTGCTTTCTTCAATATATCCCTTACTTGTGGATATCCCTCCATAAACTTAGGTCCTTCCGGTTCTGCTCTTAGCAATTTACCCATTTTTCTTTCTGCTCTTCACAAATTTGCCTGCGTGAGGGTTCAATGGAAATAGAACGGCTGAATGCACGGAGATGAGCACAATGACTGTGGGTAAATGTCAGAGAGTGGTATACAGACTATAGCGTAGTAGAGAACGAAATGGAGTGAACAGAACAGAGAGGGGTTTTCTGAGCACAATAGAGATACGGCTGTGAGGTTAACAGAGTATAACACATCCGGCAGTGTTTTGAATTTTGGTGGCTGCACAATAAATATGAGCATGTTTAAACAACGGCTATAGATTTATGCGGCTGTAAGAGTCCATGGTCAAATCAATTACGTCTCATTGTCACCGGTGGAATATTGGAACATGAGTGAAGATCGGGGGTTTAATGATGGAACCGTTTGAGAATGAATGCGAGAGGATAATATGGAGATTGTGAAAGGTTACAAAATTGTCAATATAATCATTGCACATAATGGATGGAGCTTATGGTTCAAAACTATATAAAAATGTGTTTTTCAATGCTATTTGAAATAAATTTTATTCATACCTTTGGAATCTTTGCCTTTTCCTTGGTCTTCAACTAGTTACTCTTTATTGGTGTCTTGAATGCTCCATGTCTTCATTTTTGATCCTCTCACCTGCATTTTATTTCATGATTATGGAAATAACATCTGGCTGTACATTCTTTTGAAAACAGAGTTGTAGCTGCGGAATTTGCTTCTGGCTGCGGAAACTGGAGTCAGCTGCGGAAACAGATGTCAGCTGCGGAAACTGACACAGCTATTATTTGGATGAATGGAGATGAACATATGACAAATGACCAGATGGAAATGGTCATGAAAATTTTTTTTATTGATGAAATGGAATAAAATGAAGTGAAATGGAGTGAAAACAAAAGAATAAAAAGCTAGGGCCGTGGAGAAGTCAAATTCTTCCTGCACTGTACCTTCTGCGTAACTTTCTTGAAACAATTTGACAAAATCCTCTTTTGAGAGTGGCTTATGATAAATTTTCATTCTATGGCCATTCACAATAAGAGGAGTTTGAAACTCATCAATGGTCTTGATTCTTACCACTCCATTGCTAAAGATCTTGTCAATTTCATATGGCCCAAGCCAATGAGTCTGAAATTTTCCTTGAAAATATTTAAACTTGGAATCAAATAACAATGCCCAATCTCCTTCTTGAAACTTTTTCTCTTTGATGTACTTATCATGCCATTTAGCTCTTTGATATTGAACTAGATCAGTTCTTAAAATTGCTTCTTGTCTGATCTCATCTAGCTCATTCAACTGCTCCATTCTATGCTTTTGGGCTTCTGATAAGTCCATCCCCAACTGAACTGCTATCTTGAAGGTATTGACTTGGAACTCAATGGGGAGCATGACTTCTTTCCCATAAACAAGTTCATAGGGAGAATGTCCTGTTGTATTTCTCCATGTAGTTCTGTAGGCCCACAAGGCTTCAGGAAGCCTTTCTGCCCAATCTCTTCTATGTAGATGAATAGTTTTGGTGATGATACTTTCAAGAACTTTATTTGTGGACTCCACTTGACCATTTGCTTGCGGATGGTAAGGAGTAGATCTTCTGTGCTTGTTTTTGTATTCTTCCATCAACTTCTCCACCAAATTGGATGTGAATTGGCTCCCCTGATCTGTCACAATTTCTCTTGGAACACCAAAGCGAGTAAAAATATCCTCATAAAGAAAATGAACAACTGAATTTTCAGTAGCAGATACTAATGCTTTGGCTTCTACCCATTTAGTAACATAACCAGTACAAACCAATATATACTTCTTTTGCTTAGATGGTGGATTAATAGGTCCAATGAAATCTAAAGCCCATTTTTCAAAGGGTTCAATGAGTACTTGTGTTTGCAATGGCATTTCATTTGAAAGGGTAGGTTTCCCTACTCTTTGGCAGCTGTCACACCTTTTGACATATTATTTTGCATCTTTGAAAAGGGAAGGCCAATAATATCCTAAAGAGAGGATTTTATAGGTCGTCCTTTTGTCTGCAAAGTGTCCTCCGCATGGTTCATCATGACATGCCTTAAGAATATCAGGCATTTCATCTTCCCTGACACATCTTCTGATCACAAGATCTGGCCCTGTTTTAAACAATTCGTTAGAAATCCATGAATATTTTGAACTCTCCCGAATAATTTTTCGTTTTTCACTTGGAAATAAATGTGAAGGTAGTTTCCCTGTAACCAAATAGTTAGCAATATCTGCATACCAAGGAGTTTTAATAGTTACCGCAAACAAGTATTCATCAGGAAACTTATCCTCTACAGGAGAATCTTCTTTAGTATTCTGAATCCTAGACAAGAAATCAGCTACTGTATTTTGTTTTCCTGGTCTATCCAACACAGTAATATTGAATTCTTGCAAAATTAAAAGCCATCTTGTCACTCTACCATTAGTAACAGGTTTGTTCATCAAATATCTAATTGCAGAATGGTCAGTATGAATAAAAGTTTCATAGCCTGTTATGTAATGTCTAAACTTATTAATTGCATGAACAACAGCTAAAAACTCTTTTTCAGTCATAGTATAGTTCAACTCTGTGGGAGTCAAATTTTTACTGGTATAATAAATGGCATAAGGAACTAAATATTTTTGACCCAACACAGCTCCTAGAGCTGTATCTGAAGCATCCGTAGAAATATGGAAAGGGAGTTTCCAATTTGGTCCTCTCAAGATAGGTGCTTCAGATATTCTTGTTTTCAAAGTTTCAAAGGCTGATTGACAATCAGGATCCCATTTAAATTCACAGTCTTTTGTAAGCAATTTGAAGAGTGGAGATGCTATTTTAGTGAAGTTTTTTATAAATCTTCTATAGTAACCAGTAAATCCTAGAAAACTTCTAACATCTCTTTGACAATTTGGAATAGGTAACTTGGAGATGACTTCAACTTTTGATTTATCAACCTTAATCCCATCTCCTGAAATATGATGTCCTAAAACAATCCCTTCAGTAAACATCATAAAGCATTTTTCATGGCTTAATGAAAGGTTTGTTTCTTTACATTTTATAAGAACTTTTTCCAAATTTTCTAATGCCTCTTCAAATGAATTACCATAAACTGTAAAATCATCCATATAAACCTCTACACAATCATGGATTAGATCAGAAAAAATTCCTAGTACTGCTCTTTGGAATGTTGCTGGTGCATTACATAACCCAAAAGGAAGCACTCCGTAGGCAAAAGTTCCCCATGGACAAGTAAATGTGGTCTTATCTTGATCTTCAGGTGCTACCTGAATTTGATTATAGCCACTAAAACCATCCAAAAATGAAAAGTACTTTTTGCCTGCTAATGTATCTAATACCTGATCGATAAAGGGCAAAGGAAAGTGATCCTTCAAATTTGCTTTGTTCAATTCCTTATAATCAATGCATACCCTCCATTTACCATTATTTTTAGGTACTATAACCAAAGGAGAAACCCATCGGCTATCTGAAATTGGATAAATGAAGTTTACATTGAGTAGTTTTTGGAGCTCTTCTTTCACTATCTCCCTAAGATTTGGATTCATCCTTCTTTGAGGTTGTCCGATTGGTCTACTGTTTTCCTCAATATAGATATGATGGATGCAAGTCTTAGGATCAATACCTTTCATGTCAGTATACTCCCATGCAAATGCAGTAGAATGTTTTTGCAAGATTTTGGTTAGTTCTTCTTGTTGTGACTTTTCCAAATGTTTGTTGATATTAAATGTTTTTCCTGGAAAAATCTCAATAGTAGAACTACCAAACTCTTCCATAGAGTAAAGAGACATTTGTCTTGATGATAAATATTCTATGTCAGATTCCAACTGAAATTGTGTGGGGTCATATTCCGAAGATGTCTCAAAATTTTCTAATGTGTTCAGAATTTGACTATCCTCACTGATTTCAGAAATGGTAAAGACAGGTTGTATAATGTCCTCATCATCGACCCATTCATTGTCTCCTACTTTTGTAATTGCTTTTGCTGGAGGATACAAATTGAATTTCTTTGTCGAATTACCATTAGAAATGTACATATCCCCAGATCTACAACTAATAAAAGCATCAGCTGTGGCTAGCCAAGGTCTTCCTAAGATAAGTGGATGCCCTCCTAGATTACTTTTGGGAGTCAAAATCATAAAATCTACCGGATATTCCCAAGAATCTAAGGAGACTGAAATATCTTCTAATACACCATCTGGTTTAATAATTGATCGATCTGCAAGTTGCAGTAAAGTAGGTGTAAAAAGAAGGTTAGGAAGTTTTAGTTGGTCCATAGTCTGTCTACTCATAATGTTGATAGCAGCCCCTAAGTCAATCAATGTGTTTGGAATTTATATCCCATTTATATGTGTCTTGACAATTGGACTTCCTGGATCTACATACTTCTGCATGGTAATTTTTCCCATCATAATATCTGCAATCTTTCCTACCAGGTGGATTCTTCTTGTGTCTTTTAGTTTCCTTCCTTGTCTTTTGAAACTCAACTCCTTTATGGTTTTTGCTAGAATAGGAATCTCTCGAATGGCTTGTAGCAAGGGAATCTTGATACAAACATTCTTCAATTCATCTAGAAAGTCATAGTTAGGCAACAAGATTTATTTTTCCACCCCCTTGTCAATTTGTAGTCTTTCAGGAAAAGGAGGTGTAGATAAAGATGTAGGTTGCTCAACTATAGGAGTTGTGGGTGTTGACTTTTCTTTTTCTTTTTGAATGTTTGAATTTTGAAGAGATTCTTCCTCAGAACCCTTATTGACTTGAAGAGAGTCCTCCTTAGAGGTATCTTGCTCTTGAATATCTATAGAAGGTTTTTCTAAAACTCTACCAGATCTGAGTTGTACATCGTTGAGAGGAACAATCATATAGGTAGGAAATTGTTGTCCTTCTACCATGTAAGTATTCTAAGGATTCTTATTGTTAGGATTTGGCAATGGCTGAGCTGGAAGTTGATTTGTCTTTTGTTGATATGGGAGCATGAGTTGAGGATTTGGATTTTTTTGAGAAGGTTGTTGTTGTGGAAATGGCAATGAAAGTTGTGGATTTGGGTTTGGAAGTTGTGGAGCTTGTTGATTTTGAAAAGATGGAGGATATTGATAAAATTGAGCAAATCTCCCATAAGGATTTTGCATCCCTTGTACCCATGGCCGATATGTATTCTGATGTTGGGGCCAAGGTTGTTGCCAAGGATTCCAATTTGGTGGGGTTTGAAAATTCATAGGGTTGTTAAACCCTTGAGTTTGTTGTCCCTGCCAAGGTCTCCTTGCAACAAAATAGAGAGATTCTACTGAATTTGGGTCTTCTTGAAAGACAGCTTTGAGTCCAGGAATTGAAGGACAATCCTTGATCTCATGATTCTCTGAGCAAATCATACATGTTTCTACAACTTTTGCATCCAAGGGACATTCCCTTAAAGCATTTTTCTTCCTACATTTCGGACAAAAGATGGCTAAAGCATCTGTTTCTGCTTTCTGCTTGTTTTGGATTTTAAGGGTGTCTAGTTGTTCACTAAGGCTCCCTAAGATATCAGTTTTTAACTCATCAAGCATATTACCAATCTCTGCCCTACTTACTGATCCAGTTGCAGATTTGTTAGCCCTAATAAGAGAAGGATCCCTAGGCCCTTTTCCAGTTTTAGATTTTCCTCTTGAGAGATGGACACATAGTTCTGTTATGTCACGAAGTGGAAGTTGAGAAATGTCTCCTTTCCCCATAATGTTTAAAATATCTATCCATTCATCTCTAATGGCTTTTAATATGAGGGCTTTCAAGGTTTCATCATCTAAATTGCTCATCTTTGCTCTTTTCAAGTTGTATTGAAATATTTCAAGTAAATCTTCCAAATTTTCATCTTCTTTTTGCATCATTTTGAATACCTCATCCTTGTGATTGTTGGGCATACAATATTCCAAGTATCTATCCAAAAATGTTTGTTTCATATCATTCCAATTCCTAATAGATTGAGTGGCTAATCCCATGAACCATTTCAAAGCAGATCCCTTCAATGTTGAAGGAAACAGTTTGAGTTTTTGAGAGTCTTCCATATAGTCATAGGTTCGGCACATGACTTCAAACTCAAACAAAAATGTTTCAGGATCCTCACTTCGCAATCCATAAAAGTTAGGGAGAACAGATGGTGAGATATTTTTCATCGTTGTATGAGTTTCCTCATCAACTATAGGGAATCCAAACAAGTTGTCTCCTTCCCTATTTCCTCCATTATTTCCTTCACCATTGTTGTTTCCATTGTTTCCTCCTCTTCTACCTCTACCTCCATCTATTACTTCCTCTACCATGATAGTCTCTTTAGAGTCCTTAAAGTCCTCTAGTTCTTCTATCAAGGGAGGATGAGAGAGAGTCTCTTTGTTTTCTAAATGGGATTTAGTAGATGGTATAGGAGAATCCTCTAATTCAGCTGCTCCTTGAGTTCCAAAAATCTTAAGGCTAGGGGTAGATGGTGGTGAATCTTGTCTATGCCTTGAAGAAGATGGAGTTGTGAAAATCGAACTCTTGGCTTTAGCTATAAACCTTCCCCTAGAATCTCTTTCTCTATGCATGTCATTTTTTATTTTTATTTTTTATTTATTTTTTATTTTTTTTAAAAGTTGGGCTAATAATTCTCTTTCTGATCTTCCAGGTCACACTAGGTGCAAGAAGAGAGCATACTTAAGAAATTACCGAACCAATAACTCTCTTTTCTGATCCTCCAGATCACACTAGGTGCAAGAGGAGAGCATACTTCAAGAAGTTATCAAGTTTTCCCTTCTTTTATGATTTTGTGTTTTTTTTTTAAGAAATTAGCTACCTAGTTACACTTCCCCGGCAACGGCGCCAAAATGTTTGGTCAATTTAGTGTGTCCTAAATTGCTGCATTTAATTTGTCAATCCGGGATTCGTAAGCTGATGAAGTGCGGCGCACTATATGTCCAAGATAACCTATTTCTTAACTTTTTGTCGTTTTTGGTTTTCTAAGATGAAATGGAAATTCTAAAATGAAAACAAGTATGGTTATGTTTGTTCAAGGAAATGATATCCTCTATAATGATTTACCAACTTGAAACTTAAAAAAGGAATTTGAAATTTACAATGACAAAACTTGAAAGGAAATGAAAATATGCTGCTGAAATGAAAAGGTGCTGCTAGTCTAATGAATCAAAACAGTGAACTAGTGAGCATGAAACCAAACTATTCTTGCTGCTGTCTAACCACAAAATAAATTATGCTGAAAGAAATCCAAAAGTTGCAATAAAGTAAATCTAAATCAATTTACATCAACTTGTCTTCTGATCCCTCATCATTAGTCCAGCTATGATTTTTGGAAGTAACCATAAACAACTTGAGTAACCGATATCTAACTTGCAGAAAGTAAACTAATATCAAACCATACATTCATAATTCAATCCCTCACCATCAGTCCAGCTGTGGCTTTCGGAGGTAACTGAAGATGTCATGCACAATTTAATATATCTAAATTTGCAGAAAGGAAACTAATACTAAACTCCACATTTCATAATACAATCCCTCACCATTAGTCCAGCTGTGGCTTTCGAGGCAACCGAAGATGTTATGAGCGCTTTAATATATCTAAATTTGGTAAAGGAAACTAATACCAAACTACACATTTATAAAACAATCCTCACCATCACCCAAATTGGCTTTCTGCTGGAGGTAACCGAAGATGTTATGAGCAGTTTAATATATCTAAATTTAACACTTGGGCTAAAATGAGAAAAACCAACTAAACAAAGCAAGATCGAAATTAAACAAACTAAGAAAACAAATTAAGCAAAGAACAATGTTAATTCCATGTCATTAGTCAAAAGTTATGCAAATCTATAAAAATGCCCAAGCCGCCTATCTATAACTCAACAAGAACACTGATCAAGAATCAGCACATAAAACATGAAAGACAGAAGTGAAATGGAAAGCATGAAAGTTTATAAACAGAAATGAAGCATATATACCATGAAAGATGCAATGTATAAACATGTGAATGGATTATGGCACAATGAGCTTTAAAGAAATCAAATAAGAACTATACAATAATGCACAGAACCTTGGCAAGTGCAGGGGCCCTCTACACCAGCCTTGGCAACAATCTTCAAGTATGAATTATGTTGGAAAATAGAGTCTTCTTATATTAAAATGCAGTCATAACAGTAAGGTAGTATTACGGCACAAAGGCAGCGTAATTACATTACAGAGTAGACTAATAAAAGATAACAGAGACTAATCGAGACTAACTCTATATGCGTATGCAAACGAGTTATTTATAACAAAAGAAACATAACTAATTCCTAAAGTTTATGCTGGTGGATAACACGTAGACCATTACGTCCACGGATCTAGGATCATGGCCGTATTGAAAAGTAAATCTATGAGGAGTGGATGTTTGAATTCGGCTATGGAGCCATGTACAGATGTCGACTTGTCCTCCGCAACTCAGAAACGGCCATATGAACCTTCACGTGACACGAAATAGAGTCCTGTCACCGTGAGACTCTATGGTTGACTTCCATTTGGACGCCTTTGACCGCAGCTTCTTTAGATGAGTTTGCTCGAGCCAATAGGACACGAACCATGTCCACATCATTTCTGACTTGCCCATGTGGCTCGTTTTTCCTGTAGACACCTGTAACATAGAGTTTCACAAAATGGCTGCGGAAAGTTGCAGCAGCTGTGGAAAGTGGCAAGATTCCGCAGCTAAATGAGCAAAATCTAAATCAAACAGCAGACACAAAAATATAGTTAAAAACCATTTTAGATGCTCTTTTGCAATTAATATACAATGATATTGACAATTTGGGAGGTTCAGGTGAGTGAAAAAGGTATAGAAAAGTGTATGGAAAAGATGCAGAATTGAGACTCAACAGGTGCATGCAGCACACTTTGGGTAGATTATTTCTACCTACTTTTGATGGGTCAATCAAGAGCACCGCTAAGGCTTGGGTCAAGGAACTAGACACATATTTTCGGCTACATCAAGTTTCAGAAGAGGAGGCCATTAAAGTAGCAGCACTGCATCTGGAAGGTAAGGCTTATTCCTGGTAGTATTTGAATCCTTTTCGTTAAATAATGCAAATATATCTACTTATGAAAATTTCACTAGGAGGTTAGTGAAGAGATTTGATCAAGAAAATTCTGAAACTTCTTTGGGTGAGCTAGCCAAACCCAAGAAACCAAAAATTTTACATAAGTTGGAAGGATCCATGAAACCAACTCCATTTCAAAACATTATTGAGGGGGTTAAAGAACTGAAACATGCTTTACCAAGGGCAAATGCCCCACTCCAGAAAGAACTTTCTTCTCAAGAAGAAGACATGAGGATTCCTCCTTCAAGAGGAGATCAAGCCAAAGGATCTCTTAATGATGAGGTACTCTCCAATGATGATGAGAATGGACAGAGAGAGCTAGAAAGAGCCTCTAGTGCTGCAATAGAAGGAGGAGATCCACCACTAGTTGGAGATGGAGATGAAGCAATTTCTTTAGCTAGAGGAGCCCTTGCATCTTTGCAAGAGGTTCCCAAGTATCTCATACATAAATATTAGGAGCAACATGTGTCTATGTTGATACGCAATGAAAAAAAAATGGAGGAAGTATGTTCCAACTTAGACCACATTTTTTGGGACATACACCATGACAGATCATTCCCTTGTGATCAAGATTTTTGACACCAATGAGATGATGGGTGTGCAACAATTGATTACATTAGAGAATGATGCCTTAGACTATGAGATCTTGCAGGAGGTAGGAGAACATGAGAAGGATGACCAACATTAAGTGATTGGGAACGTACACACCCATTATTTTCAGGAGGTATATGCACATAAGCAGGAGGATGATTTTCATAGTGAGGACAGGGACAACTCAATCCACTCACAAATACATCCTGCTCTAGGCCTTGATGTTTCATTACATGGAGGCATTCCACCAGGGAGACCCTCTGATTGGAAACTGATCAAAGAGTTCTCTCAACATGGTGCATCATTGATATATTTGGCTAAGAGAGGAGCCTTGGGAGGATTTAACACAACGCAGAGAACATTTGATGGGTTCAAAGGAAGGATGGGAAATTTTCTGATATGGACATTTCCATCCCCTACTCAGCTATTTGCGCTGAAAGATGATGATTCAAGAATCTGTGATGATACAAGCATGGTGTCAAGGGACTACTCCATATCCTTGGAGCAACAAGTGATACTTCCACATATGAAGAATATTTCTAAACATGACAAGAGGTTATTGAAACTCTTGCATGCATGGGCCACACTATGAAAGTTTTGGATGGGAAATGCCTTTCAAAAGGAGGTTGACCTCCATGTACTTCAATCTTGTCTTGGGAAATATCAGCTACAAAGGAGGCAACAAAATTGGGGTAACAATACTCCAACATTTGACTTTGGCATCAAGCATGTCAAAGAGGAGAGTTATGATGAGACACATGCTTCATTTTAGATTTCGACATCGTTGTCTTGGTTGGGAAGCCTAGATCTGTATTGGGAGTCCCAAATTTTGGTGGAATTTTCCAAGAACCTCTTCACATGTAAGGTTCTTGATGGGCAAGTGATATATGGGAGGTATAGAGTGGTTAATGGAGTCATTTATTTCCATGATCAGATCTACTTGACTAGAGACTCCAAGCTCAAGAAGGAGATTCTACATGTAGCATATGAGGCACTCTCTTCAGGACATGTAGACTTCATTGAGTCTTATCACACTATCATGGAAGGATTCTATTGGGAGGATCTCAAAGAAGATGTGCACAAACATATCAGGGGATATGTAGCTTGTTTGATGTATGAGGAGGAAAGCAACCACCTTGCAAGGTTGTTACAATCATTTCCCCTTTTGATGGAGGAATGGGAAGGTTCATCTATGGACCTCTTCACCAACTTGTCTACAATATATGGTAAAGATTATGTTTTGATGCTTATTGATAAAATAACAATGTATGTACATTTCCTTACCATACATTTGTAGCACATTTCTTCACAAGACAACAATCATCTCTTTGGATTTCATGGTCCTATTGAGACTACATTCAGTAATTGGATTGACCACTTTCTAGAGGACTTTGGGCAAGATTTTTTTTTCTTGGTTCATATTCAGCCAACACCTAATGTCCTCTACTATTTTCAAGCTTTTAAAAAGCTTATGGCAGTAAGAAATTGGTTGGATGGCCACTCATCACATCATGTTTTGAGACAGCTAGAATAAGAACAACGCTTGTGTCACTTGAAGGACTATTATCACCATCCAATATTTCATATGACACTTAGTCCATATTTATTTTGGAGCCCATATGGTGATGACACTCTATTCACTATATGCATGAAGGATTGGTCAAGAAGGATCCCTAGAATAAATGAGTGGGATCATGAGATTCCAAGTATATTTTGGCTTCATGAGGACTATATTATTGCAGCCCTAGATCAACAGCTCCAAATTTATCATAAATGGAGAGAGACACAACGTAAGTTGAACAATCTTGTCTCTCACTTTCAGCCATGCAGCCCCTACACATTGCATAAGCAGGGGATTGGTGATTGTTTCTATGAGCTACCAAGGATGGCTCACTTTTTTTGGATGATAGCATGGAGAATGGAGTTTCTCATGGGGATTGAGGTACCCAACCTTTACCATCTGTCATGCCTTAAGGAGACCAATGGACATCATATAAATTTTTCCATATATCTCCCACTTCTTTATGATGAGAGCTATTTGGTTTATTTACCAAAGGATACTTTGTTAACATGGGAGGATACATATCCATTGTAGGTTTTGTAGTATCCTTACAGTTTCTTGAGGACAAGCAACATTTTGGAGGGGAGGACTGTAATATTCCAAAATTTATTGGAATATTAAAGTTATGTTTTGTCACTTAGATAGATGAATAATTGGGTAAGGAGACCCATAAATATCTTTATTATGAATAAAACCACTTCTCATGTGAAAGCGAATCATATTTTCAGCTTAATAAAGCACCCTAAAGTGTGAACATGGGCTAAAACATGTGGAATGGGTCAGCTTTGACCAAATCAACAATGTTGTCATGGAGGAGTGGACAATAATGGAGGGATAACGCAGTTTTAGATGGAGACACATTGCATGGAAGTAGTGTCATTAATGGATGGGGATTGGTTTTTGGAAGCTCATATCTTATAAAAGGAAGAGGATGGAAGCCATATTAAGGATGTTGATATATTTTATGTTTTGATATATGGTCTGTTTAGACATATAGCTTTCTTCATCTGTTTAGCTAAGATTGCAGTGATGTTTAGCACAAGATGTTCCTGATCGGGAATCCCACCTCTTCCATTGAGAAGCTCTTGGAGGAGTTTGCACTATAATTTCACATTCAGGAATTTTTCCAAGCTTCAGTCTCATGTACAATGCAGTTCTGTTTAGAGTTGGGTTGTGTTGTAGGGTTGTAGCAGTGGAGGAGAGAGATCTCCAAATTCTGAGCTATTTTTCCATTGGAGGGATCATCCTTTCATCTGGAATCTTGTGAGGAAGACTTCAGGGCTTCATTACATATTTAGGCACCAGGAAAAGTAGAAGTCATCAGCTACAAAACAGTTCCCCTCAAGGACTGCGTTATTTTGGAGAGAAGTCGCAACAGTGGATTTATTTCCCTATTTGGAGTGTTTGGGCTTCCTGTGTGGGGATTAGCCCTTCATTTAGGAGTTATGTTGGAGGAGGATCAACCATCTTGTATATCAGATCAGTCATCTCCCATCAGTGATTCAATTTCAGAGATTATTCAGCCCTAGGGCCAAATCTGCTATATTTTGTATAATGTGTATTTCCGAAAACCTTTTCTAGGTTGTCCTGGAATTCTGTTTTGGAGCATGAATATTTCAGCTGTTATTCTCTCTCTTATACAACACAGTTTTTTGCATTCCTGTATTTCATGTATTAACAACATTTTAGATCTAGGTGTATGCTTTCATGGGAGGCTTGTTTGCCCAACTTGAGTGATATTTTCCTCAAGATCTTGTACCTATTTTGCTGTTATATTCTTAATGGAATGGATTTACTGTTGTCTCATGCTTTGATCTATTATATTTCTACACATTTCCAGTTTTATGCACTCTATTTTTTATTTTCCCATTTGGGAATATTACAATAGCATAAGGTTGTTACGAATAGTTCATCTTGATGTATTATTTAAATGTTTTATTGTACCTATGACCAAAGATGCCTTTTGATGGTTTGAAAGCTTGCCTAATACTAGTATTAGTACAGTTTAAGGTTTGTGTCATGCATTTATAAATAGATGGACAACTAAAATGGATGTTCAATTTATATTTGATGCTTTGACTAATTTTAAACAGAAAGATAATGAAACTATTGAAGAGTTCAATGACATGTTTGAAAAAGTTGTAGAGATAATCTCATTGAAAAATAAGCCAACAACTCAGGCCACATTGGCATATTATTTGATTTTTTATCAAGGAATGTTCAACTCCTTCCTAAACCAGACCGAGCCAAATATTTGGGTTAAGGCCAAAGCAAACGCAAAATATATTGATGGAAACTGGACATTGTCTGGAAAGCCGAGCATCACCTACAACATAACCCAAACCAATGGCAAGAGAATCCTATTCAACAGAATCAATAGATCCAATGACAATATTGACCAAGGAATTTAAAAAATTGCAGTTTAGCATCAGTAAAAATCAAGCAGCTTTACAAGACCGCATTGTGAAGTTAGAGAGAGGATGGAAAATGAAACCAAATTGTTTCCAAAGAGGAATTCTCAGAGCTCCATTCAAGAAATATAAGCCCTCACTAGTGTAGGCCCTTCCAAGCTTTCCTTGCAAAAGAAACTTGTGTTATAGCAGAAGGCTTCAACAAGGAAAGCTCATATATAACTAGTTTCATAAACACATGCAATATGATGCTTGGGGGTGGTAGTAGTATTATGAGAGAAGTTATTGCTCCACTGGTTGACTAAGTAACAAAATTATATTGAGATATGCCATCACCAAAGGAAATACAGAGCATTCCTGAAGCAAAATTTAAGGGTGTGATTTATAATTTTATAGTAGGAGGAAAAAGGGCACATCCAATTAAGGTCAAGAAGAACCATCTCCTCCTCCTGAGAAAATTCAAGGTGAATTTCCTAAGATAATTCAAAGTATTATAGAAACATCGTCTTTGAAAAGTTCAGATTATGATATTTCATGCTAGACAACAACTATGAAAGTTCCAATGCCTTTGGTTGAACTTGTGAATTTTCCATCATGCAAGAAGCAAATTGGAAAGACATTACGATTTGAAGTTACAAAATCTCAAAGATTGAAATTATATGGGAAAGAGGATCCTCATATTATCCTCGCGTCAACCTATTGAAGATCAAATATGAACCCTTTGCATGAGCCCTTATTCATTTCATTAGTGGTAATAGTTTGAATTTTTCACAACTGTATGCTAGACTCTGAAGACGCCATGAATGTAATGGAACTTGAATTTCCAAAGAAAATGGGTTTGATGTTGATCAGCGGTTGTCATTGATGTCAACCCAAGCAGCACCAAGGGCTAACCCAATATTGCATGGGAATTTTGACCTACAAAATTAGTATATTCTGGGTCAATAATTATTTTGATGGTTTCTACTTGTTGAGATATTTCCGTTGATATATGGCACGCCATGTAATTCTTCACAGTTTGAGAGATATTCATGTTTGATGTTTATACCCCCAGTTAATGGGCTAAAACCCCATGGGGTTGGGGCATGGGTCATTGAAAAGTCACAATTAATATTTTTTTAAGCTCCTAAAATCCCTCCCACGTTCACTTATTGAAGCCCCTCTCAACTTAAGCATTTATATAAATTGTGATCTTCTTTTCCTCCTTAGGCAAGGGATTTGGCCATCTGAAACAGGTCATCATGGAATTTTCACTCTAATTTTTTTTTTATGAAGGTTCAGAAGCTGAAATTTTTAAGAGGTGAAGAAAAAATGATGAGGAAGCCGTTGTAAAACTTTCAGATGAAGGTGCGCAACATTTTTGGAGATATGATCTATGGAAGTCAGGGTTTTTGCAGGCTCCTGAAATTCATATCAAAGAAGTGACCTTCGTAAATTCGTCATAACTCTCTCTCTGAGTATCGGATTGGAATTCCGTAAAACTTTGAGGATATTGCACAGTCTGTACTTTTGGCTCTATCAATTTCAGAGCCAAATGAAGAAAAATTGACATGTGGCATGCCGTACAAGTGCACTCTACTGAAACAGTCCATAATTAGGGCATTGTGAGAGATTGGCTATAACTCTCCCTTGAAGAATCAAAATTGGGTCAGACCTATGGCATTGGAAATATAACTCAGAGGAATACTACAAGACTGAAAATCAGATATTGAAGATATGAAATAACAGAGATACACCAGATTCAATATCAAGCTCCTAGAAGGCAAGAAAAAGCTAAATCATGTGTAGCAACCAAGGTGCATAAAAACAACAAGAAGTTCATCATATGAAGTCTTCAAGTGGGAAACACTACATACAATCATTGTAAAGGTATCATTGTACTTATTCATTGTAAATACATTATTGTAAAAATTGTACTAGTATCTATCTGCCAAGGGTTGAAGAGGCAGTGTTGGGAGGTCTAGGATCATCATTAGGTGGTTGTGTCAAAGTTGGGGTTATGGTCTAGTATATCTTCTTCTTCTACATCATTCTATATCATTGTAAAGTGGACCATTTTCCCTAGTACGGGAGTCCATTATTCTTTTATTCTTCTATAGGGTGGTAGGGTGGTGCTAGGGTGAGTTGTAGCTCATTGGGTGTTGGGGCATCCGTTTAGTTTAATACTGAAGAATCTCGGGCATTGGAGCGTCCATCCAGTGGGAGCTGGAGAAGAATGCTTTTCTATATTCTAGGAAGTTGGAGCTTTATTTTCAATTGGAGTTGAATATTAAATAATTATTAGAAAAGCATTAGGTGGTTTTTGTCTTGGAGTGGGTTTCCACCTTAAAAACTATGTGCATTTGAGTTCCTCTTGTTTTCTGATATCATTGTACAAACAATGATAATAATTGAAGATTAACTAATGCTCTAATCGAAAGGAATACTGATTCACCCCCCCCCTCTCAGTATTTCCAACAATTGGTATAAGAGCTTGGTTCCTTCAATAGCAGTTTAACAGCTGGAAGGAGGTCATGGAGCATACCAAGAATGGTGTATCTCTATTCAATTAAAATAATTATGCACTTTGGAAAGGAAGAATGGAGGTATATCTCTTGGCGCAAGGTTACGAAGTATGGGACACTATTCAAAATGGATTTACATCAACTGCAGATGAATAAGGTAAGAAGAATTTGGTAAATGATGCAAAAGCAAAGAATATTATTATCAGTGGAATTATTGAATCTTCTTATCATAAGGTTTTGGGTTGTAAAACTGCCAAAAATGTATGGGAAAAGCTTGAGAATATATATGCAGGTGACTCAAATGTAAAAGAAGCAAAGCTTCAAATCTATAGAGAAAAATTTGAGCAACTCAAAATGAAAGAAGATTGCAACATTGATGCATACTTCCAATACGTTGATGAAATAACCAATACTCTGGAAGGATTGGGAGAGCCAGTTGATGAGAATACTATTATACGGAAGATTCTTAGAACGTTACCAGGGAGATTTAACCTAAAGGTATCAGTCTTAGAATACAGTGCAAATATAGACAAACTCAGCAAGGAAGAATTACATGGAGTTCTCATAGCATATGAAATGAGACTTGATGAAGAAAAGGGTACTTCAAATCTAGAAACTGCGTTCGTTGCATCTAAGCAAACCAATAAGGACAAACAACCTTCAATTGAAATGACATGCATCTGCAACTGTGAAGAAAAGGGAGATGATGGAGAAGGTCTTTTAGATGAAGAAATGCTTACTTTACGAGAAAACTAAAACCTGGTAAGGGAAAATTCAAAGGTAAACTTCCATTGATATGTTTCGGTTGTGGTGAGGTTGGGCATTTCGTAGCAAAATGTCTGAAAAAAAGTGATGACAACTCAAAATGAAAGAAAGGCGTTAAGAAATTCAACAAGCAAGGCAAAAAGAAAGGATCCAAAAAGAACTTTCTCTCTAAAGAAGATAGCTCATCATCCGATGAAGAAAGTGACAGCAAATAAGAAGCCAATGAGAAAGTATTGTTTATGGCCAAGCACAATAAACAAGAAGTATCAAACAATGAAGAAGAAGGTTTGACCATAGAAGAATTTTATGAGGAGGCAATCAAGCTTATAAAAGAGCTCAATGCTAAGAAGATCCATTCCAATACTCTTGAAGAACAAGTTCAAGGTCTCAAAATTGATATTGAAGAACACAAATGTATTGAAGAGTCACTTCAAAAGAAGTTGGAAGAAAGCAACCAAGAAAGGGAAGCATTAGAAGCCAAAGTAGTCTCGTTGAGTAAGGAAGTGAAGAAAGGAAAAACTGTCCAAAACTATGCCAACAACTCAAGGGCATTGGAAGAACTCATCAACATTCAACGATCTTACAACGACAGAACTAGCCTCGGTTACAAAGAAGAAGAAGCAGGACATTCTACAACAAAATACAATGAACCCATGAGATCTGACATACATGAAGACTTCATTGGACAAGATTCGCAAGCACATCCTTGGAAGACGATTCCTCAATGAAGATTTTCATCCAGGTACCAACATATTTTTCATGGCTATTGTTATTCATGTGGAAAATTTGGTCATAAAGCTGTAGAATGTCGCACGTACCCTAGGAACCAATACAATTCCAAGAGATTCTTCAAATATGAACCTCCCAGGGCTCTACGAAACATCAATAGATTTGAAAATTTAATAAATAATATGGAATGTTACAAATTTCAGAACTTTGGACACATAGCCAGAGGCTACAGACTTGAAAATCCTCCAGAAGAATCTTCGAAGCCACAGAATGAACGAACATGGAAGAAGAAGAAGACTGATAATTGTGCTCTCACTTTCAAGGCTCAAAAAAATAAAGATGTGTGGTATGTTGACAGCGGTTGCTCAACGCATATGACTGGAGATAGAAGGAAATTTGTATCTATGAAAGAGAAGAAGGATTGAACCTTATCCTTTGGAAATGATGGATCTTCAAATGTTATAGGATCAGGTACTATCACTCTCGGAAGCAAAGATGTTATAGCCAAGAATGTTCTATTGGTCAAAAACATGAATCACAATCTGCTCAGTGTTGGAAAAATGTGTGATCGAGGACACAGAATGCTATTCAGCTCCACAAAATGTGAAATCAGGAAAGGCAGGTATGGTAAAATTGTGGCTACAGCAAGTCGAGCTCCAAACGACATATATGTTCTAAATGAAGAAACTAAAGCATGTCTACTAGCTAAAGAAGATGAAAGATGGTTATGGCACAAATGAATGGGTCACATAAACTTTGACAATCTTGTCAGGATAAGCAAAAAGGAAGCAGTACGAGAAATGCCGAAAATCTCAAAACCTTCCAACACACTATGTGAGGCATGTCGGCATGGCAAGAAGACAAAATTCCAATTTAAAACAAAAGAACACTTTTCATCACATCCATTGGAATTGATACATACTGATCTATGCGGTCCTGTGAGAACAAAAGGCTTAGACGAAGAATTATATTTCATGTTAATGGTAGATGACTATACCAGGATGACAACCGTCAGTTTCCTAAAGAAAAAATCTGAAGCATTTGAGTGCTTTAATATCTACAAGGAGTTGGTTGAAAATGAAACTGATTTGAAAATAAAGTGTTTAAGATCAGATAATGGTGGAGAATTCACTTCCAAATTATTTCAGCAATACTGTGATGAAAATGGAATAAAAATGAAATTTTCAACAACACGAACACCTCAGCAAAATGTAGTTGCTGAAAGAAAGAATAGAACCGTACAGGAAATGGGTAGAACAATGTTGAAGGACTCAAAATTGGATGAAACATTTTGGGTTCAAGCAATTGATACGGATGTCTTCATTATCAACCGAAGTCTTCTCATAAATAATTGCAACAAGACTCCATATGAATTATGGAAAGGAAAACCAACTAATGTAAAATATTTCAGAATCTTCAGAAGAAAATGTTATATCAAAAGAGAAGATCAAAATTTGTGTAAGTTTGAATCACGTGTTGATGAAGGTATCTTTGTTGGTTACTCACGCAAAAGAAAGGCCTATAAATGCTATAATCTAAGATGAAAATAGATAGTGGAGAGCATAAATGTTACATTTGACGAAGATGGTGTTCTAGCGAGTAATGGGTAGAGCAATGTTGAAGGACTCAAAATTGGATGAAAAATTCTGGGTTCAAGCAATTGATACGGAAGTCTTCATTATCAACCGAAGTCTTCTCAGAAATAATTGCAACAAGTATCCATATGAATTATGGAAAGGAAAACCAGCTAATGTAAAATATTTCAGAATCTTCGGAAGCAAATGTTATATCAAAAGAGAAGATAAAAATTTGTGTAAGTTTGAATCACATGTTGATGAAGGCATGTTTGTTGGTTACTCACGCAAAATAAAGGCCTATAAATGCTATAATATAAGATGAAAATAGATAGTGGAGAGCATAAATGTTACATTTGACGAAGATGGTGTTCTAGCGAGTAATGATGAGGATCTAGAATCTTTGAAACTTGAGACAGAGGTTGAAAAAGACACAGATACAATTGTAGAACAAGAAGCAACTATGAGGAAGAAGTAAACAATGCTCATCAATATATACCAGAACAACAACAAGAAGCTCCTCCAAGGAGAACAAAAGAGTGGATTCAAAAGAACCATCCATCAAATCAAATCATTGGTGACATAAATGAAGGTCGACAGCTTTGTTCATCACAACAAGCTCACGTTGCTTTTCTAGCAACCTTTGAGCCTAGTAGTTTTGAGGAAGCCAGCCAGAATGAACATTGCGTAGCAGCTATGAATGAAGAATTAGATCAAATTGAGAATAATAACAACTCGGAATTAGTTCCACGACCAAAAGAAAAAAATTTCATTGGGACTAAATGGGTGTTTAGGAACAAATTGAATGAAGATGGGAAAGTTACCAGAAACAAAGAAAGATTGGTTTGCAAAGGCTATGCACAAGTGGATGGAATTGATTTCGACGAAACATTTACACCAGTTTCCAGAATGGAATCCATCTAAATGTTTCTCACCTATGCATGTTCAAGAGATATCAAAGTCTACCAAATGGATGTTAATTCAGCGTTTCTGAATGGAGAATTAGAAGAAGAAGTTTACATCGAACAACTTGAAGGTTTTCTACTATCAGAAAAATAATACTATATCTGTAGGTTAAAGAAGGCTCTATATGGTCTCAAGCAGGCTCCCAGAGCATCGTATGCTCGTCTTGATGGATATCTACGTCAAAAAGGGTTCAAGAAGGGTACTGTTGATTGCAATCTTTATGTACAAATAGATAAAGATAATTTAACAATCGTTGAGGTATATGTGGATGATATACTATTTGGTAGCAATGATGATCGACTAAGTAAGAAATTTTCTACAAAGATGCAAAGTGAGTTTGAGATGTCTTTACTTGGCGAGCTGACATACTTCTTAGGGCTTCAAATATCTCAGCAAGAGAAAGGAATATTTATATGTCAAGCCAAGTACATCAAGGAAATGCTCAAGAAATTCAAAATGGAAGATTGCAAACCCGTCCTTACTCCGATGGTAACAGGTTGCAAATTGAGAATATATTACTCATCTAAGGATGTGGATCAGAGGTTGTAAAGATCTATGATTGGTAGTATTCTATATGTAACAGCCTCTCGGCCAGATGTTATGCAAGCAGTTGGAGAAGTAGCAAGATTCCAAGCAGCACGAAAAGAATCACATATTATTGCCGTCAAAAGAATTCTTCGATATATAAAGGGCACAGAAGAATATGTCTTGTGGTATCCCAAGGGTAACAATCTCATTATTTAAGCCTTTATAGATGCAGATTGGGTAGGAAGCGTTGATGATCGTAAGAGTACTAGTGGAGTAGCATTCTATCTAGGTGGTTGTCTCGTATCATGGTTGAGCAAAAATCAATCTTCAATCTCGTCATCTACAGCGGAAGCATAATACATTGCAGCAACATCATGTTGTACCTAAGTCCTTTGGATGAAACAAAATTTGGAAGATCTTCAAGTACAATTCAGTGAGCCTATTCCCATATTCTGTGACAACACTAGTGCCATTAGCATCTCCAAGAATCCTGTCATGCATTAAAAAACAAAACACATTCCAATCAAATATCATTTTGTTAGAGAACAAGTTGCTGAAAATAATATCAAACTTGAGTATGTTTGTACAAAAGAACAAATTTTTGATATATTCACTAAAAATTTACCTCGTGAAGCATTTGAATATCTTTGTCAAAAGCTTGGGATTCTCCCAAGTTCTCATTATATTACAGGTCTGTAAGACGGTTGTGTGTCAAGGGGAGTGGAAGTGTGTACAAGTCTGTAGGATGGTTGTGTTTCAGGAGGAGTTACCCTTTGCCATTGATGTCAAAGGGGGAGAGAATTTTGTAGGAAGAGGTGTCATGATCGCAGGGGGAGTACTTGTGTTGCCATCAATGCCAAAGGGGGAGATTGTTGATAAGGAGTTGTCATTGATGTCAACCCAAGAAGCACTAGGGGCTAACCCAATATTGCATGGGAATTTTGACCTACAAAATTAATATATTCTGGGTCAATAATTCTTTTGATGGTTTCCACTTGTCGAGAATTTTCCGTTGATATATGGCACGCCATGTAATTCTTCACGGTTTGAGAGATATTCATGTTTTAATTTTGTACCCCCAGTTAGTGGGCTAAAACCCCATGGGGTTGGGGCATGGGTCATTGAAAAGTCATAATTAATATTTTTTAAGCTCCTAAAATCCCTCCCACGTTCACTTGTTGAAGCCCCTCTCAACTTAAGCATTTATATAAATTGTGATCTTCTTTTCCTCCTTAGGCAAGGGATTTTGCCATCTGAAACAGGTCATTGTGGAATTTGTGCTATAATTTTTTTTCTAAGAAGGTTTAGAAGCTGAAATTTTTATGAGGCGAAGCTGAAATATTGAAGAAGCTTCTGTAAAAATTTCAGATCAGGGTGCATAATATTTTTGGAGATATGATCTGTGGAAGTCAGGGTTTTTGCAGGCTCCTGAAATTCATCTCAAAGAAGTGACCTTGGTAAATTCTTCATAACTCTCTCTCTGAGTATCGAATTGGAATTCCGTAAAAGTGGAGGATATTGCATAGTCTGTAATTTTTCTCTATCAATTTCAGAGCCAAATGAAGAAATAGTGGCATGTGGCATGCCGTACAAGTGCGCTCTGCTGAAACAGTCCATAATTAGGGCATTGTGAGAGATTCGGTATAAGTATCCCTTGAAGAATCCAAATTGGGTTAGACCTATGGAATTGGAAAGATGACTCAGAGGACTACTACAGGACCAAAAATAAGATATTGAGGATCTAAAATAACAGAGATACACCAGATTCAATATCGAGCTCCTAGAAGGGAAGAAGGGAGGTCTAGGATCATCATTAGGTGGTTGTGTCAAAGTTTGGGTTATGGTCTAGTATATCTTCTTCTTCTACATCATTCTATATCATTGTAAAGTGGACCATTTTCCCTGGGATGGGAGTCCATTCTTCTTTTATTCTTCTATAGGGTGGTAGGGTGGTGCTAGGGTGAGTTGTAGCTCATTGGGTGTTGGGGCATTCGTTCAGTTGACTACTGAAGAATCTCGGGCATTGGAGCGTCCATCCAATGGGAGCTGGAGAAGAATGCTTTTCTAGATTCTAGGAATTTGGAGCTTTAGTTTCAATTGGAGTTGAATATTAAAGAATTATTAGAAAAGCATTAGGTGGTTTTTGTCCTAGAGTGGGTTTCCACCTTAAAAACTATGTGCATTTGTGTTCCTCTTGTTTGATGCTATCATTGTACAAACACTGATAATAATTGAATATTAACTAATGCTCTAATTGAAAGGACTACAGTTACCCCCCCCCTCAGTATTTCCAACATTTGAATACTTCAAGACCCTATCGAAATGTATGTGTCTTTGATTCCTGAGAGATTCCTTTAGTGGTTTTTATCAAGAACCTCCAAGTCCATCCAAAAACTTACCTATATGTCTTCATCATTATAGACATAGTAGTGTTGGACATTTTTGCAACAAGGGAATGTTGTTGTCATGAAAATGGGCATCAAATATGGACACATAAAAATGAATTTCTCATATACTACCATCCTAACTAATTTTTTTGAGACAATTATATTGTACAAAGAACCTTTCAGTGAAAACCATGTTGAATCCCAAGGAAACTTGAGAACTATTTCACTTGTTTGGAGGAAAGCATGGGATCATACATTGTGCTTGCAGTAGAGCTAGCACCAAGGAAAAAAACTGGAAGAATGTGGAAGATGAACTTCGATTTTGCAAGTTCCAAACAAGGTAATGGGACAAGTATAATCCTAACCTTTTTGGATAAGGTATTGGTTTATTTAGCTATAGATTGGAATTCGAAGTTACTAACAACATTGCCAAGTATGAGGCACTTTTTCTTGGTATAAATACATGTAGAGATCTAGGAATTAAAATTTTAGAAGTAATAGGTGGTTTTGACCTCACTATATGCTAAGTGAAATGGTTGCATGCTTGGAAAATGAAAGGTTGAAAAGATTTGGACAAGCAGTACCAATTTCCATAGAGAAATTTGATATATTGGGATTAGAAGTGTGCCCAAGGCCATGAATGAAAAATCTTATGCTTTAGTATTTTCAACCACCTTATTCCAACCTTGTCCAAAGCTAAACCAAGGTGGCCAAATTGATACGATTTACACACCTTCAATTCCAGACAGCATCAAGCATTGGTAGGTTTTTGAAGGTGATGCAGAAATAGTTGGGTTCCTCGACAACACAAAAGAATTTGGAATATATGAGGTTGACAGGAGGGAAGATGATTCAATAGAACAATGACCAACAAACAAAATCCCTTCAGGTATGGTTCCTTTGGAAGCAAGCTTCAACAGAGACAACATGTTTACAGGTAGAATTGAGACAATAAAAAAAAATGAGTATGAAGATACCAATGTAGGGAGAGAGAAAATCCAATATTGAGCAAGCTTAAACAAATACAATTTGTTTATATGTAGAATTGAGACAATATGACCAAATGAGTATGAATATACCAATGTAGGTATAGAGACAAATCCAATCTTGACCAAGATTGGAAAAGTAATCACTTCAAAAGAGAATGAGAAGATTGGGTATTTGATCAAAATATGTAAGGATGTATTTGCTTAGTCATATGATGACCTTAAGGCTTACAAGGGTGATATCATTCAACACACCATTCCTTTTCTAGAAGGTGCCAAGCCATTTTGCCAAAAACTAAGGCAAATAAACCCCAAATTGGCACCTCTAGTAAAGCAAGAGTTGGAAAAGTTGCTATGTGCATGTATGATTGCTCCAACAAGACATACATCATGGTTGTATTAGGGGAATTTTGAGGTCTAAAATGGGCCCCCTAAGGAAATTATAAAATATTAGTGGAAATAATAAAATAAGATTTGATTACATCATCACAATTTAGAGGGAAAAAAGAAAAAAACTATTTTTTTCAACTCGTATTTTCAACGTATCTCCCAAAGTTTTTATTCAAATTTCGAGCGGGAGTAATCGTTGGATGAAAAATTTAATTCGTCATCCAATTATTACCCATATTTCATACTTTCGATGTATCCTGCTACACGAAAAATGAGAAATACATGAAAAATGTAATTACAATCACGTTTTATCATGTATTTCTCATTTTTCATGTAGGAAGGTCCATCGAAAGTATGCAACACGGGTACTCCTTGGATGAGGAATTAAATTTTTCATCCAACGAGTACTCCCACTTGAAATGTGAGTAAAAAATTATTTGAAAATACGAGTTGAAAAAGTAATTTTATTAATTTATTATTTTTAATATTTTTACCCTTTTACTTAAAAAATGGTTAATCATCCCCCATGGTTGACATCATCATCTTGAATCCTATTGGTTCTTATAAATTTTATTTTGGTTGTACATTTTTCGTAGGAGGCCCATTTTAGACTTCAAAATTCCCCTAATGTCTAACCTTGTGGTGGTTAGAAAGAAGACATGGAAAATAAGGTCGTATGTGGATTTCCAAACCTTCACAAAGCTTCCATCAAAGAAAATTTCCCTTTGCCCAACATGGAAATTTTATTGCAGATAATTACATGTTCCAAGATGATGTCATTCTTGAATGGGTTCTATGGATATAATCTAGTATTGGAAAAAGAAGAAGATAGAGCGAAAAATGAATTTACCACTCCTTGGGGCACTTTTGAGTATATAAAGATGCCTTTCAGATTGTAGAATGTGGGAACTTCCTTTGAAATAGCCATGGATTATGATTTTAGGGACATAGTTAATAATGTCATAGAAATATACTAGGATGATCTTAGAGTCTTCTCAAAGAATAGGAAGGATCATCTTAGCTACTTGAGACAACTTTTTGATAAGTGAAAAAAATATGGTATATCTCTCAATATTAAGAAGACCATCCTGGGGTTTATAGAAGGAAAGTTACTTGGACACATATTATCCAAGGAAGAAATAAGATTTTACCCAAAAAGGATCCATGTTTTCCATCAAATTATTAAACCAAGAAATTAGAAAGAGTTGCAGTTTTTCTTTGGCAAATTAAACTTCATCTGAAGATTCATTCTAAATGTAGCAAAGATCACAAAACCCCTTAACTATTTTCTAAATAAAGATGAAGTTTTTATATGGGATGATGCAAGCCATACAACATTCCATAATTCCAAAGATGTTATAGTCAATTCTCCAGTTTTGGTGAGCCCTAACTTTGAAAAAGTTTTTCTTGTTTTTTCTTTTTCTTCTAATTATACTATTAAAGGAGTTTTTCTTCAAAAGAATGAATAGGGAAATGAAATTCCAATTGCGTTTGTGAGTAAAATGCTAAGGGATGAAAAATTAAATTATTCCATCATGGAGAAGCAGGCCTATGCTTTGCTTAAATCACTTAAGCATTTTAGAACCTACATTGGGTTTTCCAAGATTATAACATTTGTTCCTCATCCAACAGTGAAGGATATCTTGTCACAACATGTTTGTTTGGGATCAAGGGGTAAGTGGTTTGCTAAGATTCAAGAATATGATTTAGAGATAAGACCCACAAAAAATAGTAAGGGCCAAAGATTAACAAAGATTTTGACCAAGGGCAATGAAGAAGCTCCTGGAATCAACTTGGTTAATGCAGTTACATCAAATGGCATACATAGATCATCTACTACCTCAAGCATGTGACTAGACCTAGACACCTTCCCAAGCACAATAAAAGGGCCTTGAGGTTAAAATATTTAAGATGTTGCTTCATAGAGCAAGGTTTGGGATGGATAAATCACAATGGTTTTGTTTTGGATGTGTTAGCCTGAATGAAGCAATAAGTTTGACCAATGAGATCTGTCTAGTTTTGAGAGAGAACGTAACATAGAAAAGAAAATTTTACATAAGATCCCTATGGGTGGCTACGATTGGCCAACTATATGGACAAATGTGTGCATATTTGTCAGAGAATTCTAGCCATGCCATTTTTTCATAGGAGAATAGAATTTAGCAACAAGTCCTCTCCAACCAGTTGTAGTTGAAGCACCATTTCAACCAGTGTTCTGTACTCTTGAAATGGATTTGATGATGATGATTTAAAGATCACTTGGTATTCCTTAGAACAAAGGTTTGATTAATTTTTCGGCCTTTCATTTCAAAGTTTTATCTCTTACATTTAAGGTTTGGTTGGGATGTCATTTCAGAAAAAGAGTGATGTTGATCCTATGAAGAAATTGATATGTATGTTGTCCCTATTTGTTGAATAACTGTGCCCTAGATTGTGGGTTCTTATGAAAATTCTCTGAGGTAATTGAAATAATAGAAATGACAAGCCTCGAAAGAAGAAAGTGATGAAGCTACAAAGGACCACAGATCAACCTCTATGAAGTGTTTAACGAGGGTGATTTCCTGAGACTATACAAAGCTACTTCTAGAATACATGAAGGCCCTGATCAGTGAAATGTTTTTTGAGAAAATCAAAGTCCTATCTCGAGAAAAATTCTAAAGCAAGAAGGCCATAACATGAATAATAGAATTGTAACCTTTTGAAAGTTTTTGATCTATCAGTAAAAGAAAATGCAGCTCATTTTGAATTTGGGGTCTTGGATAAGGGCTATAGCACTCTTGAAGTGCTCATTCATGAAGAATCGTTAGAAGAATAAGCCACCGCTAATACATTTATGTGGTAGAAAATTCGAGCAACTATGACCTGGTCTCGTGTGTATATATATATATATTTTATCCCTATCTTCTAAGGAAACCAACCTATCAAGGGTGGTTGAATAGGCCGATATTGTTGCTGCTCCTTGAAGAAAAGGTCTCGAATGTGTTGATTTGTAATTAGGCCGAGAGAATGCATTGACAGATTCTCAGAGGATTCATTCCTGTATGAAATCATACAATGGGAACATTCCTATTACAATATATTTCTCATGGAGAGTTGGTATAAACCTATAAGTTTTGATATAGTGCAGATCTGAGAAATAGAGATCGAGATCCTCTGTACAATTCCATATCTTATGCAATGAGAAGGATTATTTGACCAAGAGAGAGTTGGTGCCTTGGTTTGATCAATCCTCAAAAAAGAAATGAATTCTGTCTCTCACTGAAGATGTCCTTGAAGAGGGTATTATAAAATTTCCAGAACCTCCTCTATTATCAGGTACAATTCTTTGTTGAAGAATATTGCTTATGGCATTCATATATAGATCTTTGTTTAGGAGTGTTGTATCACCTATCCAAGTTGATATGAGAATCATATCCAAATAATATCTTTGAGGGATCTAAGAAGACATGTTATGGCACCGTTATAAGGCTTTCTAACAAGGATTGCAATAAAGAGGTAACTTATATTATTCTTGGCTAAGGTAGGTTGTTAGATGATAATGTTTAAAAGGACTACATTGGTTGATGAACTTGATCTAAGTATTCCAAGATCTACTCTACATATTACTAAATTTACAGGTGATTGAGTTATCGTAATATGTGACATCCTAAGTTACAATATGACATCTGGGGTTATTTTGAGATGTACTAAGGATATTTTATCGAAATGCTACAGGAGATCGGAATCTATTCTGCTGAGATTGTTCATAGTTTGACTGAATCGAAAGGAAAACAATATGCTGAAGTTATGATTATAGGTTAAGGTATGATCCTGTCTGTACAAAGAATGATAACTAAAATAAGGGTATGTATGAATCAGCTAACTGAGACCCTTCACTAGATGAGGTATATACTATAGTTGTAATCAACATACCATGCCTCATTGAAAATATGTCTTGCTAAGAATCTTCATACTAAAATTTGTCTGACGGTGACAAGTCCAAGGATGTTTTACCATATATAATTCACAACATACAGATCTTATACTGAATTTTCATATTCAATACAGTACTCAAATGTTGGTACAACTATAGTATAGCCCGGATAATTAATTGAATCTTTGTGATAAATACAACATAAAAAATACAGATCAAGCATATTGGAATAAAATGAAAAGCCCAGAATTTGGAGTGAGATTTGGAGATTCCCTGATTTACTACAACGATAGGTCAATGATATGATCCTCTCATGCATTGTTGGTTATTGATGATGAAGCTCATTTAAAGCTACCTTCAGGATTTAAAGAAAATAAATAAGATACTGATGATTACATTTTGAGTAAAGGTATTTCTATGACATTATATCAGCAACTTACCTCTACCATGGATGTCTTATCCCTCCCCACAAGTATAGCAAAATATATTTCTGTTTTTCGAAGTGAACTTCCAGAATCATACCATGCTCGATTGCATTAAAAATTTATCTTCAAATTTAAATGGATCTCATGCTGAGAAAATTTCCAGACGGATACTTTGGGGGAAAGTCTAATCATATGTGTTACACCATTTTTTGGTCATCTAACCTATTATCATTAGATGGACCCAATTACACCATGTAAGACCAATTTTACCCTAAGTAAAATTGCTTTCACTATGTGAAATAACTTAGTAAAACACCTTTATTAAGTTGTTTATGGTCTAAACAGGAAACCCAAAAAGGAAATAATAAACAATCTATATTTGTTTATATTTCCTCAAAGAATAATTAGTTAAACATCAATTTAATTATTATTCCTGGTCATATTTAACCCAAAACAAGGAAATCAATTAAATAAATCCTTATTTATTTGATTATTTCCTAGGAATAAGTTATTTAATCATGATTTAAATAATATTCCTAGTTAAATTTGATTAAATCATTTATAAATAATTAAATTAAATAAATCATTATTTATTTAATTATATTTACACCATTTCCTTAAAATAATAAATAAATCATTTATTTATTTATTATTTATAAATAAAGGAATTGACCCAAGTCAAAAATCCTTTCCCCTCTAACAAATATAATAAAATATTCCTAAAAGGTGGTTCTAGAATTTGATTAATAATATTTTATTCATGCACCAAAGTTCTAGACTGCCCTAATATTTTGTTATAAATAGAAGGGGTTTCCCATTCTTTTGTCACCTTTCATTGCATATTAGATCACTCTAGATCTATACTCTTGGTCTGACTTTGAGCCATTATCATTGTCATATTCTCCATTATTTACTTTATGAGCTCCCTTTGAGTTCTATGTTTGTCTAGGTTTTCTACACCAACAAGAGAGAGAAATTCTAGATCTAAAGTGCTGAGGACTTTCAAGAACCCATCCCATCGAGGAGAATTGGAAACACCTTTCTTGTTTTCCTCTCAGGTGCCCTTTAATATAAAAATTCTTTCAAAAATATTGTTCTTGTCTTGTCTATTGGATGCATGGAGCAAAACTTCATTTTTACTGCTTAATGTATTTTTATGCATAGATATGGATTTGTGCAGCTTTGTCTTGATCAACTAACTGCAGATTTGAAGATATTGGCAGCCATAATTGATGTTAGGGATATTTGTTATGCGCAGCTAAAGTGGTCTTTTTCCGACAAAATATTCATACTAACAATTGGCGACTCCACATGAGTTTTCTTTTGCGACCGCTGTCATTTCATATATTCCTGCATATCCAACTATTTCAGACCCTAGGGTTTCTCTTCAGTTTTTTTTTTCCTATTTTATGGTGTTTTTGACCTCTAAAACCCTCAAACATTAAAATTTTTAACTTCCATGTGTTTCTGGCCCTATTGCGCAGGTGACAGACATCAGCGGTAGCTGAGACGACAACTTTTTCTGAAATCTGCCACTGAGAGACCCGGATATGCAAGTCACACTTATCGGCCCAAAACCTGCGAACTAGACTAGAGGACGCACTTTTCTGCCTAAAAACTGTGACCTGGACTGAAAACAGGTTAGAACCTGCGACCTGCACTTTTTTCTGCAATTTTCCAGCAAATTTTCTGGGTTTGTCTGAAGCTTCTGTCAGGGTTTTCTAGCCTCTATATTCGCCCATTTAGACCTATTTCTGATCTGTTTTACTCAAATAAGTGGGAATCTTGCCCCTTAGGGATTTAGTACCCTCCACTTTTTGTGGGCAAGTTTTAGCTGTTTCAGACGTCTGAATTTTCAGAGTTTCAGCCTTCTTCTTTTCAGATCTGATACCTACTTTTAGATCCCTTTTAGATAAGCTCTTCTCCCTTCCAAATCGCCTCATATAGTTTTGTTTGGGTTTTCCTCCAGGGTCACCTCCTTGTCCCTCCTATCTTTAGCTAATTTCCCCCTTTGTTGCAGCAACCTTGCCCCTGCCTCTTTGCTTTTTTCTGCACCTCCTTTCAGCAGATTTCTCCTTTAGATCCCTGTCCCTCCCGAACTTAGATCTATTGGCCCTTATTTAGTGTGTTTTGACTAGATTTTTTCCATATTTTTAGACTAGTTTTGGGATAGCCGCCTTCTTGGGTTAGATTGCTGCATAGTTAGCTATTAATTTTCTGTTATTTCAGCATTATATACTATTCTCTGCAGATTTATTTTCAATTACACAACACACTTCTTTCTTTTACTCTCAAAACCTTTGGGTTTAAAAATTAAAATTAACACACGCCACCCACTGACCCTAAGCGAAGAAGAGTCTGGTTAACACCGCCAGGCAAAGACTTTAAAATCAATTGACACTGCACCTTTCTTCCCTTGTTTCGACATTGTGATCACTTGATTCTGCACCTGCCTGCCCTTGTTGGTCCTTCTTCTTCCCTTTGTGCCATCATCTTTGTGCCCCCAAGGCATATATCCTGGAGACTTCTTGGCCTTCGCCCTCAGTTTCTGGTTGGTCAACCTACTCCTTCCCACCGTCGTCGAGTTAGTCCTCCTCCGAGTCCACACTCCAACTCCTCTTCTGATTCTTTGGGTTCTCCCCCTACTTCTGGTTCTCCCCCTATTACCTTCACCATGTCTGGTCTAGGGCCTAATGCTAGCGGCATCCCCGGCCGTAATGCTGAGAATGTTACTAGCGGAACCACCATGGGAACTACCTCGACTGCTCCCTTTCTCCCCTTCATGGCAGGCCTCAGTCTCCCCAATTTCAATCAGTTTATCAATGATCCTATCCTCCACGATGTTGGTTGGCCTGCTATGCCAACCAAGCTCCCCTCCGACATTCCCAAGTTCGAAGGCCTTACTGGAGAGGATCCCTCAAACCATATCCAATCTTTCCACGTGGTATTCATCCCATTCCATTACTAATGATTCCATCTGTCTTAGATTGTTCCAACGCACACTTACACGTGAAGCTTCTAAGTGGTATGTTGATCAGCCCACTTCCTCTCATACCACCTTTGCGACTCTTGCCCAGGATTTTTTATCTTACTTCCAGCTTCCCCTTCGTTATGACACTGGTATTGAACTTTTGACTTCTTTCCATCAATCATATGCGACCCGCCTATCCGATCATGTCTAGGAATGACGTAGAAGAAAGAGCCTATGTCAATATCCTACCTTCAAATACCATGTCTACATGGACTGGTTCCTTAGATCTCTCTTTCCCCCTATCGGGAAAGATGTCGCATCACATTTTCGTCCAACTGAAGAAGCTGCCCTCAAAATGGCGTTAAAATATGACCTGATCTACGCTCAGATGGGTTATGTTCATACTGTTCTACCTGCTCTCCCAAGACTTGGTGATGCCAATGGACTGGAGGCACCTCATGCCGTCGACGGTATCATTGGAGCTATCTCTCATACATACACCCAACCTCCCATGGGTTATGGTTTTCCTGGGGGGGGAGGCAGCACCTCCCACACTTTTTCCCCTCCCGGTAGCACGTCTCTAGGATATGCCATACCCCCTCTTTTGGCCCAACCCCCTTATTATCCGTATCCCCACCTTGGTGCTCTAGCTCCTCCAACATCAGCACCTCTGCCTCCCTTTCCTTCTCAACCCCCGCAACAGTAGTCACCGCCCCCTCAAGAGCAGGTGGATGCACAACAGGGATTTGTGGCTACCCAACCACATGACGGACAGGAAACCACTCAACCTTCCCCTTCTGGTTCCTTCGATTACTAGATTCTCATGATGAGCTCTGATCAACCTTTACCTGTCGACCTTAACCTTCAAACTCGGTCTCATTAGTACCCCAAGCCTCCCATTTCGTCTATCCCCAAGTCAGCTTATTCAGGTTCTATAGAGCCTCTTTTGACATCTAATGGTCCCTTGCATATCCCTCAACCCAAATTTGAGGTTCATACCAAGATTCCTAAGGGCCCATTACGCTGAAATGTTGCTTCTAGTCGAGCTGCTCATTCGTATAGCACAGTAGATGATTTGGCGCAGTCTCCTGCTGCCATTTCAACACTAGAACTCCTCCAGTCATGTCCTTCTCAAAATAAGGCTCTAATATCCACCACGGGTGTTGTAGATCCTGCTGATGACCAATTGATTGTTTTCGACGCCCGTCAATCAGAACATCCTCTCCTTCTTGCTTCTGTAGTTTTCCAAATCCCAGTCAAAATCCGTAACGCTCACATTTCTCGATGTATTATTGATGAGGGGGCATCCACCTGTGTGATGTATACTCCGGTTTGGAAACAACTCGGATCTCTTGAGCTGGACCCTTCCAAAATCACCCTGCGTGCATGGGACGGCCATGCCTCCCAGCCCATTGGCCTATTCCATAATTTTCCTATCACTCTTGCGAGCAAGACTGTTTGCGTTGAAATTGACGTCATCGACGCCCCTCTTGATTATAACATTATTTTGGGGTGTAGCTACACCTATGCCATGTCTTCTGTCCCATCTTCGGTCCACCGCAAGATGTTTTTCCCTCATAATGGAAAGATAGTCACCATTGACAAGTTGACATATCATGAGCCAAAATCTCAGACCTCCCCTGAGTCGACCATATCTTCTGTAGCCAATAAGAAAACTGTCGATTCTTTGACCAATGTCTCCCCTGGCATCTACAAAGACTCCTCCTTGCTTGGAACTTTCCTGGTATTCCTCCTCCTCCTCTCTCTAATCCCAGCTTAGTGAATGTTTGCATGATGCAATCGTCTCGGGCTGACCTTAAACGACCCGCTTCGGCTAGTCAGCAACCTCAACCTCAACCTTGACTGCCGTAACCTGCTCCTAGCCCTTCGCCTCAGCCAGTCGGACCTCTTCCTTCTGGCCCTTCTCCTATAGCTGGTACCCATGAGCCCCTCTATCCTCCTGGGTCGGTTCCACTAGGTCTCAACCATCTTGGAGCCATCCCTCCTGGCCATTACCCCGCTGGTCAGATACCTTTCCATTCTCCCCCTCCCGGCATCTATTCGGTTCCCATCATGGCCACCCTTTCTCTCCCTAACCCGAACCTGGGTATACACGTCTGGTACATTGATCCTCCAGCCACTACCTCGCCTAGTCACCCCAAACCTTACCTTGCTTTGACACCAGTTCAACTGGTTCCCTTATCTTCTTCCGTTGCTACAGTGCCACCCGCACCTCAACAGGACCCTTCTCCTGTTGTGACAACTCCAAGAAAGAAAGGTAAAGCTCACAAGGGGGCATCCAAAGCCAAGGCCACCACGAATGACCCTACCCCTACTCCACCCACAAAGCCTTGCACCTTATGTGATGTCATCGGTCATGCCACCCATACTTTTCCCTAATTTCCCTACATTAAACCCATGGTTAAAGTCGCGTTCCCTGAGTCTACAGTCCCTAAAACCTTTGTTTCTTCCTCGACTGTAGCCAAGAACCCAAAGACTATTCACACCAACAAACCCTATGTTCTGTGTGTTGTCCATGGCCATTATTCCCACCATTTTCCCCACCTGACGCATTACCGCACCTCTTTAGAGGTAGTTCGAGAGTACGAGATTGAACAAAATCAATCCGCCTCTCCCATACTTGCGCAATATGCTTCAGGTCAGCTTGAGGATTTACCCACTCCCATTGACATTCCCCCTCTTGATGTCGAGATGATGGCACCTGCTGCCACCATCCTCTACCTATCATCATCCATGAGACCCTCGGTGGAAGTCCCCTTGGAGACTTCCCCTAATGTTTCACTCGACCCCCCTTCAACGATCACCCTGGGCTCAACATCGGTAGATCATTTATTTGCTTACTCTTCTATCACCCCTTGTGACGATGCGCATGTGACCCTCTCTTCTCATGATGATGAGTTAGGTAGCTTCGCTGTGTCAGGTGGTATTTCTTCCACCCGTCACCCCATATTCTATCAAAATGATGACATTATGTAAGGAATCACCTCCTCTAAGTTTATCTATTCCCCCTTACATCGACCCCATGCGTTCAAACCACATACATCGTGTGGCCATTACATTGGAACCCAATGTTTGGGTAAGGGGGCACCCATATTTGAGAGACCAAGAGAAGAAATTCTCCACAAATCTCCTAGTGTATCCGGTCGTGCCGAATTTAGTACTATTATTATTCCACATTTAGAAGAACCTCTAGAGTCCCATATCACTTTAGATCACTCTAGGGATGATACCCCTTATCTTTCCTTCATCTTACATCAGCAACACAGTATCTTAGACATTGTTGTTGACCAACCTATAGGTTTTCTAAGGGAGCATTAGTTCATTATCTCCAAATCCTCTTTTTGGGATAGTGACACCAGGTATGCCAACCCAGAAACTTAAAGTCCATTTGATTCATCTATGTAGTACTAAAAGAGATTGGTAATCCTCCATTTCCTTTCTCAAACTGCATAACCATAACGAAAACAAATGGCACACCATATCATTAAAATGTGTTTAGATTCCCCTTTTTCTAAATACATTTTGGCATGACCATAACATGCTTAGGGGCACCTATGCCCCTCAACCATACAAATCCCAGATCTCAGCCAAAAACAACACTGAAACCCCCTTTCTCTAACAGGTTGCATTTTTCAGGCCATTTCCTAGGACGGGTCGTAGTTTTCTGCCTAGTACCTGCTACCCAGGTCGCCAAAAAGACCCCAAAAAGTGCGACCTGGCCTGTTCATGAGCTCTGGGTACCTGTTAGTTTTTAGTACCTTGATACTTCACCAGGACACATTTTTCCCAAGAAGGGTCTCTTGACCTCTCCTCAAAATCGGATTTCCTCACTTACAACACTTGTACTTTAGGTACCACTTTTCCTCCTTACTTGTCCTTGTTCATGTTGATTTTCGTCATGAGATACCCTATTGTACTCATGTTTTTATGGTCCCCCATTGGACCTTTACTGTGTGGCAGCACCATTGAGTCGCCCTTGTTTAGAGCATCCGAGTTGAGTCATCATCGCATTCATGGAGTCTATCCCGAGTCCCTTTGTATCCCGCTATAGTCCTCCATCCTTCATTGCTTGATCCCTCTCTCGCGTTGCACATTATGGCCTTTAGTCCCATTGTCCCTTATCCCTCATTATATTGTGTCAGTCGCTGCCAAGTCATTCATGCCCTTTATGCTCTAACAAGGGAAGTTGTCCATCTGCTACTCAGTATCCCCCATTTCATCATCATCATTAGTGTCCATCTGTTAGTCGCTCTACTATTTTCTCTCGTGCCTTAGTTGGGGATCCCTTATTGCCTCACCTATGGCAGACCTCCTTCTGTCGACATCAAATCATTCACTCCAGAAGACAGGTCTAGAGGGCGATGTACCTTGGTTCCAGCTCCTACACTTGTTTGGTGCCTCGGATCAGGCAAATGGATTTCTCATTACCCTTTGACTTGATTGTTTCTCAGCTCCAGATTTTTTCAGCATGATCGAGATCCGTATACTTGATGGTCCAGTGACGCAGCAGCAGCTATTAGTGATTCCCGGGTGTGTGTGAGATGTCTCAACCCTCATGAGGGGGTGGCCCTGCAGGTAGCCCCCCACATGCCTGGATGACCTCTTCATTACAACCTTTGATGCAACTCCTTATATTTGATGATGTCAGCCTTAGCCGCTTGCAACGCCTTTTTAATTTGCATGTATCAGTCAGATTTTGCGAGCCCTTCCCCGTTTATAGGGGGCATTTGGGTTGTATTTGTATCTCATGTACTTAGATATTATTGTATAATTCTTGGCTGTTATCCTAGGCACATCATGTAGGTGGGATTCGTCATTCTCTTTTTCTGGCTTGTGTTTATGCCAACATGTACTTTATAGTTCGGTTCCTTATTTACTGTACACACTATTATTTTGTACTTTGTCTCGGCAGGCATAGGTATGCCTCCCCCGCTGCCTTTAGCACAGGTACCATCTCATAAAATAGAGACTTGTTGCACCTGTAAGTCTCGAATCCTCAGGGTCTAGTCCTTTAGCACATTAGACTACCTTACATTTCTCTCTCTGACTTCCCTCTTGATGTCTAGTGATTGAGTTCTTACAATGTACTTCGGTCATACGATTTTCTCCTAACGCTCGTACGCTGGGGGGAGATCTGTTACACCATTTTTTGGTCATCTAACCTATTATCATTAGATGGACCCAAGTACACCATGTAAGACCAATTTTACCCTAAGTAAAATTGCTTTCATTATGTGAAATAACTTAGTAAAACACCTTTATTAAGTTGTTTATGGTCTAAACAGGAAACCCCAAAAGGAAATAATAAACAAATCTATATTTGTTTATATTTCCTCAAAGAATAATTAGTTAAACATCAATTTAATTATTATTCCTAGTCATATTTAACCCAAAACAAGGAAATCAATTAAATAAACCCTTATTTATTTGATTATTTCCTAGGAATAAGTTATTTAATCCTTATTTAAATAATATTCCTAGTTAAATTTGACTAAATCATTTATAAATAATTAAATAAATCATTATTTATTTAATTATATTTACACCATTTCCTTAAAATAATAAATAAACCATTTATTTATTTATTATTTATAAATAAAGGAATTGACCCAAGTCAAAAATCCTTTCCCCTCCAACAAATATAATAAAATATTCCTAAAAGGTGGTTCTAGAATTTGATTAATAATATTTTATTCATGCACCAAAGTTCTAGACCGCCCTAATATTTTGTTATAAATAGAAGGGTTTTCCCATTCATTTGTCACCTTTCATTGCATATTAAATCACTCTGGATCTATACTCTTGGTCTGAATTTGAGCCAATATCATTTTCATATTCTCCATTATTTAATTTGTGAGCTCCCTTTGAGTTCTATGTTTGTCTGGGTTTTCTACACCAACAAGAGAGAGAAATTCTAGATCTGAAGTGCTGAGGACTTTCAAGAATCCATCCTATTAGTGTCAGTCTTTGTAGCTTTCCTCCAGTGATCAAACTTGCTCTTACAAAGTGATTTTAAGATGTCAAGGTCAAATTTTGTCATTTCAGGGAGTCTTCAAGTAAAATTTGGTCACTAGGTATTAGGTCTAGGGTTTGTTTTCACTCTTTTCAAAGTTGTCCAAATGTCGGTCCATGTCACCATTTAGCTGAGTGCACTATCATTTAGAGGGTTTTCATCATCATGTCAAGTTCCACTGGGTCATTTTACACCTTGTTCATGCTTCAGTTGTGCCTAGGTAAGGTTCATTTTCCTCTCCTAGGGTTTTGGAGGTAATTTCTCTTGGATAGTCAAATAATCAGCAAAACTTGTATCCTGATGTTCATACACCTTCCCTTATCCTTAATGTACTTTATTAAACACTTCCCATCACTGAGATCCCCCAAATTCCTCATTTTTGCACAAACCCTAGTTTCTTGCTACAACTTGGCAATTTTCTAGGCTAGGCCTGTGTTTTGCCCTTTTGGACCCCTTCCCCTCACTCAATATCTGAAATTCCACTTTCCCATGCTTCCTAACATCCCTCCCTACTTCCCAAAATTTTCTCAAGAATTTTAAGCCCCTTATCCCATTCATTTCGCTTCATTTCGACAAATCCCTTGTTCCACACAACGGGATAGGTTTTACTCCAATGATGTTCCTGAGCAATAAAAGATGAATTTTGGAAAAATGAGAGAGATTTTTTTCCAAAATAGGCCAAGGAAGAAAAACCTCCTTCACTTTTTACACAAGTGTCATGATTTTAGAGAAATGTCAAAAATACAGTTGCCTCAGGAGAATTGATGCACCTCTGAAGTGACCTTGGGAAAATCAATATTTCTCCTAGCTTGGCTGGCCAAATGACTTTCTTGATGAGTCAAATGATAACTATACATAAATATATTTCCAATGAGCTATCATGATCTCAATTTGGAGTTGAGGAAGACCTTCAAAAGCTGACTGCAACAACACTCTGCCTTGAGGTAGCCTCATTTTTCACATTTTGACCAGTCTTGGGAGATTTGATTTTTGACAGTGTAAATGAACTCAGAATTTAAAAATTCAAGTTGGGTTGGAAATTATACTCAATAATATTTCCAACGAGCTATCCCGCACCCAATTTGGACACTAGGAAGGCCTCCAAAAGCCTCCTGCAAAAAGGTGCTATGCATTGGGTTGTGGCACTACGCATTGGGTTGTTGCGCGACGCACATGGCAGAAAGAAACTTCATTGCTATTTATTCCAAATCATCAAATTTTCCCAGTTTCTCTTGGTCCAAGTAAGTCCATGAAATCACTCCATTTCTCATGAACATGTATTTGGTGTTGATTATGAGATTTGTTATGAAAATTCGAGTACAAAACTAAACCCTATTATCTTGATTGAGAACTGCTTCCTTAGGGTTTTAAACTTGTTTGGTGTCAATCATTCTATTCCCATCACCTTGTTTTTCCTCCCCCTCACTATTATCTCATCACTACAATCATTCCTAAGCCTATCTCCTTATCCCTAAAGTCATTTCATTTCCTATCATTCCCATTTCCCATTTCACTTGATTATAGCCCATCACTTTCATTACCCCATTCCTCCATATTCCCTCCCATTTGACACATATTTGGCGATCCAATAAAAAACACCAAATTCTCATACAAGACAACATATACCTTGCATCAACCTTGGACATCATGGAGACAGATACCGATACATCCTATGACCAAGACAGTGATTCCACCACTGAATTGCATGCACCAAGAAGGCATTAAGGTGGCGTAAAAAGTATGACAAACTCCAAATTTTGGCCGAAGCTTATTTTAACCAACATAGAACTTGATGGAGGACACTCAGCCCAAATTTCAAGAATTTTGGGAAACTTTTTGTCAATTTTGAATTTTTTTGGCCTTAACATAGATTTTTCCGCTCGACGCGTAGCACCACTTGGCGTGCGCTTATAATTGGCAACTCCTCTTGAAGAAAAAATTGAATTTCTTGATTTTTCATGAAAATTTATGCATTTCTACCCATTACCTAAGGATTTTGACAAGTTTTGGGTTGCCTAAAGGGTCAAAAACACCCTAAAAATGACCTTTCTGCCACTTTTTGGACACACAGGAAGCAGTGTTGGTAAAACTCATTTTTGGAGGGGAAAATGGCAACCAAATTCAAAAATTCCACTTGGGTTGGAAAGTAGACAGGTAGATATTTCCAACGAGCTATCCTGATTTGAATTTTGACTTCGATAAGGCCCTAAAAATCAGCTCCAAAGTGGCACGACGCATAGAGATTTCAAGTGCGGCGCATTGGGAATTTTGGCTCCTTTTTCACTCGGCAGCTCAGATTTTCACCTAGTTTTGGCCAGTTTGAATTTTTTATCTCCAAATGTGAAAATATTGATGTAAATTGATGTAATTTCATGACTTTGATGTAATTTTGGCACATTTTTACTCATCCAAGTAGATTCATTCACCAAAAAGTGAAATGTAACTGAATGAATCAGTTTCCTATCTTATAGAGGCAAGTTGTTTCATTGCCTATTTTCCAGTTCTTAGTTTAGATCTTGTTGAAACATCTCCTAGAATTGTGAGCTTGACCCCTAGAGGTATGGGGATGAGTTAGGCTTACCTATATCTTGTATTTTCTTAGTCATTTTCATGGTTGGACACTTGGGATTGCTTGGCACTTCATTGTACATTTCATCTCTGCAATTTTAGCAAAGAAATAGACCAGGGTTTGTAGCACTCTTTGGGATCCATGTGGCTCTTATTTTTTGATGGTGTGTTTCTCTCAGTGATTTTAATTTTACTGATGTTTGATGTGTACCATTTCCCTTCTTATTTTCTTCTTAAATTAAACAAATGAGTGATAAAGGTGGAATTCATTAGATTGCTTTGCTCTGCCTTGAGTTTTGTTTAATTTTCCATGTTTTCATCTATTTGAAGAGGATTATTGAATCCCTCTTGCCCTATTTAGCTCCTCACTGGTATGAACTATCCATTCATTCAATCCAAAGCATCAAAACAATTTCCTTCCTTGCCCCATTCAGAACTCTGCAAAAACTAGGTCTCATCCCCAGACCCAAAATCAGACTTTTCCTTTGATCCAAAAAAAACTTCAAAATCAAAATCAAAATCAAACTCCTTTACTTATATACCTAGCCTAAAATCAGCCTTTATTTCAAGTCATCTCAAGCCTTATTGATTATATTTTTTAAGATTGACCCGTAGAGAGCCCTCTCCTGATCTGGTAGGGCTAGCTACCAGACTGAGCGTGGTTTGATGTTACCTTGAACTCTGCCTTCCTTCAGCCTGAGGTAGATTTAGGCTATAACACATCCCATCGAGGAGAATTGGAAACACCTTTCTTGTTTTCCTCTTAGGTTCCCTTTAATATAAAAATTATTTCAAAAATATTGTTCTTGTCTTGTCTATTGGATGCATCGAGCAAAACTTCATTTTTACTGCTTAATGTCCTTTTATGCATAGATCTGGATTTGTGCAGCTTTGTCTTGATCAACTAACTGTAGATTTGAAGATATTGGCAGCCATAATTGATGTTAGGGTTATTTGTTATGCGTAGCTAAAGTGGTCTTTTTCCGACAAAAGATTCATACTAACAATATGATATATTGTAGAATCATCTCTGGGAAGACAAGATTAGGATTATGGTCTCCCTAAGTAAGAGGGAGTACAAGAAGTTAAATATTTTATTTATCAAGATTTGGAATCCTAAAATGCATAAGTCCAAGGATTTCTCAGTGCTGCTAAGATCTCTGCTACTTGAATGTCGAGTTGTAAGTTAGTATGTATGTTGAAGCTTGTTAGTAAGTTGCGTGCCTTCATATATACATATATATGCTACTGGGTCGAAAAATGAGGCTCCTATTGATGTACCAGTCGTCAATACAATCATCAAGAACTAGTCTTGGTTTTAAGAAAGTAGTCTGGCACTATTCCCTACATGAAGGGATCGTGGATTGAATATTGATCTATGGGAGCTCCTAAGGGTTTGGGGTACGTATTGAGCCATGAGCAACCATAGGGTGACTGGTTCACCTTCCCCTGTGATACCCCATGGTGGTTGACATGTGTGTAGGGTGAGTGGTTCACCTACCCCTACAATTACTGACACACATGTGTAGGGTGAGTGTTTCACCTTCCCCTACGAGTAATGAGATATGCATAGGATGAGTGGTTCACCTTCTCCTATGGCATATGAGTAGGACGAGTGGTTCAACTTCTCCTGCAAATTCCCAATGAGAGATGTATTTAGGCATTTTCTTGTGGACATGTCAGTGGGACGTGGTTCATCCTTTCCCCACCTGTATGATACTTATTCCCTATGATCTATGGTTGACATGTCGGTGGGATGTGGTTCATCCTTTCCCCACCTGTAGAATCCTACCTACTTTTGTTGATTTTCATGCGTGTAGGACGTGGTTCATCCCTACCCTACTATCAGTGTTTTTCATGCCTGTAGGAGGTGGTTCATTCTTTCCCTACATATGGTTGTGATGTGTGTTTGTAGGATGTGGTTTCTCCTTTCCCTACATGTGATTATGAGTAGGATGTGATATATTATGTCCCTCCTGATGTTCTTGCATCATCCTACCCATGTAGTCCAGGACACATGGGAAGTACCTCTCATCTAGCCAATGAGTTGGGAAAAGTGGATAGGGACCATAGCACTATCAATGGATGCATCATGTACTTCTGTACTACCTATGTCTAAGATGCATTGTGTTCTTCAACTTAATCACATGGAATCAAGTTCGATTGGAGTTCACTATTTGATTATATGGACTCACTTTTGTCAATGGAGAGTGGCAAGGTCTTGTGACTCACTCTCGATCGATTCTTCTTTGTTATTCATATGAGTGTTTAGCAGAGCAGAGATGAGAAACAGAGATGGTTCATGATGACAAGATGGTTTGATGGATGGATTGGCAAGTGGAATTATCTCTAGTTGAGAGGGAGCATTAAAATTGGCAACTAGGGCCAAATTCCACTTTGGACCGCTCCTATGAGGAAGATAATTGCATCATTGAATTCCTCTTTTCGAGAGGGCAAAAAAAAATCTAAAGATCATCAAATTTGGACAAGAATAAGTGGGATTTTGATTTTATTCTCCCACACGAAATATAACAAGGTTGGCATCACCTTATGTCGGCTCAATAAGCCCATGGGACATGCTTCTTCAAGTCCCCATCGAATTGTATATAAAGAGGTGTCCTCCCACCTCATAAGATACATCAACAACACATATTTTCTCTCTGAAATTGGCCGCGGCCCTTGGAGATCAAGCATGGAGGTCAAAGAGCATGTCTTGGGCTATTTTGTTTCTTATGCAGGTATGAACCATTGCAGGAGAAGGCTACTATCTTAAGGAATATTTATGGTTTGGTTTAGGAGTAATTTCATTGATATTTTATCCCCGTATGCCCTTAGGAGTGATTTTTCTCCATCAGATCCAGAATTTCTGTCATTGAATTGAACATGTGGGCTGACCCTAGAATTTCGAACATAGAATTGTATGCCTCTGTGTGGTGCAAGAATTTTGGTTTATGAGCTTCCCATGTGAAGAAATTCAGTGCTTATTTTGGATCTGTATATGATTTCTGAACTTATGTAACATGGTATGGAGTCAGCTCTCCCTACCATATAAACATGTGGGAAACATCAATACTTTCAGAAATCAACCAAAATCTTGAAGTTGTTGGAGTGGCCCTTTGTTTGTTTGACGCCCCATTGCACACAACATTCTGGCGAGAATAAGCCATTAAAGTAAATATTTTAAAAGGTGAAAACCCTTTTCCTATTCTGCCTTCCCCAATAAAATTAAAGACCACCTCTACATATCTTATATCACATTCTCCAAGTGCACAGATCTCCATTGTTTCGGCCTTCTATTCCTCACCTCCAACCATATAGTCAATGAAACTCAATCTTTTCTCTCCTGTTAGCACTTAGATCTAAGCCTATGTTGACACTTAAATATGTACATGCAGTTTAAGTCGCGTGATTTAATAGGTTGTGAATCAATTATCGGTTTTAATGGATGCAATGTTTCCCCTCGATTCCATTTTTACTTGTACTTTCCCTAGTGTGTAATATTCCAAAATGGGAAATGCAGTAATACTAGATAGATATGCAGTAAAATAACACTGATCATCTAAGACATAGCATGAGGTCAATAAGGAGACCTTTTAAATGTATTTGAAACAACAAATCAGATGTAAAAGATGGCCCATAAGATGCATAACTGGAAATACAAGACTCAAGTAGAAGAAAATCCTCAAAAAGAGGTTCTGCAATCACATGTATGGACTGAAAATGCCTTGACAACATTATTTATTGAGCTATAGTAGCTAAATATTACACTTAATATCTAGAGAAAATTAGTGCATAAAAAGTCATATCTGCAATAGATCCATACACTAAATAGGCTCTTCTTCGGAATCCCCTTGGGTTTTTTAGCATTACACCATGTACAACTTGTAGATCTAAGTTTTAAGAAAGCAGATCTGCAAAAATATTCAGATCTGGAAATGGATCTGATCTGATATGAAATAATATAAATATCCGTCCAATGAATCTCCAAAGTGAAGGGCAGATCCCCAACACTTGAAAACCAACTCCCCATATGGTGTGCCAAAAGACCCTGCAACAACACCTACAGTAAAAACATAGATCTTGAAGTAAAAATGCGTTATAGGGTTTAGAACATGATTGGCCACATGCCAAGATCTGAAAATAGTGCTCCAATGATCCAATACTCTATTTCCAATGGGATAGAAGCCTTCCCCACTGCAAAGGAGCACTAGAATGGTCTAGATCTGAGTAGATCTAGCCTCCACTTGCTGCAGCTTTCAAAGACAATCAAACCCTCAATAGGATCTACGTTGTAGTTGGAAGAAGAAGCTTGGCCTCAAGCCAGATAGTGGAATATTCAATACAAGACTCTTCGAAGAGCTACTTAATGGGAAGAGGTGGGATTCCCGATCAGGATCACCCAATGCTAAATAGCACTTGAAATCTAGGCTAAATAGCCAAATAAAGTTGCATGTCTAAACAAACAATACTTTAGAGATCCAATATCATTCAACAAACTTATCATGCTTCCATCCTATTCCTTTTATAAGTTTAGAGCTTGCAAACCCTAAACCACCTTCATTGAAAACACTCCTTTCACACAAATCAACTCCATCTAAAACTACATTGTGCCTCACTAATGGCCACTCCTCCAAGACAACACTGTAGATTTGGTCAAGGTTGACCTAGTCAAAATGTTTAACCCTTTTCACACCTAAGGGTGTTTGATTTTGCAGCCAAGATTTAGCCTTTTTCACATTTGGCTCTGATTTATTCTTTATTAGGAGTTTTATGAACCTCCTATACACTTTTATTATTTAAACAAATAAACAAAACAAAATTAAATATTCCAATTATCTTGGGACTAATTAGGAATATTACAGTCCTCCCCTCCCAAAGATTGCTTTTCCCTGGAAGCAACTACAAGGACAAAACTGAAGATGTGGGGAATCTTCATTCCCATATGGAGCTCCAATCTCCAAGCTATCATCTATACAAAATGAATGACCCTCCAGATGGGTAATTCATAGCAAAAATCCTCCCATGTGAGAGGCACCTCCCAAGTCCTCAAGTTACCCAAATGGCTCATCCCATAAGGAAACAAGAGGCCCAATGTAGCAATCATGGATGGTAAAATGATTTCCCAAACATATGAAACATAAGAAACATGGATAATCTCTCTCCCAAAGAACACATCCAATCCTTTCATCCTCCCTCTAGTCATCCCCATAAAAAGTACCATCACATCATCAATGTAGGGGATCAAAACAACCTGGATACAAACAAAATTTTGTGCATATGGAGGTGGTTCATAGTCCCACATGTGGAACCAGTGTAGCACATCTCCTGACTGAATTAGATCAAGATGTGGTAAGTGGTTTCCCCACCACTTACTTGCTTCCCATATCATCTCACCATGGCTAAAAGTGTGAGATATATTTGGTGCCTTATGAAAGCACCCATCATGTTGCAAAATCTCCCTTTGTCCTCGAAGTGAGTGGCCATATTCCGAAATAGTTTTGGCCCACAGTTGGCCATGAAGTTTAGAAGGTACAAAACTCCTCCTTGGATTCATGGCCTGCATATACATGGTACAAGAATACATACAATCAGAAAATAAAGCATGGTTTACATAAGTATGCTCTTCACCAATAATCCTCGTCAAACAAATGGAGTGGTGCATAGATCTATCTCCTCTCTCAAAAGAAGAAAGAGAAGGCTGAATTAACACACTCATAGAGTTATTTTTCTGCTCCATATCCACATGGTACATGCATATTTGACAATTCTGATATAGTTCTCCTTCAAATCCCTCCCAATAGTAGCTCCTCATGATGATGTTGTTGAGCTTCATGGAGTATGTGTGGCTGAAACAAAAATCTTCATAGGCCCTTTGTAGCAACTTCTCCTTGAGCTTGGAGGCTCTAGATAGGAAGACACTACCATGATCACATATGACTCCATCTTGGACTAAATAGCCCTCATCATGTAGCTGGTCATCAAGAATCATGCATGTGTGAATATCCTTGGAATAATCCACCAACAGTTGGGATTTCCAATATGGATCTAGAATCCTCAACAATGACAGCAATAATGATCTATCAACTAAAATGTCTATCATGTGGATTCTCCTTTATTTGACATCTCCCATGCCAAAGATATTTGTTGGAAGTTCATGTCTTCCCTTATCCTCTTCCTTGACATATCCCATGCCAAGGGTACATGATGGAAGGTTGCTATCCCCTCCTTGATGCCCTTCTTGCATATGCACATGCTCAAATGAAGTTTGAAGTTTTTTGAAGTTAGTCTACCATGGAAGGCTATCATATATCCAAAACCTCCTTGGTCTTGCCATATTATGCATGTGAGGCCACCATCTTCTATCATGTATGGAAGATTTCTCTCCAAGTGAGATTATCTTCTGAGTCTTCATAGCCAAGGACTGCCCTCCTTGCCCCATAATGGTGTCTTTCTCCCTTCTTGAAGAATCTTCTCTTAGCACAGTATGAGATGAGAGAGTGGAAAATGGTGATAAGGGGAGATATTTCCCTCCTCCTTGAGCTCCCCCAACACTCTCAACGTTGTATTATGGTCTTCTAATGCTCCCTTCCTTCTTGGATCCATGAATGGAGCATCAAGGTGTGAGACATCTTTCACCAAATCTAAATCAGGTGGTCTCCCAGGTGGTTTTCCACAAGATAATGATGTCTCATGGATCATCCCCATGTGCATAATAAATGGGATCATCATAACCCTGCGTCCACTGCACAAATTCATCTCTATTTTTGCGTGGGAGTTTCATGATAATGGGGCATCAATCTTAAGGATGCAAGGGTGCTTCTGATTGGAGAAATTGCCCCATCCTTTCCTCCATGTAATAGTGGATCATCTCTTTCCATATCGGTGCTATGATCCCTCCTTTTTTATTCTTATCCTACCTTCTGCAAGATTTCACAGTCTAAGGTGCTTCCTTCAGATGTAATTAACCCATGTACACCCAATATCTCCTTAGTGTCAAGAGTCTTGATCAAAAAGGAATGATCTATCATATTGTGTGTCCCCAAGAAAGTATCCAATGCTGGAACACACTTCCTCCATTGTTTTTTATCATTTTCCATCATCATAGACACATGCTGCCAATGAACTCCATGTGTGAGATCCCTTGGATGCTGATCCCTTGGAGCTTCTTGGAAGGATACAAGAGCCCTTCTAGTGGAACCAATTGCTTCACCTCCATCTCCAAATAGAAGTAGATCTCCTCTTGCTATCACAACGCTGGAGTATATTTCCAGCTCTTCCTCTTCCTTCTCCTCATCAATGGATAATGCCTCATCATTAAGAGATCTTCTTTCTTTATCTCCTCTTGAAAAAGGAATCCTCATGTCTTCTTCTTGAGAAGAAATTGCTTGCTGAAGTGGGGCCTTTGCCCTTGGAAAATCATGTAGCAGATCTTTAATACCCTCAACAATGTTCTGAATTAGAGTTGGCTTCATGGATCCTTCCAACTCATGCAAAGGTTCTAAATTCTTGGGCTTGGTTTGCTCACCCAAGGAAGTTTCAGATTGCTTAAAATCAAATCTTTTCACTAACCTCCTAGTGAACTTTGCATAAGTAGACATATTAGCATTTTTCAATGAAGAAAATTCAAATAGCCACCAGGCATAAGCCTTACCTTGGAGATGCAGCGCTGCTACTCTTATGGCTTCTTCTTCTGAAACTTGATGCAAGTAGAAATATGTATCTAGATTCCTTACCCAAGACTTGGCTGAGCTCTCCAGTGATCCATAAAAAGTAGGTAGAAAGAACCTACCCAAAGTGTGTTGCATGCACCCTCTTCTTTTATTGTATTTGCTGGATATTCTCTCTTATTTAAGTTGAAAAAAATCTTGGAAGCTTAGATGCTCCCTAAATCTTCTAGAATGAGATTCATATTCTTGGAGATAGTCACCAAGAGTCTCCTCCTTTGGTGTTTCTCCTTCTGCTTCTTCTCTTGCTATGAATGTAGGCATGCTACAAAGTTGTAGATCTAATTGTGTGGCTGAATGCTCACACACATAATATGAAGAATTGGGTATTTCTTCATGTTCAGTTCTTCTTGAGGGATCTTCACATCTTTCCCTCCTCATTCCCCTGATTTCTCTTTTCAGCTCATGCATAGCTTGGAAAATGGTTTTTGAGAACTCCTCTCCTTTCATTCTTCTAGATAAAGGGGTTTTACCCTTGTTTTCTTTGTCTTCTGTGTAATCAATCTTCTTCTTCTATATTTTCTTTTCTTGAAAAGACATATTGGCTTCTTAGAAAGCACAGGCTGTGCCAAGATGATGCTCTGATACCACGGTAATATTCCCAAATGGGAAATGCAACAATACAACACAGATATGTAGTAAAATAATGTTGATCATCTAAGAAATAGCAGGAGGCAAATAAGGAGACCTTATAAATGTATTTATAGTAGAAAATTAGATGTAAAATATGGCCCATAAGATGCATAACTAGAAATACAAGACTCCAATAGAAGAAAATCCTCAAAAAGAGGTGCTGCAATCACATGTATGGACTGAAAATGCCTTAACAACGTTATTTTATTGAGCTACAACAGCTAAATATTACACTTTAGATCTAGAGAAAGTTAGTGAATAAAAATTCATATCTACAACAGATCCATACACTAAATAGGATCTTCTTCAGAATCCCCTTGGGGTTTTTAGCATTACACCATGTACAACTTGTAGATCTGAGTTCAAGAAAACATATTTGAAGAAATATTTAGATTTAGAAATGGATCTGATATGATATGAAACAATATAATGATCCCTCCAATGGATCTCCAAAGTGAAGGGAAAATCCCCAACACTTTAAAACCAACTCCCCAGATGGTGTGCCAAAAGACCTTGCAACAACACCTACAGTAAAAACACAGATATGGAAGTAAAAATGCATTGTAGGGTTTAGAACATGATTGGCCACATGCCAGGATCTGAAAATGGTGCTCCAATGATCCAATACTCTCTTACCAATGGGATAGAAGCCTTCCCCACTGAAAAGGAGCACTAGAATTTTCTAGATCTAAGTAGATCTAGCCTCCACTTGCTACAACTTTTAAAGACAACCAAACCCTCAATAGGATCTGCATTGTAGTTGGAAGAAGAAGCTTGGCCTCAAGCCAGATAGTGGACTATGCAATACAAGACTCTCCCGAGAGCTACTCAATGGGAAGAGGTGGGATTCCCGATTAGGAACACCCCATGCTAAACAACATTTGCAATCTAGGATAAACAACCAAAGAAAGTTGTATGTCTAAACAGACAATACTTCAGAAATCCAATATCATTCAATAACCTTATCATGCTGCCATCCTCTTCCTTTTATAAGTTGAGAGCTTGCAAACCCTAAACCACCTTCATTGAAAACATTCCTTTCACATAAAGCAGCTCCATATAAAACTGTGTTGTGTCTCATTGATGGCCACTCCTCCAAGACAACATTGTAGATTTGGTCAAGGTTGACCCATTCAAAATGTCTAGGCACTTTCACACCTAAGGGTGCTTGATTTTGCAGCCAAGATTTAGTCTTTTTCACATTTGGCTCTGATTTATTCTTTATTAGGAGCTTTATGAACCTCCTATACACTTTTATTCTTTAAACAAAGAAAGAAAACAAAATTGAATATTCCATTTAGCTTGGGACTAATTAGGAATATTAGATAGTGTGTTTGCACCTGATCGAACAATTGTGCAAAATGTAGGAACACAGGGGATGTGAGGAAAGATAGTTTTCAATTGAATGTGACTTTTGGGAGGAAAGACAATGGTTAAGGAGAATTTATCCAAGAAGTATATGATCTGGCACAAGTACAGGATATGACACATAAGTGAAAAGAGTTATGATCTATGTGGTTCAACCCCTCAAATATAAATATTCGCTCAGTGTGCCCTAATGCTTCTACAACCCTTCAAACAGATAAAAGTTTCGTAACATCCTGAATAGTTATCAAAAACTCCAGTAATAGATAATAAGAGGCCTTCAAATCCAAATTATATATATATAACCACCCAAAAAGCATGCAGAAAAGTACAAAGAAATAGGCATATTGAATTCATACCTCTTGTTCCATCCCTGAATGTCTTTGCAACATGCAATGGAGTTGTATTCAATCCATCTCGGTTAACATTTTCACCCACACTCTTGCAAAAAAACCATCATAATAGCCACGATGGTCGGGTTCGAATCCGATCCCACACTATTTTCAACATGGACATCCTCGTATTCCTTTGTGCTTGCATCTGGGTATGGTTTAAGATTGAGATCGATTTCAAGAGTAGTGGGTTCAACCCCCTACCCATCTTCATTGGCGGAAACAAAAAAACCATCACAAATGCCACGATGGTGGGTTCGAATATGAGCACTATTGTCAATGTGGACATCCTCATATTCCTTTGTTCTTGCATCTGGGTATGGTTTGATATTGAGATCGATCGCAAGAGTAGTGGGTTCAACCCCCGCCCATCTACATTAGCCTAGGAAATTTCATTTCCAAATGTACAGAAAAATATTTTGGGAACATTTTGGGTTATAGAATTCCGAGGTAGAGGACAAGGCAAAGATATGGCTAGCCTGCAATGGTCTTCTCATTCTCATACACATAGAGTGATAATGTTTTAAAAATTTAGTTACAAGAGAAATACTATTACATCGATGTAATATTTTCAAAATTTAATCACAATGATCCACATTCTTTGATATAAAATAAACTTTAAAATTAAAATTAAAATTTTAAATGTTGATTTTTAAAATCTTTTGTTTAGTTATTTAATTTCATTTAAGTATAATGTCATAATGTGAGTAATGATGCTATCATATAATAACATTTTTTTAGACATGCACCCCATCAAGCATAAATAATTATAACATATACTTTTGAAGTAATATAAACAATTTTATGGCTATTCTCAAAAGTATTATCACCCATAGTCTTAGTGATGGTGTAAGGTGGTATGAGATTTTTATAGGAGTTTGTTAATTGTCTGGTATGAGCTTTTTATAGGAGTTTTCCAATTTCTCTTTATGCAAGTCCAACCATAACTCGTCACCAACCTTAAACTTATGTGGAACCCAATGGCTTGTGTATTTACTTGTACTTGGAGTCTACGACTTTCTACAAAATATCATGAACTCACTATTGAATTTGTCAGATACCTTCCTCAAAATTGGTTTCTTTAATTACCTTGTTCAAAGTATAGGAGACATCTTCATGTGTTATACCATGAATATAGCTACATCAATTTGTGCCAATTGTTGGGACCCCAAGCACACTTGAAAAGGCTTGTGGCCAGTAGAAATATGAAAATCCGTGTCGAATTTCTGTTGAAAATATGGAAGGCTTTCAACACCTATATGTGGATGCTCACAATTGTGTACTATAGAGACATCTATAACAATCCTATTGACTACTCCTTTTTATTATCAATCTAGGGATGGAAGGTAGTGGATTTAGTTAAGATTGATCTCCATCATGGACCAAAGGTTAAACTATAAAATACTAAGGAACCTACTATCGGCCCTATCAAGAAATATGGTCTTTGGAAACCCAAAATGAACCAAAATATGCTTGAAGAAAAACTTATGAGTGGATTTTTGTGCAAAAATATTCTTACAAGGTGCCAAAATTTTCATCCTAAGGAAGAAATCAACAAAAAAAAAAAAGCACATATGTTACCATGCTTGGTTTAAGGAAAACATTACATAAAATCTAGGGGAATTAACTCCCAAGGCCTACAATTGATGTGGATGGACATTTCCTTTGGTAGAATATAATTATTTCATTGCTTTTATTCTTCGGAAATAGAATCCAACTCATTGTCATAGGTTGGGTATCTATGAAACCCATCATAGAGTGTTTGGCTATGATAGACCATCAAATGTTTGTGTCATGTGGGAACTACATAGACAACATGAATGATTGGCTCATATGGTCCCTGTTGTGTATCCATTCATCGATGAAAGCTACTTCCCCAATGGGATAGAAGTGAAAAATGATAGTTTCAAAGGTTGGAGATAATATTTTTTCCATACAGAAGGGAACTAGAAATAATCTCATGAACACCATCAATATCTACTGGAGGTGTTTCAATTAAATCAATAATGAATACAAAATTTGTGGCCAATAGGACAAGGATTGAGATGTTGAACCATCCAATGTAAATATGGTTTTCAGTGCTAGTGATCTAATCACATAAAAGACCCCATAAATTTGTGCTTTGGGATACCCCCAAGATTCAATAAGTAATCCAAAGTGAGAGGATTTGTTGATAAGGTGACAGTGCCAACAACCCTGAGTTGACCTAAAGTGAAACCTTGTGAATCTTACACAAATAGGGTGTCATTTTGAGCATCAAAAGGAGCGCAATTGCACAAGTGGAAACATCTCACATATAGGGCACTTGGCCACAAATATTTATGTGTTTTTTCGTTGAGGGTACCTTTAACATTTCCCAAGGCTCAAATCACATATTTGGAGGAATTTTGGATAATTTTTCACATTCAACTAGCTTCATGCATGAAGAGGTGGTCCCATCCTTTAAGAATATTTTGGTGGATTTAATGGCATAGTCAAGGGTCACATGTATAAAATAAGAACACCATAGTCAAGAATATGAAAATTGGAATTTGTATCACATGGCATAAAGGAGAAGGACATAGGTGAAGACTACTCCATTTAGAAACATCTAAAATCTTGTTTATGTCCTCTTTCCAAAGAAGAGAATATACCTTGAGACAATAGGCCCAAGTTTTCAATAAAGGAAGACTATGGTAAGGGTTAGTTTTTCTTTCATACGTTGAGAGACATTCATGTATTTTAAGCCGTGTTTTGTTGTTGAGTTGACTTATTTGGAAGCACAATTGCGCAAGTAGAAACATCTCACATTTGGGTCATGTGGCTACAAATTTTTATGCATGTTTTCTATTAAGGGTATCTTTCACATTCCCTAAGGCACAATCCAAATATTTGGAGGTATCTTGGATGACTTGTCACATTTCACTAGCTTCACACATGAAGAGGAGTTCACATAATTTAAGAATGTTTTGGAGGGTTTTCAAGGCATATTCAAGGGTCACATTTACAAAATAAGAATGCCTAGGTCAAGAAGATGAAAATTGGAATTCGTATCACGTGGCGTAAAGGAAAAGAACATAGGTGAAGTGTGATCCATTTTGAAATATTTATAACAACTTGTTGATGTCCTTTTTCCAAAGAAGATAAAATATCTTGAGACAAAAAGCCCAAATTGTTGAAAAAATAGGACCAGGTATTGGATCATATGGACATTGGTTTCTCCTTATTATTTGGACCATTATATGACCATAATGTTAATTATTAGTTGGACACTATTATACAAGTTTTTTTTTTTGAGTTCGTTGTAAAACATTGTCAATCATTTTCAAAGGAAGAAACAAAGTTCAAGAATGGATCTTGTGCTAATTAGTATAAAAAAACTATTTTTGAATGAAAATGTTATTGGTAGAAGGGATATTTGACGGCAATAAAACTGAAAGTCACCCCTAAGGAGAGCAGATGTACAGTAGTCGTGGCTCTATCAGCATTCCCACAATTAACTTAGCTTACCCCCATCGTGGCCTTTTTTGTTTTCCCGGAATTTTATTTATCAAATGCGTGGAATTGGATAAATAACCTTATCAACGACCTTTGAAATTTAATTTATATCTCCGAACCTTATATTAATACCCAACGCTTTATAAACAAATAAATTTGTAATAACAAACCTTTGACTCCGGGCCACATCTATAATCAATAGCCAACCCAACATACACATCGTACCTTGATTAACCTCCACACATCTTCCTCATACGACCACCGTCCAATGGCTCCCCTCTAGATTGACGGCGCTCGAAAATATCACGCGGCCTCCGATGTCAAACTTTAACGTGCGATGGTGTGCAGTGATAGTGGTTTTCGCGGGTCCACCTTGCCACGTGTCAAGGGTTCTATGGAATCGCTCGGGATTGGAGTATACCACTTATCTCCGAAAAGCGGTGCGATATGGGAAATCCGGTTTCGCAATTCCGCTCACGGTCTCAGAACAATGATCGACTAAAATTTTAAGTCGGGTTATGTTATCCTCTTATTTATTAACTCATGCCTAACCTTGGTCAGGGTTTCGATAGAAAAACAATTATGTCTCTTCGTTAAGTGGGAATTCTAATACTTAAACAGGGTTCACGACCACGGTTTCTCTACACAGGCCTCACCTGCGGGCGGGTTTAATTCAACAGGGTTTGTTTGAATAATCTTGAGAGAAAAAATAGACAGAGGGATGCAGAATCGATACAATAGTTCAACTCAGTAATTATATATGCACAGAGTTCAATCACCTCAAAATTAAACAATTTCTTCACAATTAAGGATTCGAAACAACTCTATGGCTAATGTGCACTGAAATTATTTAACTGGAAGCAATTGTGAACACACAACTTTTTATTGCAGAAATCTCTCTTCTCCTTCTCTTCTCTCCTCAATACATTTGAGGAATACAAATTATATACATTACAATGCATCTCTTCGGTTCCTCTATGAGGACCGTTTTAGAAAATCAAAAGCCTAATTACAATAATTCAACTAACTTAAACATGACAGATGGACTAACTGAAATATTCGACTTCTACAACTCTGACTAATCTAAATGATATAGTCAGCTAAGGTATTGACACCTAGCTGTTACAATTTAGATGATTTCGAACCCTCCTAGCCACAACATGTGGACAGAACCTCCTACATTGCTGGCTAGTGTCTAATGACCCTGCATCAGACTCCCGGGGGCAATTTTCTTCATGGGCTTCTGTCCATGAGCTCTTCCACTGATCTGCCTATCTTCTGCAACATTCCTTCAGTCATCCAAGTGGCATCTTCCACTGGCTTGTCCTTCCATTTGATCAAGTACTGAAAGTACTCTTGTCCTCTGGTCTTCCTGAACACTCTTTTGTCCAATATTTTCTCTGGTTGCAATGGTTGCACTGGAGGTAACTGCTCTTTCCACTCAATCTATCCCTTGTCTGCTGATCTTTCCTCTGCACCATCATATTCATACTTGTAAAAATCTGCAACATCAAAAATGGGAGATATTCCAACATCGGGTGGTAATTCAATCTCATAAGCATTTGCAGAACACTTTCTAAGTATCTTGCATGGCCCAATATTTTTGAACTTCAATTTGTTATACTGCTTCTTTGGGAATCTCTCCTTTCTCAAGTGTGCCAAAACAAGATCTCATACTTCAAAATGGACTTCTTTTCTGCTCAAGTCTGCTCTGCCCTTGTATTTGATGCTGCTTCCTTGTAGTTGTTGTTTCACTTGTTCATGTATGGCCTGGATCTCTGAAGCAAATTCCTCACCATCTGCACTCCTTAGCTCTGCCCTTCCTAGATTTCTTAACTTTGATATTCCTCTGGGGTGCATTCCATAGACAATATGGAATGGAATCTGCCCTGTGCTCCTGTTTGGTGAGTCATTATATGCATATTCTTCCTGGGGAAAAATATGGTCCCACTGCTTGGGATGCTCTCCTGCAAGACTTCTCAACAAATTTCCCATACTCCTATTCACTACCTCGGTTTGTCCATCAGTCTGGGGATGATAAGATGAGATGAAACTCAGTTTGGTACCAAGTTTCTTCCATAGTGTCCTCCAAAAATGACCCACAAATCTGGTGTCTCTTTCTGAAACAATACTCTTGGGAAACCCATGCAATCTAACAACTTCTTTAAAAAACAAGTTAGCAACATGGGTGGCATCACTAGTTCTATAGCATGGAATAAAATGTGCCATTTTGGAGAATTTGTCCACCACAACAAAGACTACATCATTCCCTCTTTGAGTCTTGGGCAATCCTAGAACAAAATCCATACTCACCATGTCCCAAGGCCTATCTGGAATAGGCAAGGGAGTGTACAATCCTGCATTCTGGCTCCTTCCTTTAGCATATTGACAGATTTTGCAATTCTTCACAAAATTATCTACTTCCGTTCTCATCCTGGGCCAGTAATAGAAGTGACTTAGTTGCTCATAAGTTTTATCAGTACCAAAGTGTCCAACAAGTCCACCGCTATGCTTTTCCTTGATCAATTTTTCTCTCATGGAACATTTTGGTACACACAGTTTGTTTCTCTTGAATAAAAAGTCTTCCTGCAAGAAATAATCCAGCCACTAACTTCTATCTGTTAAAACAGGGTTACAACATGCCTTAAATTCTTCCTTAAAATCTGAATCCATTTGATACAATTATTTGAGAAAATCAAATCCTACAACTTCAAAATTGGTTTCTTCAACAAGCATGTGCCTCCTACTCAAAGCATCAGCTACTTTGTTTGCTTGGCCACTTATATGTTTCAAAGAAAAATTAAAACCTTGGAGATACTCAGCCCATTTGGCATGTTTATGCTTCAACTTGTGCTGTTGTACAATATACTACAAAGCATGATTGTCAGAATATAATACAAATTACCTGGACATCAAATAATGTCTCCATTTTTTCAATGCCTGAACAGTTGCATATAATTCCTTCTCATAAGAGGAATACTTTCTCCTAGTGTCATTTATCTTCTCACTGAAATAATCTATAGGCATATCATCCTGAATCAACACAGCTCCAATGGCTTCCCCACTGGCATCACACTTCACTTGAAATGGTTTAGTAAAATCAGGCAGAATCAAAACAGGCTTCTCAGTTATATTTTGCTTCAAAAGTTTAAAGTTTCTTTCTGCTTCAGTAGTCCACTTAAATGGTTGTTTTCTCTTCTTTATTGTCTCAATTATGGGTGCATTGATCTTACTGAAGTTTCTTATAAAATTTCTGTAAAAACTAGCAAGTCCATGGAAACTTCTTACCTCAAAAACATTCCTGGGTGAAGGCCACTCTACAATTTCCTTAACCTTTTCAAGGTCCATCTTAAATCCTTCTGCAGAAACAAAAAAAACCCAAATACACCAACTCTTCCTTCATGAATGAGCATTTCTTTAAGTTTATCAGCAGTTTCTCTTGATGTAGCTTCTTTAAGACATGATTAAGATGCCTTAAATGTTCTTCTTTAGTTCTGCTGAAAACTAATATATCATCTAGATACACTATCAAAAATTTACCAATGAATTCCTTCAATAATTCATTCATAAGTCTCATGAAAGTGCTAGGTGCATTTGACAACCCAAAAGGCATTACCATCCATTCATACGGTCCTTCATTTGTTTTAAAGGCAGTTTTCCTGTCGTCACCCTCTCTTATTCTAATCTGATGGTATCCACATTTTAAATCTATATTTGAAAAATATTTAGCACCACTCAAATAGTCCATTAAATCCTCAACTCTGGGCAAAGGGAATCTGTACCTGATTGTGATATTATTGATTTCTATGGAATCAGTACACATTCTCCAGCCTCCATCTTTCTTTGGGCTCAATACCGCTGGTACTGCACATGGACTCAAACTTTCTCTAATCAGCCCCTTGTCCACCAATTCTTGTACTTGTCTCCCGATTTCCTCATTTTCTTTGGGAGTCATTTTGTAGGCTGCCTTATTTGGAAGATTTGAACCAGGGATAAAATCTATCTGATGGCTGATCTTTCTCACAGCTGGCAGCTCATCAGGTAAATCATCCACAATAATGTCACAATAATTATCTAACATCTCTTGTATTTCTACTGGAAAATCAAAAATATTTGTAGAAGTAAGAACTACCTTAGGTTTTCAAACTAAAGCAAAACTTACCCCTTCTTCTTCTATCTGCTGCAGATATTCCTTCCCGCTCAGAAACAAGGTCTTTGGATCAATCACTCTGCTGGATGGCTCTCTTTCTTCCATGGGTATCAATGTATGGTGTACCCCATCTTTGAAGAACTTGTAAGTGTTCTTCTTGCCATCATGCACTGCTGCTCTGTCAAACTGCCAAGGTCTACCCAGCAGTATATGACACACATCCATGGGCATTACATCACACAATACCTTATCTTTGTATTTTCCCATTTGCAGCTCTATCTCACACTGTTCTTTTACAACTAGCTGGTGCCCCTTGTGCAGCCAGGACACCCTGTAGGGAGTTGGATGCTCCCTTGTCTTCAAATTCAACTTCTCTATCACCTCAGTGGAAACCAGATTGTCTGTGCTGCCACTATCGATGACTAGCTGGCAGCATTTCCCTTGGACTTTTCATATGCTCCTAAGCAAAGTATTCCTTTGTGCAGGCTTATTGGCCTCTTTGGTTTGCTTCAACAGGACCTTGTTAACCACCAAGGAATCTCCCCTCTTTGGTAGAATTTCTTCTTCAATTTATACCTCTTCTCTAGCCTAGGCAACAACTACATTTCTTGGACTAGCACCCACATTCTCTGGACACTCATAGTGCTTATGTCCCACTTGCTGACATCTATAACACCTCAACTCTCTGCCTCCTCTTCCTTTTCCTCTGTAAGAACCCCTTCTACCCCTTGCATCATCCTCTGTAGATGCATTCTGAGGTGAACTACCATTAGCTCCATCCCTGGGTGTAGTAGGATTTCCTCTACCACTCTGAATTCCCTTTCCACGGAAAGTACCTCTCTTCTTGGCAGACTGTTTCCTCAGGAGTTTCTCCTCTGCTTTCAAGGCCATCTGGTAGGCCTCTTCCACCATCTTAGGAGACATAAGACCAATCTCATCTTGGATCTCTAGCTTGAGACCATTCACATATCTGGTAGTCTTCTCTGGTGTGTCCTAAAATTTCCTAGCTCTTATGCTTACTCTGTAGAATTCCTATGTGTATTCTTTTACTGTTAGCAACCTCTGTCTTAGGTTCTGCATTTTCCTATACAATGTCAGCTGATAATCACTAGGCAAGAATTTAAATTTTAATCTATCCATCATTCTGGTCCAGATTTTGATAGGTTGCTTTCCAACTCTCCTCCTTTCTGCCTGCACTCCATCCCACCAAAGGGCAACATGTCCTTTCAGCTTTGTCACTGCAAACTTGACCTTTTTGTCTTCGCTTATTTCTTCATATTCTAAGCACTTGTTCATTTAATTAATCCATTCCACCAGCTCCTCTGGATTCAATCCTCCTACGAAATTTGATACTTCAATCCTGGGCTTATCTGTAGACCCCAGAACAGTTCTAAGGAGTCTCATGTCGGGAGGAATTTCAACATTTTCTTCTGCTTCTTCTAATTCAGGTTCGTTGATGTGTTCATGATCTCTGGTCTATCTTCGCTCCATGGAATCCATTATGGCCTCAACCCTCTGCAACATCCCCAACACCTCTACGTTGGCAACAGGTCTCCTTCTGCCAGCACCTCTACCAACTCGGATTGCCATCTCAACTCCTTGCAAAAAAAACTCAAAAACAACAGCTCTGATACCAAAAATGATAGCAACAAGACTGAAAGTCACCCCTAAGCAGAGCAGATGTACAGTCGTCATGGCTCTATCAGCATTCCCACAATTAACTTAGTTTACCCCCCCCCACGGCCTTCTTTGTTTTCCCAAAATTTTATTTATCAAATGCGTGGAATTGGATAAATAACTTATCAATGACCTTTGAAATTTAATTTATATCTCCGAACCTTATATTAACACCCAACGCTTTATAAACAAATAAATTTGTAATAACGAAACTTTGACTCCGAGCCACATCTATAATCAATAGCCAACCCAACATATGCATCGTACCTTGATTAACCTCTGCACATCTTCCTCATACGACCACCGTCCGATGGCTCCCCTCCAGATCGACGGCGCTCGACAATATCACGCAGCCTCCGATGTCGAAATTTAACGTGCGATGGTGTGTAGTGATAGTGGTTTTCGCAGGTCCACCTTGCCACGTGTCGACGGGTCTATGGAATCTCTCGAGATTGGAGAATACCACTTATCTCCGAAAAGTGGTGCGATATGGGAAATCCGGTTTCGCAATTCCGCTTGCGGTTTCAGAACAGTGATCGACCAAAATTTTAAGTCGGGTTATGTTATCCTCTTATTTATTAACTCACGCCTAACCTCAGTCAGGGTTCCAATAGCAAAACAATTTTGTCTCTTCGTTAAGCGGGAATTCTGATACTTAAATAGGGTTCACGACCATGGTTTCTCTACACATGCCTCGCCTGCAGGCGGGTTTAATTCAACAGGGTTTGTTAGAATAATCTTGAGAGAAACAATAGACAGAGGGATGCAGAATCGATACAATAGTTCAACTTAGTAATTATATATGCACAGAGTTCAATCACCTCACAATTAAACAATTTATTCACAATTAAGGATTCGAAACAACTCTATGGCTAATGCGCACTGAAATTATTTAATTGGAACAAATTGTGAACACACAAATTTTTATTGCAGAAATATCTCTTCTCCTTCTCTTCTCTCCTCAATACATCCGAGGAATACAAATTATATACATTACAATGCGTCTCTTCGGTTCCTCTGTGAGGACCATTTTAGAAAATCAAAAGCCTAATTACAATAATTCAACTAACTGAAACATGACAGATCGACTAGCTGAACTATTTGAATTCTACAACTCTGACAAATCTAAATGATATAGTCAGCTGAGGTATTGACACCCAACTGTTACAATTTAGATGATTTCGAACCCTTCTAGCCACAACATGTGGACAAAACCTCCTACATTGCTGGCTAGTGTCTAATGCCCCTGCATCAATATTTCTATTTACCCCTGTTGAGATGGTCACATGATATGCCGACTATGATAGGATTTTCTAGATAGACTAATAATGGTGAGCTTTGGTGGTTAAGATCTCTATGGTAATGGAAGCATTTGATAACAAGGAAGGGAATGATTGATTTTGAGAAAAAATGCATTGAAAATTTATGTTGTTTGAAATAAATAAACACAATAAGTAAGAGGAGAAAACAATTACAAAAGGATATCAATGATGCAAGGAAACATTGAATAAAGAATAAAATATTTACAAAAAATTAAGAGATAGGGAGACTTGGGAAACTTGTGGTTAAAGGAGAGAGATTGGTGTTCGAAGGTAGCACAATAAGAGGGAGTAGCGAGAAATGAGTGTCATAAGAGTCAAAAGGATTTCGATTTCCTACCATTTTTATTAGGATTTATATTTCAACCATTTTACTGGGAGTGTAATCTAAAAATGGGAGTACTTGAAAATGTGTGCAAGGTATCCATTTCCATTAAATTAAATGTGTGAAAAATTCTCCAAGTCTAACTGATTAAACAACTACTTAGATCTATTCCAGAGATTGACTGTAGGGGCATTTACTGGATATGTCACCCTTGATAAAAGACGAGATCCAGAGGCTACTTGGCCCTTTACAGACTCTGTATTTAGAACTTGTAGAAGTTAACACTCACAATTTCCATCAAATGACATGTGCAAACTATTATTCATGTCTTGCAATTGAAACAAAGTGTTTATGGAAGCTGTATATGAGTTAATGTGTGAAGACAAGTTAATTTAATTTTCTATTTAGCATATTAAATCAGAAATGTTCAGCAAGATAACTTCAGCATAACATGACACAAATGTTTGATGAAAAGTTCACCCCTCCTAGGCTACATCTGCTGTGTTGGGGTTCCCATGTTTTGGAAATTTTGGCAATACCAAAAGATGAGACAACATCAGAACCACTTTTGGACCTCAGGATCTATTCCTCCTGGGTCCAGAGAGGGACCTCTCTATATAGGCAAAGTTTTTACGTCTTTGAAGCTCGAAAGTTAAGATATTAGGCTAGTTATAGGTGGAGGGTTTGTTTGTTCGATTGTTTGTTTGGTTGTTGGGAAAAAGGAAAGAAGGGTTCAATATAAGACAAGGGTGAATAAAGAGGAATTTAGGCAAAGGGGGAAATATTTCAGGGAACACTCAACACCATTTGGCAATGGATTCAGGAAAGGGTTTACTTGCTATTCAATATGCAGGCTTTCAGTTGGGCTAGTCATCTAAAGCGTTGGATCTTAAAGATGATATTGTGGCTTAAAATGGTAAGAAAGAAGGTGAAATGCAAGAAAACCTCCAAGGTGACCTTTCAGGAGTCAGATCCAGGGACAGGGCATGCCATTGGACAACCTGTGATCCAAAAACCCAAAAGGTTAACACTTCAGATAAGGGAACATTAAAGATTTGAATACAAAGGTGAAAACCTGAGATCAGAGAGAGACTTTGAACTCTCAATGCTTTGGCATCCAGCTTAAGGGGACTTAGTAAGGTTCAATTAATTGAAAAAGGACCCTAGTGAGAGAGAGACCAAGTTATAAAATCCTAGTATCCCAATTCAGTCAATTAAATCGTAACAAGAACATCTAAGAACAGATTCATTAATTCATACATCAGCTAGCAGTAAATATCAACCACTACACTAGTTAAATTAACTTGAATGAGTGCTCAGATAACACATATAGCAGAAAAAATTAAAGGTAGGGAGAGCAGAAGCTTAGGGTACCATGCGAGGGTATATCCTAAACCAGATTTCTGATGCCTACCAGAGAAATGAAATGTGATGGATTACAAAGGAAAATAGAGACAAATTAAGAAAAACATCACCGCTGCTTCAAATCTGGATCCAAAGAAATGTGCTTGTCATATTAAAGAGAAAAGCCAGTCATGTACAAAATTTCCAACAGCTTGATATTCACTTTGAAAACATCTTCCTCGGCCTATCTTACAACTTTACACAGAGACTATGTCTCAAGAGAAACAGCTTACAATTCACAGATACTCGATCAACAAACTTTACAAAGAGTTTCTTCGTGAGTTTTATAGCTAAAAGAGAGGTAGAGGGGGTAGATGAAACACTAAATGACCATTAAAAGTAGAGTAGAAGAAGTGGGTCGAAACCCATTTTTTTTTAATATCTTAGCATTAATCTTCATTACTCTTTGGATGAAAGAGTGGTCCTCGACATGTTGCAATTTACTACGGGTATGTTCTTGATGTGATTTGCTGCAGTACTCATATCCCTCTGGTGAATAAACAAAAGGTAGATAAATGACTTCAAATACTGCCATATCACATAACAAATGCTCTGGTAGCATTAGGACTGTTGTCAGGGTGGAAACCTTCTCATGGACACAATGTAGAGTAAAAATAGTACGGGTACTGTGTCCTTTTTTGGGAGGAGACTTCTGCTGATGTGAAACCTTGATGATATTTTTTTTCTGCGTGCTAGGCCCTCTATCTAATTCATGAGGTCTTCAATCTGGTATGGTTTAAGATTGATATTGATTGCAAGAGTAGTGGGTTCAACCCCCTGCCCATCTTCATTGGCAGAGGCAAAAAAACCGTCACAAATGCTATGACGGTGGGTTTGAATATGAGCACTATTGTCAATGTGGACATCCTCGTATTCCTCTGTTCTTGCATCTGGGTATGGTTTAATATCAAGATCGATTGCAAGAGTAGTGGGTTCAACCCCCGCCCGTCTACATTGGCCTAGGAAATTTCATTTCCAAATGTACATAAAAATATTTTGGGAACGTTTTGGGTTATGGAATTCAGAGGTAGATGACAAGGCAAAGATATTGCTAGCCTGCAATAGTCTTCTCATTCTCATACACATAGAGTGATAATGTGTTAAAAATTTAGTTATAAGAGAAATAATATTACATCGATGTAATATTTTTAAAATTTAATCACAATGATCCACATTCTTTGATATAAAATAAACTTTAAAATTAAAATTAAAATTTTAAATGTTCATTTTTAAAATATTTTGTTTAGTTATTTAATTTCAGCTAAGTATAATGTCATAATGTGAGTAATGATGCTATCATATAATAACATTTTTTTAGACATGCACTCCATCAAGCATAAATAATTATAACATATACTTTTGAAGTGATATAAATTATTTTATGGCTATTCTCAAAAGTATTATCACCCATAGTCTTAGTGATGGTGTAAGGTGGTATGATATTTTTATAGAAGTTTGTTAATTGTCTGGCATGAGCTTTTTATAGGATTTTTTCAATTTCTCTTTATGCAAGTCCAACCATAACTCATCACCAACCTTAAACTTATGTGGAACCCAATGGATTTTGTATCTACTTGTACTTGGAGTCTGTGACTTTCTACAAAATATCATGAATTCACTATTGAATTTGTCAGAGACCTTCCTCAAAATTGGTTTCTTTACTTACCTCGTTCAAAGTATAGGAGGCATCTTCATGTGTTATACCATGAATATAGCTACATCAATTTGTGCCAATTGTTGGGACCCCAAGCACACTTGAAAAGGCTTGTGGCCAATAGAAATATGAAACGCTGTGTCGAATGTTTGTTGAAAATATGGAAGGCTTTCAACACCTATATGCGGATGCTCACAATTGTGTACTATAGAGACATCTATAACAATCCTATTGACTACTTCTTTTTATTATCAATCTAGGGATGGAAGGTAGTGGATTTAGTTAATATTGATCTCCATCATGGACCAAAGGTTAAACTAAAAAATACTAAGGAACCTACTATCGACCCTATCAAGAAATATGGTCTTTGGAAACCCAAAATGAACCAAAATATGCTTGAAGAAAAACTTATGAGTGGATTTTTGTGCAAAAATATTCTTACAAGGTGCCAAAATTTCCATCCTAAGGAAGAAATCAACAACAACAAAAGCACATATGTTACCATGCTTGGTTGAAGGAAAACATTACATAAAATCTAGGGGCATTAACTCCCAAGGCCTACAATTGGTGTGGATGGACATTTCCTTTGGTAGAATATAATTCTTTCATTGCTTTCATGCTTCGAAAATATAATCCAACTCATTGTCATAGGTTGGGTATCTATGAAACCCATCATAGAGTGTTTGGCTATGATAGACCATAAAATGTTTGTGTCATGTGGGCACTACATAGACAACATGAATTATTGGCTCATATGGTCCCTATTGTGTAGCCATTCATCGACGAAAGCTACTTCCTCAATGTGATAGAAGTGAAAAATGATAGTTTCAAAGGTTGGAGATAATATTGTTTCCATACAGAAGGGAACTAGAAATAATCTCATGAACACCATCAATATCTATTGGAGGTCTTGCAATTAAATCAATAATGAATACAAAATTTTTGGTCAATTGGACAAGGATCATCGAGATGTTGAACCATCCAATGTAAATATGGTTTTCAGTGCTAGTGATCTAATCACATAAAAGACCCCATAAATTTGTGCTTTGGGATACCCCCAAGATTCAATAAGTAATCCAAAGTGAGAGGATTTGTTGATAAGGTGACAGAGCCAACAACCTTGAGTTGACCTAAAGTGAAACCTTGTGAATCTTACACAAATAGGGTGTCATTTTGAGCATCAAAAGGAGGCGCAATTGCACAAGTGGAAACATCTCACATATAGGGCACTTGGCCACAAATATTTATGTGTTTTTTCATTGAGGGTACCTTTAACATTTCCCAAGGCTCAAATCACATATTTGGAGGAATTTTGCATAATTTGTCACATTCCACTAGCTTCATGCATGAAGAGGTGGTCCCATCCTTTAAGAATATTTTGGTGGATTTAATGGCGCAGTGAAGGGTCACATGTATAAAATAAGAATACCATAGTCAAGAATATGAAAATTGGCATTTGTATCACATGGAATAAAGGAGAAGGACATAGGTGAAGACTAGTCCATTTAGAAACATCTAAAATCTTATTTATGTCCTCTTTCCAAAGAAGAGAATATACGTTGTGACAATAGGCCCAAGTTTCCAACGAAGGAAGACTATGGTAAGGATTACTTTTTCTTTCATACGTTGAGAGACATTCATGTATTTTAAGCTGTGTTTTGTTGTTGATTTGACATATTTGAAAGCACAATTGCAGAAGTAGAAACATCTCACATTTGGGGCACTTGGCTACAAAATTTTATGCATGTTTTCTATTAAGGGTATCTTTCACATTCCCTAAGGAACAAACCAAATATTTGGAGGTATCTTGGATGACTTGTCACGTTTCACTAGCTTCACACATGAAGAGGATTTCACATCATTTAAGAATGTTTTGGAGGGTTTTCAAGGCATATTCAAGGGTCACATTTACAAAATAAGAATGCCTAGGTCAAGAAGATGAAAATTGGAATTCGTATCACGTGGCGTAAATGAGAAGAACATAGGTGAAGTGTGGTCCATTTTGAAATATTTATAACAACTTGTTGATGTCCTTTTTCCAAAGAAGATAAAATATATTGAGACAAAGGGCCCAAATTGTTTAAAAAATAGGACCAGGTATTGGATCATATGGACTTTGTTTTCTGCTTATTATTTGGAACATTATATGACCATATTGTTAATTATTAGGTGGACACTATCATACAAGTTTTTTTTTTTTGGATTTTGTTGTAAAACATTTTCAATCATTTTCAAAGGAAGAAACAAAGTTCAAGAATGGATCTTGCGCTAATTAGTATAAAAAATAAATTTCTGAATGAAAATGTTATTGGTAGAAGGGATATTTCTATTTACCCCTGTTGAGATGGTCACATGATATGCCCACTATGATAGGATTTTCTAGATAGAATAATAATGTTGAGCTTTGGTGGTTAATTTCTCTATGGTAATGGAGGCATTAGATAACAAGGAAGGGAATGATTGATTTTGAGAAAAAATGCATTGAAAATTTATGTTGTTTGAAATAAATAAACACAATAAGTAAGAGGAGAAAAAAATTACAAAAAGATATCAATGATGGAAGGAAACATTGAAGAAAGAATAAAATATTTACAAAAAATTAAGAGATAGGGATACTTGGGAAACTTGTGGTTAAAGGGGAGATATTGGTGTTGGAAGGTAGCACAATAGGAGGGAGTAGTGAGAAATGAGTGTCATAAGAGTGAAAAGAATTTAGATTTCCTACCATTTTTATTAGGATTTATATTTCCACCATTTTACTGGGAGTCTGATCTGAAAATGGAAGTACTTGAAAATGTGTGCAAGGTATCCATTTCCATTAAATTAAATGTGTGCAAAATTCTCCAAGTCTAGCTGATTAAACAAATACTGAGATCTATTCCAGAGATTGAATGTAGGGGCATTTACTGGATATGTCACCCTTGATAAAGGATGAGATCTAGAGGCTACCTAGCCCTTTACAGACTCTGTATTTAGAACTTGTAGAAGTTAACACTCACAATTTCCATGAAATGACATGTGCAAACTGTTATTCATCTCTTGCAATTGAAAAAAAGTGTTTATGGAAACTGTATATGAGTTTATGTGTGAAGACAAGTTAATTTAATTTTCTGTTTAACATATTAAATCAGAAATGTTCGGCAAGATAACTTCAGCATAACATGACACAAATTTTTGATGAGAAGTTCACCCCTCCTGAGCTACGTTTGCTGTGTTGGGGTTCCCATGCTTTGGCAAGTTTGGCAGTACCAAAAGATGAGACAACATCAGAACCACTTTCGGACCTCAGGATCTAGCCCTCCTGGGTCCATAGAGGGATCTCTCTATATAGGCAATGGTTTTACATCTTTGAAGCTCGAAAGTTAAGATATTAGGCTAGTAATAGGTGCGGGGTTTGTTTGTTTTATTGTTTGTTTGGTTGTTGGGAAACATGAAAGAAGGGTTCAATATACGACAAGGATGAATAAAGAGGAATTTATGCAAAGGGGGGAAATATTTCAAGGAACACTCAAGACCATCGGGAAATGGAGTCAGGAAGGGGTTTACTTGCTATTCAATATGCAGGCTTTCAGTTGGGCTAGTCATCTAAAGCGTTGGATCTTAAAGATGATAGTGTGGCGTAAAATTGTAAGAAAGAAGGTGAAAGGCAAGAAAACCTCCAAGGTGACCTTTCAGGAGTTAGATCCAGGGACAGGGCATGCCATTGGACAACCTGTGATCCAAAAACCCAAAAGGTTAACCCTTCAGATAAGGGAACATTAAATATTTGAACACGTCAAAGGTGAAAACTTGAGATCAGAGAGAGACTTTGAACTCTCAATGCTTTGGCATCTAGCTTAAGGGGACTTAGTAAGGTTCAATTAATTGAAAAAGGACCCTAGTGAGAGAGAGACCAAGTTCTAAACTCCCAGTATCCCAATTCATTCAATTAAAGCCTAACAAGAACATCTAAGAACAAATTCATTAATTCATACATCAGCTAGCAGTAAATATCAGCCACTACACTGGTTAAATTAACTTGAATCGGTGCTTAGATAACACATATAGAAGAAAAAATTAAAGGTAGGGAGAGCAGAATATTAGGGTACCATGTGAGGGTATATCCTAAACGAGATTTCTGATGCCTACCAGAGAAATGAAATGTGATGGATTACGAAGGAAAACAGAGACAAAGTAATAAAAACATCACCGCTGCTTCAAATCAGGATCCAAAGAAATGTGCCTGTCATATTAAAGAGCAACACCAGTCATGTAAAACATTGCTGACAGCTTGATATTCAGTCTGAAAACATCTTCCTCAGCCTATCTTACAAGTTTACACAGAGACTATGTCTCAAGAGAAACAACTTACAATTCACAGATACCCGATCAACAACCTTTACAAAGAGTTTCTTCATGATTTTTATAGTTGAAAGAGAGGTAGAGGGGGTAGATGAAACAATAAATGAACATTAACAATAGAGTAGAAGAAGTGGCTTGAAACCCATTCTTTTTTAATATCTGAGCATTAATCTTCAGTACTCTTTGGATGAAAGAGTGGTCCTCGACAGGTTGCAATTTACTATGGGTATGTTCTTGATGTGATTTGCTGCAGTACTCATAACCCTCTGGTGAATAAAAAAAAGGTAGATAAATGAATTCAAAGACTGCCATACCACGTAACAAATGCTTTGGTAGCATTAGGACTGTTGTCAGGGTGGGAACCTTCTCATGGACACAATGTAGAGTAAAAATAGTGCGGGTACTGTGTCCTTTTTTGGGAGGAGACTTTTGCTGATGTGAAACCTTGATGATATTGTTTTCTACATGCTAGGCCCTCTGTGTGATTCATGAGGTCTTCAATCTGGTACCTTGCCTTTGAAACACTGAATTAAGGCTTAATATCTCCAATAATGTGCATTATAACTCCTTAACTCTGTACCGACACTCTTCGCCGCTTCATGATTGTCTCTATCAGTGAAAAGTGAGCTTTAGTAGCATTGGAGAGGTTTTGCAGAGTTGAACTTTGTCCTTTAATGGAAATTTACGCTCTAAGCACCTCCTCAGGTTCTTCTCTATGCTATGTGCCACTATAATTGTGACTATGAACCATGGACGTTTCCACTGCCTGTAACCCTGCAAAAACACAAAAAACATGTTAAGAAACCCGTGTATGGGATCGAATGCTGTGGAGGACTATGAGGATGGTAGCGCATCATGGTGAAATCAGTGGATAAGAATGGAAAATGGTGGAATAATGTAGGATGGTGGTGAAAAATGCAGCGAAACAGTGGGAAAATGGTCTGGTGAAAGTTTGACGGAACGTAACAAACTTTAATGCAAACATTAAAATTTGACCTTTGAACGAAATACAAAGGGAACAGATGAAAATGCGATGAAAACATATGAAGTGGGTTGATACGATGGGACCCGGCTGCGGGAGGAGGGCGATTAGATATGGGCCATTAGATCGAACGGAATGGATGGTTACGATTAAATCGGAGGGAGAGTGATAAGAGGGTCAAACTCCGATGAGCGATGGAGCGATTGGTCGATGACCGTTGGATTTTATGTGAGATCGACGGTGGAGATTGCGTCGGAGGATCAAAATCGCAAAGGGTGGAGGGTGGCACTATTTGAAAATTGCAATTGCGATTGGAGTGATTTTGTGCAGGCTGTTAGATCTTAATAAGATCAATGGCGGAAAAACACTCCCGAGACCCATAGAACAAAAGCGTCATCACATCGAAGTTTTTGTTTTAACATAGGAATGTGCTCCCGACTGCTTATCCTATTTCGATAAGCGCCTTATGCTTTTGCACCTGGTCTTGGCACTGGGTTACGTGGGGAAGTGGTTTGTAGGGCTGGGCTGAAGGGGGATAGACTATTTAAAGAGGAAAATGGGTTTTTTAGCCTTAGAGACAGTGTTTCAAGGCCAAAAGGAGGTTTTCGGTAGAGGTAAAAGAGGGATTTGAAATCAAATGAAGGAATTTCACTTGGTTCTAAGGATGAAACGGATGGTTTAGGGGATTTTGGAGGGATTTCGGGAAACAAAGGGGAAATTTACATAGGTACAAGGGAAAATGGGGGACTTTCTGAGAACAACTTTCCACAGGCAGTGAGGCCTTTTGGATGGAAAGAACAGTGAGGATATTTTAAAGGCAATGAACACACAGGGGCTTCAAGGATGATGTGTATTAGAGGAGATGCATTCCTTGAAAGCTCAATAACATCTTATCCACCTATTTTCTTGACAAAAAATTCATAGGTGGCTAACAGTGGCTCCACATTGGGGTGGCTTCTTCTTGAAGGAGTCAAGAATTCAGAACCTACTCTTTGAAGTAGGCGAGATCCCTGATATTTGAACCATCTTCTCTTCTTTGATTTTATTTGTTGCAAGCATGATGGATATAAATTAGTAGAAAACATTCCCAAAACAATCTACCTACCCATCCTACAATCCTAACATTTTTCTTCAAGGTGCATTTGAATTTGCATACCTTCTTCATCATTTTTATTGAAAACAGAAAACACACTAATCTAATTCTACCCTTATCACTCCATGAGACTAGATTAAACTGTTGGCCTCACATGTTTCTCTACCTAATCTAATATCTGCTGGGATTAAACTATCCAGCAGATTTCTTCTCTACATTCTGCGACAGAAATTAAAAACAGCCAAACTAGGATTAGACAGTCTAGTTTGCTGTGGATCCAAGGCATAAAGACAATTGCACATGGACTGAAATTGCGGAAAACTGAAAACAAAATATTGAAGGCTTGAAATCTGAAACTTTGAAGCATCATTCTTTTCTTGGTGCCTCAATTTTTGAGCTTGTTAGAGTCACCTTCTTCTCCATTTCAGCTCTAGTTTTGGGCTTGTTAGAGCTGATTCTTCTTTCTTCTTTTCTGGTTCAGATTTTGGGCATGTTAGAGCCGGTTGTCTTCACTTCCTTTGGCTCAGGTTTTGGTCATGTTAGAGCCAATATTTTCACTTCATAGGTTCATGTTTTGAGCATGTCTGAACCTCTCCTTCTCTGTTTTTTGAAACATTTTCTCTTCTTCTTGAAAAAATCACAACAATGGTATTTACAATGGGAATGAAAATTGGAAATAGGAAATAAAAAATAGTAGTGTTTGAGCATCCTGCCATTGACAGGACCCCCAAAAAGCTCTGTACCATCTAGCTCTTGCAGAAAAAATATATTTGGACCAACAGTGGCCTGGATGATGTAAGGACCCTGCCACAAACTGTCAAATTTGCCGTGCTTTCCTTTGTCCTCTCTCCTGGAGTCCCACTTCAAAACTTTATCTCCAATTTTGAAGTCACAAGCCTTTTTTCTTTTATCAAATAACTTCTTTATATTTTCCTGAAATTTCAGAGCTCTATTATAGACCTCTTCTCTCGTTTGTTGGAGATGAATTGTTTGATTTATCCTCCTTACCTTGCCGTCTTCTTCCACCTGAATTTCTTGGACAAGTTTAATCACTGGTACCCCAAGGCTAGTAGGAAACACTGCTTCTATTCCATAAAAAAGCTGATATGGTGACATGCCAATGGATTTCTTTGTCGTAAGCCCATCAGCCCACAAAGAATGCACTAATTTGTTATGCCATGACATCTTATTCTCTTCAAGCAGTTTTTTGATGATGATCACCAAGCTCTTGTTCGATGATTCAGCTAACCCATTACCTTGTGGGTAATAAGAAGTTGAATGTCTGAGTGCTATTTGATACCTGTGATAAAAATCAATCATTTTTTCAGATCCAAAAGCAGCAGTGTTATCAGTGATTATTTTTCTTGGGCAGCTAAACCGAGAGAGGATGTGGTCTTCTAGGAACCTAATGATGACAGAATCTATGGCATTCCTAGAAGGTATGGCCTCTATCCACTTTGTGAAGTAGTTTGTGGCTGTAAGGATCCACTTGTGTTGTGCAGAAGAAGCAAGGTGTATTTCTCCAATGAAATCTAGGCCCCACTGCAAAAAGGGACCCTCAACAGAAATGGGTTGTAATGGTAATGGGAGGAGCTTTCTTTTGCCCTAAAAAATCTGGCACTTATGGCAGGAAATTATCATTTTATGGATGTCATTGAAAATTGTAGGCAAATAATAGCCACCACTGAGAATTTTTTTAGCAGTGGCTTTCTAGTTTAAATGGCCTCCACACTCTCCAGCATGGATCTCCTGTTTAACCCTCTCCACTTCAATTTTAGGAAAAAATTTAAGCAATAGACCATTTGTATTTTTCCAGTATAAACACTCATTCAGTATGCAATAGTTTCTGGCTTTTAGCTTTAGGAATATGGCCTTAGTTTTTGATAATTTAGGAGGGGCATTGAGGTTTGTGATCACATACATGATATCAGAATACCAAGGAGAGTTTTGAAAGTGTTCCTCAACTGTGGGATTAGGCAATCCTTCCTGCTCATCCAAGGCATTTACCATGTTAATGTCAAGGGCTTGTAGATTAGATTCAGCCATTAATCGAGCTAAGCCCTGATCTTTGATCAGTTTTGTGGGCTTTATTTCTAGGTCATACTCCAATATTACAGAAATCCATTTTCCCCTCTTTCCATCCAGATCTTGGGACAAAATGTCTTTAACCACTATGTCAGGCATGTAGGCTATGGCATGAGAGTGTAGTATATACACTCGGAAGTATTTCAAGGCCTTAACCAAAGCATAGGCATGTTTTTCCATTATGTTATATTTCAAGGGTGCATCCCTTAAAGCTTTGCTGAAGAAAGCAATAGGCTGTTCCATTCTCTCTGGATTTTTCTGCAGTAGAACTGCAGCCACTGTATGCTCGGAGGCAAAGGAGAATATCAGGAAATCCTTTGAGAAATATAGGCTAATTAAAATAGGCGCCCGGGTGAGTACAAGTTTAATCAATTCAAAATATTTTTTAGCCTCAACAGTCCACTTAACCCCTACACCTTTCTTCAGCATGTTAGTCATATTCTTGAGGTGTTTAGCTAAGTTGGGAATAAACCTCCTTAAGAAGTTAATTTTCCCAGTAAAGGACTGTAACTCTTTAATGTTTCTCGGGTGTGTGATCTATAGTATTCTCTCAACTCTTTGTGGGTCTATCTTAATTCCCTTCTTAGATATGATATGGCCGAGAAGCTTTCCTTCCTGTAACTCGAATATAGTCTTTTTGGGATTTAATGACAGACCGCACTTCCTACATTTTTCGAAAACTCTTTTAAGATGTTTTAGGTGTTCCTCATCAGTCTTGGAGTATACTGTTATGTCATCCAGATAGATGACGATGAAGTGCCCTATTTCATCTGAAAAGGCTATGTCCATCGCTCATTGGAAGGTTTCACCAGCGTTCATCAGTCCAAAGGGAATTTTCACGTACATAAAAGTGCCCCATAGAGTGGTGAAAGCGGTTTTGAGTTGATCTTCTGGGAGTAATAAAACTTGGTTACAACCTGAAAAACCGTCTAACAGGGAGATCCCCTTTGAGCCTACCACCTTCTGAAGAATGTGTTCCATTTTTGGCAAAGGGTAATTGTCTTTGAGTGAGGCTCTGTTAAGGTTCATGAAATCAATTCACAGTCTGATCTCACCTGTTTTCTTTCTCACAACCACTAGGTTTGAAACCCAATCGGAGAACCTCACAGGTACTATTATTCCGGCCTCGTACATTTTATTTATTTATTTTTCTACTACGGGCAACTGTTTTGGGTTAATTCTACGAATTTTCTGTCTGAAGGGTTTCTGATTTTCTTTCAAAGGTATTTTGTGTTCTATAATGTTTGTGTCGTAGGCCATCAAATCCTCATAGCTCCAGGAAAACACATCGATGAATTCTTTGAATTGGTCAATGTATTTCCTTTTCATGTCTGCAGGCAGGGACTTAGCCAACTTAATCATCTTGGGCTTGTCTTCAGTGCCTATGTTGTATTCCTCAACATCCGTGTCTGCATGTTCTATAGTGGGCCTTTTTTCTACATCGTCAAAGTCAAAAAGGTCCTCTAAAGGTGCCAGTCCCCTGGGTATATTCTTGTCTTTCGACTGCAGCACCTCTACTTCCTCTTTATATGCGTTCTCATATTCTTTGGTTGGATTTCCAAGTTGTTCAGTTAAAGTATTTATTTCTACGATATGGGGTGATTTTTCTTCATCTGAGGGCTCTTCACTTGGGCAGCTATCCTCGGATTTCGAGTCTGAATCAGAGAATTCAAACTCGTTCCTGCCAATTAGGAAATCCTCAATCTGCTTATCGCCCTCAAAGACCTGCCAATATTTTTTGTTATTCAGCACTACAGGTCTGAATTTGGTCTGAATGATGATTTGTTTGTCGCTGGGAGTCTTATGGTATGAACTAGCTATGTAGGCTAATCCGTTTGCAATTACATTCTGACTCCTAGGAAGAAAGACAAATTCAAATTCTACAAAGGTTTTCAATAAATCCATAGCATCATTCCTGTACGCTTTCAACCTAGGGTGTTTCGTTGCGTATTCACCATTAACTTGTTTTATGATTAACTCTGAGTCCCCATGTATAGCTATCCTATGAGCTCCTAGTTTTTTCAACAGATTCAAGCCTAGGATGAGAGCCTCATATTCTACGATATTGTTAGTACATTTGAAGTTCAGATTGAAGGCATGACTCTTTGCATAGTCACTCTCTGTGTTATGTACCCACACTCCTGCTCCTGCAGTTTTTCTAGTACATGACCCATCGAAATTCATTTCCCACAAAGGTTCTTTCTCAGGTTTATCATTGATTTCTTTACCAGTTTTGGTTTCATGGTTATGTTGCAATGGAGGGTCTGTTTCATGGTGTAGAGGGTTTTCCCCTTCATGATGCATATGGAGTTTAGAGAGCTGACTAGTTAACTGTTTGCATTTTGTTTCTTGTTTACTCAGAGTTTCGTCTTCAGTGCACTATCCACATGTTTCATCCTCGTTTTCTTTTAATTCTAGAGTGGCCATTATGTTGAAATCTATGGGTGTTATCTCATTGTTTGTATCTTTGTTTTCTAGTTCTGGTTCTTCTAAGGGTTCATCGTTGCAAAGGATGAAGGAGTCCATATCTGTGTGAACAAAGTACAGGGGAGAATTTTCAGGCTTTTCAGAGCTACTGACTAGGAATTTCACTTGTGCCTCTCTATATAGTCTCCTAGGCTGGCTAAAGATAGGGATTGTGGCATATGCCCCATCCATCTACATTGTACCTTGCAGCTTGGCTCCCCATCATCTCGATAGTAACATGCCATACCTAGGTGGCACATATACCACCACCACATCCATAACCATATATTTTTCTGGAATTTAGGTCAGGTTCACACACAGGTCTTTGATTAAGCTGAGACATTTTACTCTGTTAGAGTCGAATGAATAAAAATCTTTGTAAGGACAGGTTATCTCTAGGCCTAACCTCTCCATAACTACCTTAGGCATTAAGTTGTGTGATTCCCTAGAATAATGCATTGCATTGTGAAGGATATTGTCATGGATATTGAGACTGATATAAAAAGGAGGTACTAACCCTTCCTGAAACTTCCCCTATATCTTTGGACCAAACAGAAGGGCTGGTAGATCATCACTTAGATTGACAGTGTCACTGTTTTCCCCTAGATTTAATGCTTTCAAAATTTGGCCTTTTTATACATCTTGAGTGGCTAGCTTAGAGAGCGGAACAGAGATTTTAATTTTTGCGATCTCACTCTCCAAATTGAAAGTGGACTGACTCTTTGTGATACTCAACTCTGTTTTGTTAGCCACAACTTTAGTGGCAGAATCATTGTGCTGATTCTCACTGTGTATTGTGTTTGTAGCAGTTTTATTAGGAACACTAGCTGTAGTGCTAGTGCTGCTAGTTGGCTAACTTTTTTATCAGTATTTTGGCTATCTTTTTCTTTGTTCTTCCCAGAACTTTCAGCTGCTGATTTACTACTTTCAACAGTCACTTTAGAAGTTTTCTAAGACCCTTTCTTTATGGTAGCTTCAGAAGCCTTTGGTTTGGAAGTGTCTAGACTCTTTCGGCTTCTAAGTTCATACTGTTCTCTAACCTGCATGATGGAACTTTCAAATCCAAGCCTGTAATCCTCAGATTCTAATATTTCCTCATCCCAATATGAGGGTGAGGGTTGATCTTCTTCTGTGGAATAGTTGTGGATTGAGTTATCCGCCTCAAACATATTTATTGTGTTTTCCTCAGACTCTTCGATAATCCCCTCATCCTCATCTAGGAAGTTCTCTTGAAATGGGGGTATGACTTGTTGGTCTGAGTCCCTCTGCCTATTTGGAGTGGTATTGTTCCAACTAAAGTTCTGGTTCTGGTTTCTGTTTTGGTTACTGACTATGACAACCATTTTATCCATCATTTGCTATAGTTTTTCCATGTTTTTAGATAGACGGTCATAATTGGGGTCAGATTTGGAAGCTACAGTGTCATCTCTATAAGTTACCCTTTTCTCAGCCCTCATTCTGGCTTTCTTCTCAATCAGGCTAGCCTCTACACTCACTGCTCCTTTTTGCATGTCTTCCAATGTGTTTTAATCTCTCTCCCTAAGCTGGTAGGCCATATCGGCATCAAAGCCTTCAGGATATTTCACTAGAGCCATACCTTGGGGAGGCTTCATGTGTGGAGGGTGAGCGTTATAAATGCTTTTGAACCTGGTAGAATAGTCATGGACACTCTCTCCTACATTTATTTTTAGGTTCTTGTATTCTGCTAAGATTTGGAGAGGGTTGGCCTTAACTTCCCATTTGTTTATGAAGGTCTGATATAAGGAGGGAATATCATGGATGCTATTACGAGGCAGGCCCTTAAACCATTTCTTCACATCAGCTCCTAAAATTTGGGCAAAGATTCTCATTTTGACTGTCTCATCGTCTATCTCCATGTAGTCAAACGAATCTTCCATCCTATCTACATGGTGTTGCGCTGTTTTGGACTCCTTTGCAGTGAAATGTGGGATCTTTGATTGATAATCATTGGGTAAGGGCACTAGGGGATGAGGTAACACCAGAGGTGCATACCAGGCTGCCATAATGGTATTCTGAGGAGGTAAAGGGTTGGCTTGAGCAACGGGTATGTGGATGACAGGGATATTAGGACCAGCGGAATTCTGTTGAGCAGATCTAGGATGACAAAGCCCCAAGTTTTGAATGAAATGAATATCTGAAGGCGTAGATGGAGGAGTCTGTCTATCCCTAATGTGTTGACCACCGCGAGGTGGTGAACCAGGAAGCTCAAGGTCTGACTGGTCTATAGTGTCTAATGACCTAGTTTTAGGTAATCTGCTTGGAGAGTGTAGGTCAAACAGAGGGTCTGATAGAGCTGTAAAGTTTTCTGGTGCAGAGTTAGCTCTATGGATGTGTCCAGAAATAGTTGGTCCTTTAGGTGTAGGAGATTTCTTGAGAATTCTCTCGGGTTTGTCAACTATTTTGGGTGGGTTTGGGTCAGGGTAATCTCTTGTGTGAATGGCTCTTGAAGCCAGAATGATGCCTTCGAATAAAGCCTCTTAACCCTACTTGTTACTTCTAATATGACTGATGTTGTTATGGGGGCTGGTCTCCCAGTGGAGTCTTATGTGAACCAAGATAATCAGTAGGCCTACTGATCACCAGTGGAGTCTTTTAATCATTGAAGAAATATGGAGTTGCCAGGTGGAAGGTTTAAGATTTTACTATCCACCACAGTGATTTACCAAATCAAAGCTATTGGTATCTTCCCCAGTGGATTCGCCATTATGTTGGGGTTCCCATGTTTTGGCAAGAATGGAAATACCAAAAGATGAGACAACATCAGAACCACTTTTGGACCTTAGGATCTAGCCCTCCCGGGTCCAGAGAGGGATCTCTCTATATAGGCAAAGGTTTTACATCTTTGAAGCTTGAAAGTTAATATATTAGGCTAGTTATAGGCGCAGGGTTTGTTTGTTTGATTGTTTGCTTGGTTGTTGGGAAACATGAAAGAAGGGTTCAATATAAGACAAGGATGAATAAAGAGGAATTTAGGCAAAGGGGGAAATATTTCAGGGAACACTCAAGACCATTGGTCAATGGAGTCAAGAAAGGGTTTACTTTCTATTCAATATGCAGGCTTTCAGTTGGGCTAGTCATCTAAAGCGTTGGATCTTAAAGATGATAGTGTGGCTTAAAATGGTAAGAAAAAAGGTGAAAGGTAAGAAAACCTCCAAGGTGACCTTTTAGGAGTCAGATCCAAAGACAGGGCATGCCATTGGACAACCTGTGATCCAAAAACCCAAAAGGTTAACCCTTCAGATAAGGGAACATTAAATATTTGAACACAAAGGTGAAAACCTGAGATCAGAGAGAGAATTTGAAATCTCAATGCTTTGGCATCCAGCTTAAGGGGACTTAGTAAGGTTCAATTAATTGAAAAAGGACCCTAGTGAGAGAGATACCAAGTTATAAACTCCCAGTATCCCAATTCATTCAATTAAAGCCTAACAAGAACATATAAGAATAGATTCGTTAATTCATACATCAGCTAGCAGTAAATATCAGCCACTACACTGGTTAAATTAACTTTAATTAGTGCTCAGATAACACATATAGCAGAAAAAATTAAAGGTAGGGAGAGCAGAAGCTTAGGGTACCATGCGAGGGTATATACTAAACCAGATTTCTGATGCCTACCAGAGAAATGAAATGTGATGGATTACAAAGGAAAACAGAGACAAAATAAGAAAAACATCACCGCTGCTACAAATTAGGATCCAAAGAAATGTACTTGTCATATTAAAGAGAAAAACCAGTCATGTACAACATTTCCAACAACTTGATATTCAGTCTGAAAACATCTTCCTCAGCCTATCTTACAACTTTACACAGAGACTATGTCTCAAGAGAAACAACTTACAATTCACAGATACCCGATCAAAAACCTTTACAAAGAGTTTTATAGCTGAAAGAGAGGCAGAGGGGGTAGATGAAACACTAAATGAACATTAAAAGCAGAGTAGAAGAAGTGGGTCGAAACCAATTTTTTTTTAATATCTTAGCATTAATCTTCAATACTCTTTGGATGAAAGAGTGGTCCTCGACAGGTTGCAATTTACTACGGGTATGTTCTTGATGTGATTTTATGCAGTACTCATAGCCCTCTGGTGAATAAAAAAAAGGTAGATAAATGACTTCAAAGACTGCCATACCACGTAACAAATGCTCTGGTAGATTTAGGACTGTTGTCAGGGTGGAAACCTTCTCATGGACACAATGTAGAGTAAAAACAGTACGGGTACTGTGTCCTTTTTTGGGAGGAGACTTCTGTTGATGTGAAACCTTGATGATATTTTTTTCTGCGTGCTAGGCCCTCTGTGTGATTCATGAGGTCTTCAATCTGGTATGGTTTAAGATTGAGATTGATTTCAAGAGTAGTGGGTTCAACCCCCTGCCCATCGTCATTGGCAGAGGCAAAAAAACTGTCACAATGCCACGAGGGTGAGTTCGAATATGAGCACTATTGTCAATGTGGACGTCCTCGTATTCCTCTGTTCTTGCATCTGAGTATGGTTTAAGATCGAGATTGATTGCACGAGTAGTGGGTTCAACCCCTTCCTGTCTACATTGGCCTAGGAAATTTCATTTCCAAATGTACAGAAAAATATTTTGGGAATGTTTTGGGTTATGGAATTCTGAGATAGAGGACAAGGAAAATATATCGCTAGCCTGCAATGGTCTTCTCATTCTCATTCACATAGAGTGATAATGTTTTAAAAATTTATTTATAAGAGAAATAATATTACATCGATGTAATATTTTTAAAATTTAATCACAATGATCCACATTCTTTGATATAAAATAAACTTTAAAATTAAAATTAAAATTTTAAATATTGATTTTTAAAATCTTTTGTTTAGTTATTTAATTTCATTTAAGTATAATGTCATAATGTGAGTAATGATGCTATCATATAATAAATTTTTTTTAGACATGCACCCCATCAAGCATAAATAATTATAACATATACTTTTGAAGTAATATAAATTATTTTATGGCTATTCTCAAAAGTATTATCACCCATAGTCTTAGTGATGGTGTAAGGTGGTATGAGATTTTTATAGGAGTTTGTTGATTTTCTGGTATGAGCTTTTTATAGGAGTTTTCCAATTTCTCTTTATGCAAGTCCAACCATAACTCATCACCAACCTTAAACTTATGTGGAACCCAATGGATTGTGTATCTACTTGTACTTGGAGTCTCAATTTTCTACAAAATATCATGAATTCATTATTGAATTTGTCAGATACCTTCCTCAAAATTGGTTTCTCTACTTACCTCGTTAAAAGTATAGGAGTTATCTTCATGTGTTATACCATGAATATAGCTACATCAATTTGTGCCAATTGTTGGGACCCCAAGCACACCTGAAAAGGCTTGTGGCCAATAGAAATATGAAAAGCTATGTCGAATTTCTGTTCAAAATATGGAAGGCTTTCAACACCTAGATGTGGGTGCTCACAATTGTGTACTATAGAGACATCTATAACAATCCTATTGACTACTTTTTATTATCAATTTAGGGATGGAAGGTAGTGGATTTAGTTAAGATTGATCTCCATCATGGACCAAAGGTTAAACTAAAAAATACTAAGGAACCTACTATCGACCCTATCAAGAAATATGGTCTTTGGAAACCCAAAATGAACCAAAATATGCTTGAAGAAAAACTTATGAGTGGATTTTTGTGCAAAACTATTATTACAAGGTGCCAAAATTTCCATCCTAAGGAAGAAATCAACAACAACAAAAGCACATATGTTACCATGCTTGGTTGAAGGAAAACATTACATAAAATCTAGGGGAATTAACTCCCAAGGCCTACAATTGGTGTGGATGGACATTTCCTTTGGTAGAATATAATTCTTTCATTGCTTTCATGCTTTGGAAATAGAATCCAACTCATTGTCATAGGTTGGGTATCTATGAAACCCATCATAGAGTGTTTGGCTATGATAGACCATCAAATGTTTGTGTCATGTGGGCACAACATCGACAACATGAATTATTGGCTCATATGGTCCCTGTTGTGTAGCCATTCATCGACGAAAGCTACTTCCCCAATGGGATAGAAGTGAAAAATGATAGTTTTAAAGGTTGGAGATAATATTGTTTCCATATAGAAGGGAACTAGAAATAATCTCATGAACACCATCAATATCTATAGGAGGTGTTGCAATTAAATCAATAATGAATACAAAAGTTGTGGTCAATAGGAAAAGGATCATCGAGATGTTGAACCATCCAATGTAAATATGGTTTTCAGTGCTAGTGATCTAATCACATAAAATACCCCATAAATTTGTGTTTTGGGATACCCCCAAGATTCAATAAGTAATCCAAAGCGAGAGTATTTGTTGATAAGGTGACAGTGCCAACAACCCTGAGTTGACCTAAAGTGAAACCTTGTGAATCTTACACAAATAGGGTGTCATTTTTAGCATCAAAAGGAGGCGCAATTGCACAAGTGGAAACATCTCACATATAGGGCACCTGGCCATAAATCTTTATGTTTTTTTTCATTGAGGGTACCTTTAACATTTCCCAAGGATCAAATCACATATTTGGAGGAATTTTGGATAATTTGTCACATTCCACTAGCTTCATGCATGAAGAGGTGCTCCCATCCTTTAAGAATATTTTTGTGGATTTAATGGCATAGTCAAGGGTCACATGTATAAAATAAGAATACCATAGTCAAGAATATGAAAATTGGCATTTGTATCACATGGCATAAAGGAGAATGACATAGGTGAAGACTACTCCATTTAGAAACATCTAAAATCTTGTTTATGTCCTCTTTCCAAAGAAGAGAATATACGTTGTGACAATAGGCCCAAGTTTCCAACGAAGGAAGACTATGGTAAGGGTTAGTTTTTATTTGATACGTTGAGAGACATTCATGTATTTTAAGCCGTGTTTTGTTGCTGAGTTGACATATTTGGAAGCACAATTGCACAAGTAGAAACATCTCACATTTGGGGCACTTGGCTACAAATTTTTATGCATGTTTTCTATTAAGGGTATCTTTCACATTCCATAAGGAACAAACCAAATATTTGGAGGTATCTTGTATGACTTGTCACGTTTCACTAGCTTCACACATGAAGAGGAGTTCACATCATTTAAGAATTTTTTGGAGGGTTTTCAAGGCATATTCAAGGGTCACATTTACAAAATAAGAATGCCTAGGTCAAGAAGATGAAAATTGGAATTCGTATCACGTGGCATAAAGGAGAAGAACACGGGTGAAGTGTGCTCCATTTTGAAATATTTATAACAACTTGTTGATGTCCTTTTTCCAAAGAAGATAAAATATCTTGAGACAAAGGGCCCAAATTGTTGAAAAAATAGGACCAGGTATTGGATCATATGGACTTTGGTTTCTCCTTATTATTTGGACCATTATATGACCATACTGTTAATTATTAGGTGGACACTATCATACAAGTTTTTTTTTTTGGAGTTCGTTGTAAAACATTGTCAATCATTTTCAAAGGAAGAAACAAAGTTCAAGAATGTATCTTGTGCTAATTAGTATAAAAAATCAATTTTTGAATGAAAATGTTATTGGTAGAAGGGATATTTCTATTTACCCCTGTTGAGATGGTCACATGATATGCCCACTATGATAGGATTTTATAGATAGAATAATAATGGTGAGCTTTGGTGGTTAAGATCTCTATGGTAATGGAAGCATTAGATAACAAGAAAGGGAATGATTGATTTTGAGAAAAAATGCATTGAAAATTTATGTTGTTTGAAATAAATAAACACAATAAGTAAGAGGTGAAAACAATTAAAAAAGGATATCAATGATGCAATGAAACATGGAAGAAAGAATAAAATATTTACAAAAAATTAAGAGATAGGGAGACTTGGGAAACTTGTGGTTAAAAGAGAGATATTGGTGTTGGAAGGTAGCACAATAGGAGGGAGTAGTGAGAAATGAGTGTCATAAGAGTCAAAAGGATTTAGATTTCCTACCATTTTTATTAGGATTTATATTTCCAACATTTTACTGGGAGTCTGATTTGAAAATGGAAGTACTTGAAAATGTGTGCAAGGTATCCATTTCCATTAAATTAAATGTGTGAAAAATTCTCCAAGTCTAGTTAATTAAACAACTACTTAGATCTATTCTAGAGATTGACTCTAGGGGATTTACTGGATATGTCACCCTTGATAAAGGATGAGATCCATAGGCTACCTGGCCCTTTACAGACTCTATATTTAGAACTTGTAGAGGTTAACACTAACAATTTCCATCAAATGACATGTGCAGACTGTTATTCATGTCTTGCAATTGAAAAAAAGTGTTTATGGAAACTGTATATGACTTTATGTGTGAAGACAAGTTAATTTAATTTTATGTTTAATATATTAAATTAGAAATGTTCAGCAAGATAACTTCAGCATAACATGACACAAATGTTTGATGAGCAGTTCACCCCTCCTAGGCTACGTCTGCTGTGTTGGGGTTCCCATGTTTTGGCAAGTTTGGTAATACCAAATGATGAGACAACATCAGAACCACTTTCGGACCTTAGGATCTATCCCTCCTGGGTCCAGAGAGGGATCTCTCTATATAGGCAAAGGTTTTATGTCTCTGAAGCTCGAAAGTTAAAATATTAGGCTAGTTATAGGTGCGGGGTTTGTTTGTTTGATTGTTTGTTTGGTTGTTGGGAAACAGGAAAGAAGGGTTAAATATAAGACAAGGATGAATAAAGAGGAATTTAGGCAAAGGGGGAAATATTTCAGGGAACACTCAAGACCATTTGGAAATGGAGTCAGGAAAGGGTTTACTTTCTATTCAATATGCAGGCTTTCAGCTGGGCTAGTCATCTAAAGCGTTGGATCTTAAAGATGATAGTGTGGCTTAAAATGGTAAGAAAGAAGGTGAAAGGCAAGAAAACCTCCAAGGTGACCTTTTAGGAGTCAGATCCAGGGATAGGGCATTCCATTGGAAAACCTGTGATCCAAAAACCCCAAAGGTTAACCCTTCATATAACGGAACATTAAAGAATTGAACACAAAGGTGAAAACCTGAGATCAGAGAGAGACTTTGAACTCTCAATGCCTTGGAATCCAGCTTAAGGGGACTTATTAAGGTTCAATTAATTGAAAAATGACCCTAGTCAGAGAGAGACCAAGTTCTAAACTCCCAGTATCCCAATTCATTCAATTAAAGCCTAACAAGAACATCTAAGAACAGATTCATTAATTCATACATCAGCTAGCAGTAAATATCAGCCACTACACTGGTTAAATTAAGCTGAATCAGTGCTCAGATAAAACATATAGCAGAAAAAGTTAAAGGTAGGGAGAGAAGAAGCTTAGGGTACCATGCGAGTGTATATCCTAAACTAGATTTCTGATGCCTACCAGAGAAATGAAATGTGATGGATTACGAAGGAAAACAGAGACAGAGTAAGAAAAACATCACTGCTGCTTCAAATCAGGATCCAAAGAAATGTGCTTGTCATATTAAAGAGAAACATCAGTCATGTAAAAAATTTCCAACAGCTTGATATTCAGTCTGAAAACATCTTCCTCAGCCTATCTTACAACTTTACACAGAGACTATGTCTCAAGAGAAACAATTTACAATTCAGAGATACCTGATCAAAAACCTTTACAAAGAGTTTCTTCATGAGTTTTATAGCTGAAAGAGAGGAAGAGGGGGTATATGAAACACTAAATGAACATTAAAAATAGAGTAGAAGAAGTGGGTCGAAACCCATTCTATTTTAATATCTGATCATTAATCTTCAGTACTCTTTGGATGAAAGAGTGGTCCTCGACAGGTTGCAATTTACTACGGGTATGTTCTTGATGTGATTTGCTACAATAATCATAGCCCTCTGGTGAATAAAAAAAAGGTATATAAATGACTTCAAAGACTGCCATACCACGTAACAAATGCTCTGGAAGCATTAGGACTTTTGTCAGGGTGGAAACCTTCTCATGGACACAATCTAGAGTAAAAACAGTACGGGTACTGTGTCCTTTTTTGGGAGGAGATTTCTGTTGATGTGAAACCCTTATGATATTGTTTTCTGCATGATAGGCCCTCTGTGTGATTCATGAGGTCTTCAATCTGGTACCTTGCCTTTGAAACACTGAATTAAGGCTTAATATCTCCGATAATGTGCATTAGAACTCCTTAACTCTGTACCGACACTCTTCGCCACTTCATGATTGTCTCTATTAGTGAAAAGTGAGCTTTAGTGGCGCTGGAGAGGTTTTTCAGAGTTGAAATCTATCCTTTAATGAAAATTTAAGCTCTAAGCACCTCCCTAGGCTCTTCTCTGTGCTCTGTGCCACTATAACAGTGACTATGAACCATGGCAGTTTCCACCGCTTGTAACCCTGCAAAAACACACAAATCATGTTAAGAAACCTGTGTATGTGATCAGATGCTATGGAGGATTGTGAGGATGGTAGCATAGCATGGTGAAAATAGTGGATGCGAATGGAAAATGGTGGAATAATGTAGGATGGTGGTGAAAAATGCAGCGAAGCAGTGGGAAATTGGTCTGGTGAAAGTTCAGTGGAACGTAACAAACTTTAATGCAAACATTAAAATTTGACCTTTGAACGAAATACAAAGGGAACAGATGAAAATGCAATGAAAACATATCAAATGGGTTGATACAGTGGGACCCGACCATGGGCGGAGGGTGATTAGATATGGGCCATTAGATTGAACGGAATGGACGGTTACGATTAAATCGGAGGGAGAGTGATAAGAGGGTCAAACTCCAATGAGAGATGGAGCGATTGGCCGATGACCATTGGATTTTCTGTGAGATCTACGATGGAGATTGCGTCGGAGGATCGAAATCGAAAAGGGCAGAGGGTGGCACTATTTGAAAATTGTGATTGCGATTGGAGCGAGTTTGCGCGGACCATCAGATCTTAATAAGATCAACGGCGAAAAAACACTCTCGAGACCCATAGAACAAAAGCCTCATGACATCAGAGTTCTTGTTTTAACATAGGAATGTGCTCTCGATCGCTTATCCGATTGCGATAAGCACCTTATGCTTTGGCGCTTGGTCTTGGAATTGGGTTACGTGGGGAAGTGGTTTGCGGGGCTGGGCCGAAGGGGGCTAGACAGTTTAAAGAGGAAAATGGGTTTTTTAGCCTTAAAGACAGCGTTTTAAGGCCAAAAGGAGGTTTTCGGTAGAGGTAAAAGAGGGATTTGAAATCAAATGAAGTAATTTCACTTGGTTCTAAGAATGAAACTAATGGTTTAGGGGATTTTGGAGGGATTTTGGGAAACAAAGGGGAAATTTTCATAGGTACAAGGGCAAATGGGGGACTTTCTGAGCACAACTTTCCATAGGTAGTGAGGCCTTTTGGATGGAAATAGTAGTGAGGATATTTTAAAGGTAATGAAAACACAGGGGCTTCAAGGATGATGTGTATCGGAGGAGATTCATTCCTTGAAAGGTCAAGAACATTTTAGCCACCTGTTTGCTTGACAAAAAATTCATAGGTGGCTAACATGCTGGATCAAGCCTCCCAAAATGAGCTTGTCCTCTTGTATTAAAATTCTTTCAAATGCTAATACAAGTTTAAAATTGTTTCAATAGACAAATATAAATGCAAATACTGATTCATAAGGTATGAAAAAGCTAATAATTCCTTTCCAAATTCACTAAATAGTGAAGAATTACCATAAACAGTGATTTCTTCAATAAGGTCCTGATGGCTCTTTGAACTCCTATGAAGATTTTTTGGCTGTAAAAGTCCTAAAAAATGTCTGAAACCTCTTCCATTAGATTCATAAGGTCTAAATTAGCTGAAAATGATCTTTGTTTCACCTCAAATAGAGAGGTACAACTCAAAACAACTCCAACCCCAAAATGGCCCAAGTGGCCTTGAAAAATATCCTGATGGTTTTCAGCATCTGAAAGTCTTAAAACAGTTCCAAAACCTCTTCCATCAGGTTTAGAAGGTGGAAAATAGCTGAAAATGGTCTTTGGTTCACCTTAAATAGAAAGGTACAACCCAATACAGCTGTATTACCAAAATGGCCCTAGTGGCTCAAAAAGCTTCACTAAAGCTAAAATGGCTGTAGAACACCTCTAATGCCTCTAGAACCTATCCCAATGGCTCTGGAATTCTGAAGAAAGTCAAAAATGACTTTTGGTTCACTTCAAATGGTTAAGCATAGCTCAACACAACTCCAACTCCCTCTTGGCCCTAATGGCTCTCATTGCTTCCCTGAAGCAAAAGGGACTAAATATAAACTCCAATGGCTTTTCAACCTATTCCAATGGATTTATAATTCTCTGAATACCCAAAAAAAGAAAAAAATGCATTCCAAAAGGTTTAGCCTATCAAAAGTTATGACCAAAACAAGATTTGTCCAAGTTGGCCTAAAAAAACTCCACCAAACTTGGCTAACTGGAGTTAGGCCCGACAATTCTGGCAAAGACCATTGAATTTGGAGGCGCATTCCAAAATATTCGGGTGGTTAGCTAACTGTTAGCATTTAGTGTAATGTATGTGGTGGTCACATTCATTTAACAACCCACCTAAACCGTCGGAGTTAAACCCGTAGTTGACGGTTTAAAAACCGTAGCATATGGTTGTTGGGACGTGGCCACATGGCGTTCTAACTGCGATGTAACATTTGGTTTAAATCGCCGGTTGAAGGACTCAAGGTCACGGTCCTGCCTATGGTCTTATGCATAGGGGCTAGCCCCCTTTCTGCGCCCATTTCAAACCTTTGAAATCTTTAATTATGTAATGTGTCCTTTGGTTATTAATAAGCAAGCCGTGGGTGGAATGGTAAAGTGCTTGACTGTTGGAGGTGAGGTGTAGGGTTCAAAACCTACGGAAATGTAAAAATAATTTTAAACCTCCAAATTTCTTCCTGCTAGGGTGCCACGTGGCGGCTTCCGGGCCTTCCACGTGGCAGCCCGTGATTGGCCAAAAATCTCAAAAATCAAACCTTAGTCCAATCGAAGATTTCCAAGTGTCAGGATATAATTGGCCCAGGTGGAATATTCCAAGGAATATTCCAAGAATATTCCTTGGAATATTCCTTTTTTAATTTTTCAAAAATTGAATTCAAACCTGGTCAAACTAGACTTTTGCCTGAAATTGTGAATTTTCAAACTTGAATAACTTTCACATATAGTGTCGGATTTGAGTGTTGTTCATGGCTATAGGATCGTATCACCGAGGCCTATTCGATCGTTCAGGTTGCAAGTGATTTTGAAGACTTTAAATTTTGAGCTTTTTCCATGGCTTGTACTTGAGCTCCTGATCACACCTCCCAAATGAGAAGCTTTTGGACCCCAAAATCTCGCTGAAATTCTAAAACTGAACTGTAGTATAGAAAATGAGAGAATAACAACATCATCTTCTCTTCAGCCTCAAAACATTTTCCTAACTTTCCAACTGTCCTCATGGAAAATTTTTCTAAATGAGCTATGTACTTGTGCCGAATCTCGACCAAGTTTTCTCGCCATACCAATCTGCCATTTTGAAACCAGAAATGACCCTTGCTGAATATTTGTGCCCTCTTTGCTTGCATGCCTTTCCAACTCATGGAATCTTGCACTGCTTTGCCCTGACATTTCGTTCTCTACACCAATCGACACCAAAGGCACCTTGTGCAACATATGACATCACCAACAAGTTGAGCTGAAATGTGCTATACAATTGACAACCATCAATGTAAAAAGTGTGCCCACAATCGACACAAGTTGACAATCATGTGTAACATGATCAACACAAGTCGAAAATCATGTGTAACACAATTGACACAAGTCGACAATCATGTGTGACATATCGACACAAGTCGATAAACAACAAGATACATTTTGACAAACACATGTGTATGTATCATGTACAATGAACTATATATAGTTCGCTTTTTACACATACAACCTCTATGTACATGTGCAACTTCAACTCTTCTTTTCAAATTCCAACAAGTACATCATCCCAAAAACATGTTGGTGACTAAGAGCTGAACCAAAAGAAATTGCTGCAATATAAGTGAATATCGTACTCATCTTTTACACCTCCATGGAAAAACTTTGCAACAACAAAGAAATTCCTTCAACTGAAACTACTTTTACATGCAATCTTGCATCAAAATTTTCAGCTGAAATACATGCACACCAATCTGAAATTTGTATGTACAAAATGAGTATGACTGACTGCAATAAGAAGTTAATCCACTTCTTACCAAGCCAACTCCATGGCCTCTTTTGCGGTTGCAATATACCTTCATGTGAATCTTCCATTTCCACATGGATAATGGACTCCATAGATCCACTTACGCCAATCTTTTTGTCCTCTAGCTGCATGTGCTTTGGATGACTTGTTGGATGCAAAGTCCAACAATGAGAGACATCATGTCCCTTCCTTTGACAAAATGTGCAAATCTTAAGCACTTTCTGAGAAATTTCTCTTTGCCTCTTCTGCTTCTTGTGTGCTTTCTTTTTCAACCAGCATCTTGAAGCAACATGGTTAAATCCACCACAAAATTTGCAACTAAAATTTCTTTTGTTTGAACAAGAAAAATTATCATTCTTTGCTGAAAAATTATCAAATTGATCATGTGAATAATTATACCTCTTTTTCTGCATGGAATGTCCATCCTTTTTGTCTTCGAAAGAAGATGAAATAGTAGAGGAGACGACTTTCCTTTTCAGGCTTTCATCAGAATTCTTGTCTTGAAAACTGTTTGAACTTGAAGGCTCGCCATAAGCGACATGTTTACCCTCTACTTGTTGAAATTATGGCTTAAAACAATGGCAATCATCCTTAAAACAAATTTGACATATATGCATTTTAGAACTTGGAATAAAGGTTCTCTTTAAATTTGCATCACATGCATTCAAGGATTTGGAGTCTTCGCCATTAAACTGCACATAACCAAGACCAACATTCTTGGGTCACTCCACAACTGAAATAGGGTCAACCATGCCTTGTGCATGCTTTCCCAAACCTTTGCCTTCATGATAGCCCATCTTAAACATTATTTTGGACCTGATTCCCCTTGTATGTTTTTCAAAAGAACCAACACACTTTTCAATGGAGGAAATTGAAGAAAAGTTGGAATGGTTTACCTCTTCCTCAAGAATTTTCTTGGACAAAGCTTCTTGAGCTTGAAGGAGTTGTTTCTCCATGTCATGCAGTCTTTGGAGAATTTCTTCATTCTCATCCTTCATAGCCAACAATTGTGCATGAAGCTTAAAACTTTCTCTTTGATCCTCAATGAGAATCTGAAACATGTCCTTCACCTTAATGAACTCATTCTTCATGTCATCATTGAAGAATCTCGTGAAGGAGGAAACTTAACTTGTAGAAGAAGTTGACATTATGTAAATGGTCGCATTAACAAAAGGAAATTGCAAAGAAAAGTTCTCAAATATTTCAAACAAATGACAAGCTTTTAACCAAATGTCAGTAAAGATCCCTTCTTATTCAAGCAGCCATAAAACACAAACTCTAATAGCTTTTGTAGCAAATTCTACTCAAGTGATTTTGTTTTCCAAATGCAGTCTTGAGCTAATTTGAGGTAAGGAAATAGCCTACAACTCTTTTTTCCTTTCCAAGACTTAGCTATCAACGACTATCTTTTCAACTCAAGAAAACTCATACAAGCAACCATTTTGAAACCAATAAAAAAATCAATCCTTTACACTGTTTTAATACCTTTTTCAAAAAAACAAATGCTCAAACTAAGCACAACCAAGCTTAACCAAAGTTCTGATACCATCTGATCTAAAAATGGAAGTACTTGAAAATGTGTGCAAGGTATCCATTTCCATTAAATTAAATGTGTGCAAAATTCTCCAAGTCTAGCTAATTAAAAAACTACTTAGATCTATTCCAGAGATTGACTGTAGGGGAATTTACTGGATATGTCACCCTTGATAAAGGATGATATCTAGAGGCTACCTGGCCCTTTATAGACTTTGTCTTTAGAACTTTTAGAAGTTAAAACTCATAATTTCCATCAAATGACATGTGCAAACTATTATTCATGTCTTGCAATTGAAACAAAGTGTTTATGGAAACTGTATATGAGTTTATGTGTGAAGGAAAGTTAATTTAATTTTTTTTTTAACATATTAAATCAGAAATGTTCAGCAGGATAACTTCAACATAACATGACACAAATGGTTGATGAGCAGTTCACCCCTCCTCGACTACGTCTGCTGGATCAAGCCTCTCAAAATGAGCTTGAACTCTTGTATTAAAATGATTTCAAATGATAATAAAAGTTTAAAAGTGTCTCAATAGACAAATATGAATGAAGATACTGATTCAGAAGGTATGAAAAAGCTAAGAATGACTTTCCAAATTCACTAAAAAGTGAAGAATTACCATAAACAGTGATGTCTTCAATAAGGCCCTAACGGCTCTTTGAAATCTTATGAAGATTTTCTGGATGTATAAGTCCTAAAAAAGGTCTAAAACCTCTTCCATTAGGTTCATAAGGTTGAAATTAGCTAAAAATGATCTTTGGTTCACCTCAAACAGAGAGGTACAACTTAAAACAACTCCAACCCCAAAATGGCCTTGGTGGCCTTGAAAACTCTCTTGAAGGTTTTTGGCCTCTACAAGTATTTAAAAAGTTCTGAAACCTATTCCATCAGGTTCAAAATGTGGAAAATAGCTAAAATTGGTCTTTGGTTCACCTTAAACAGAAAGGTACAACCCAATACAGCTCTATTACCAAAATGGCCCTAATGGCTCAAAAATATTCACTGAAGCTAAAATGGCTGTAGAAAACCTCTAATACCTCTAGAACCTATCCCAATGGCTCTTTAATTCTGAAGAAAGTCTAAAATGACTTTTGGTTCACTTCAAATGGTTAAGCATAGCTTAACACAGCTCTAACTCCCTCTTGGCCCTTATGGCTCTCATTGCTTCCTTGAAGAAAAAGGGACTGAATATCAACTCCAATGGCTCTGAAACCTATTCCAATGCATTCATAATGCTTTGAATACCCAAAATCAAAAAAACATTCGTTCCAAAAGGTTCATTCTATCAAACTTTATGACCAAAACAAGATTTGTCCAAGTGGGCCTGAAAAAACTCCACCAAACTTGGCTCACTGGAGTTAGGCCCAACAATTCTAGCAAAGACTGCCGAATTTGGAGGCGTGCTCCAAAATTTCTGGGTGGTTAGCTAACTTTTAGCATTTAGTGTAATGTATGCAGTGGTCACATTCATTTAACAACCCGTCGAAACCGTCAGAGTTAATCTTGCAGTTGACGGTTTAAAAACCGTAGCATATGGTTGTTGGGACGTGGCCACATGGCATTCTAATTGCGATGTAACATTTGGTTTAAACCACTAGTTGAAGGACTCAAGGTCATGGTCCTACCTGTGGTCTTATTCATAGGGGGCTGGCCCCCTTTCCGCGCCCATTTCAAACCTTTAAAATCTTTAATTATGTAATCTGTCCTTTGGTTATTAAGAACCAAGCCGTGGGTGCAATGGTAAAGCGCTTGACTGTCGGAGGTGAGGTGTAGGGTTCAAAACCTGTGGAATTGTAAAACTAATTTTAAGCCTCCAAATTTCTTCCTGCCAGGGGGCCACGTGGCGGCTTCTAGGCCTGCCACATGGCAGCCTGTGATTAGCCAAAAATCTCAGAAGTCAAACCTTAGTCCAATTGAAGATTTCCAAGTGTCAGGATATAATTGACCCAGGTGGAATATTTCAGGGAATATTCTAAGGAATATTTCAAGAATATTCCTTGGAATATTCTTTTTTTAATTTTTCAAAAATTGAAGTCAAACCTGGTCAAACTAGACTTTTGCCTGAAATTGTGAATTTTCAAACTTGAATAACTTTCACATACAATGTCGGATTTGAGTGTCGCTCATGGCTACATGATCGTATTATCGAGGCCTATCCGATAATTTAGGTTGCAAGTGATTTTGAACACTTTCAATTTTGAGCTTTTTCCATGGCTTGGACTTCAGCTCCTGATCAGAGTCTCATATAGAGATTACTTGATAGTACCTTAATTTGAATGGTGGGTGGAATTTTCCATGATTTTGGAGCCCCTGTTTTAATTGGAGATGTGGTTCAACCCCATAGTAGTTCCCCTCACTCATGCTCTAGAGTTTAGTGTGGGGGTGATCTGGCAGCAAGAAAGACCACAATGGTTCCTAGTCTAAGGTTGGGTGGAGAGCAGTAGTCCCCAACTCAATTTAATCCTAGGGAGTATCAAAGCATGCCAAGGAATGTAGGGGATGACAACACATGCCACGTAGTGCCAAGGGATTGTCAGACATGCCAGGTGTTATGGACTGTCAAGATGTAAATTATGTTGCTCAGTTGTTTTACGACCACTGTTGGATGTGAGCCTTGTCTTTGTAACTTGTTAAGTTGTATTATTTGAAATTCAACATGATTAGCCTAAGATGAGTTATAGAAATTTCTTAGGTGAACAATGCATAGTCTATTTGTAGTAACTATAGCTTGGTCAAGACATTGTTGTAGTCGAGGCAATATTTGGTTGGGTTCTGATGTTGCAAAAAAAGTAAGGGTAGTTGTGAGGGCATGATATCTAATGAGTGCCAAGGTGTGCGAAGGAATGAAAAGGCATGCTAGCACATGCCAGATGGTGTGAATGCATGTCGAGTTGTGTTGGGGAGTGTCAGGGAATCACAAGGGAGAACTAGATCAAAAATCATGGAAATGAATGAATAAGAGTATGTGTCAGGGAGTCTTAGTGAATTCCAAGTGTCCCAAGGAGGAAGTGTGTTAGGAGAATTCTATAATAGGACTTGTAGGAGGAAAGCCTGTGATTGTGATAAGGGATTGGAAAAATAAATTTCAAACAAAGAGGGAATTTGGGTTAGGGACAACATTATTTTTTCGATGACTTGGTTGGCTTCCCAAGTCACAAAAAAAGTAAGGCTATCTATAAGGGCATAACAACTAAGGAGTGCCAACGTGTGCCAGGGAATGCCAAGAAGTGCTAACACATGCTAGACAGTTCTTAGGCATGTTAGGAATGCCAATATATTCCAAGTGATAAGGCATGACAAGATGTGCTAGGTGCTAGGGTGTGGTGCCAATGCATTATAGGGAGTGTTAGGGAGTGCCAGGAAACACAAGGGAGCACTAGTTTCAATTTCATGGAAATGAATGAATAAGAGTATGTGATAGGGAGTGTTAGAAACTTCCAAGTGTGCTAAGGAGGGAGTGATAAGGTACGATAGGAAATACCAAGGCATGCTAGAGTGTTAGGGACTCATGCCAAGATGTACCAAGTGCCAAGGTGTGCCAATGCATGTTAAGGAGTGTTAGTGAGTGCTAGGGAAATAGAAGGGAGAACTAGGTCAAAATGAATGACAAGGAGTTTCAATGATTTCCAGGTGTGTTAAGGAGGGAGTGACATGGTATATTAGGAAGTGCTAAGGCATGCTAGAGTGCCAGGGCCAGGGAAGCATGTGGCCAAGATGTGCCAGGTGCTAGGGTATGCCAACACGTGCTAGGAAGTATTACAAAATGCCATGGAAACAGAAGGGAGCACTAGGTTAAAATAATGCATGGAAATGAATGCATAAGATTTTGTGACAGAAAGTGTCAGTGATTTCCAGGTGTTCTAAGGAGGGAGTGACAAGATATTCTAGGCAGTGTTACGCCATGCTAGAGGCTAAGGAAACACGCCAAAATGTGCTAAGTGCTGGGGTGTGCCATTGCATGCTATGGAGTGTTAGGGAGTGCCATAGAAACACAAGGGAGCACTAGTTTCAAATGTGTGGAAATGAATGAATAAGAGTGTGTGAGAGGGAGTGTCAGTGATTTCTAGGTGTGTTAAGGAGGGAGTGACAACATATGTCAGGTAGTTCTAAGGAATTCTAGATTGCCAGGAGTGACATGCCAAGATGTGCCAGGTGCCATGGTGTGTCAATGCGTGCCAAGGAGTGCCATGGAAGCACAAGGGGGAACTAATTCAAAATGCATGTAAATGAAGGTCGAATAAGATTGAGTGATAGGGAGTGTCAGTGGGTTTGAGGTGTGTTAAGGAGGGAGTGACAAGGTTATATGTTAGGCAGTGCCAAGGCATGTTAGATTTCCACAAAATGTTAGGGAGTGGTAGGGTGTGCTAGGGAGTGCCAAAGCATGCTAAGGAATACAAGGGGTGCTAACACATGCCACATAGTTCCAAGGGATTATTATATGTGCCAAGTGTTATGGTATGTCAAGATGTAAAATATGTTTCTCAATTGTTTTATGAACACGATTGGACATGAGCCTTGACTTGGTAACTTGTAACTTATTAAGTGGGTTAAGTTGAAATTGTACATGAGTAGCCTATGATGAGTTATAGTCAATTATTAGGTGAAAAAGTCATAATATAGTTGTAGTAACCGTACCTTGGTCAATTTGTTGTAGTCAAGATAAGACTTGGTTGGGTTCCTAAACCCTGCCAAGGAATTCTAGGGCATCCAAACGCATGCCAAGAATTTTCAAGTGCCACTAAGTGTCGAGAGCCAATATGTGCCAGGGAGTTATAAGGCATGCTATGGAGTTCCATGTTTTCTAAGGAGGGAGTGACAAGATATGCTGGATATTTCCTAGGAATGCCAGAGTGCTAGAGAAGCATACCAAGATGTGCCAAGTGCAAATGTGTGTTGACTGTTAGAAATTTCCAAGGAAACACAATGGAGCACTATGTAAAAATGCATGGAAATTAATGAATAAGAGTGTGTGACAAGGAGTGTCAGCGAGTTCCAGGTGTGCTGAGGAGGGAGTGACATGGTATGCTATGAAATGCTAAGTCATGCTAGTGTGCCAGAGTGGCATGTGGCCAAGATGTGCCAGTTGCCAGGGTGTGCCAACACATGCTAGGAAGTGTTAGGGATTCCTAGGGACACACAAGGGAGCACTAGATGAAAATAAGGCATGCAAATGAACAATTAAGATACTGTGGTAGGAAGTGTCAGTGAGTACCAGGTGTGCTAAGGAGGGAGTGAAAAGGTATGCTAGGAATTTCTAAGGTATGCTAGAGGTTAGGGAAACATGCCAAGATGTGCCAGGTGCTAGGGTGTGCTAATGCATGTCAGGGAGTGTTATGGAGTGCCAGGGAAAAAAAAGGGATCAATAGTGTCAAATGCATGGAAGTTAATGAATAAGAGTGTGTGACATAGATTGTTAGAAAATTATAGGTGTGTTAAGGAGGGAGTGAAAATGTATGTTAGGTAGTTCCAAGAAATTCTAGAGTGTCAGGGCGACATGCCAAGATGTGTCAAGTGCCAGGGTGTGCCAATGTGTGTTAGGGAGTGTTAGGGAGTGCCATGGAAACATAAGTTATAAATATTTCAAAATTTATGGAAATGAATGAATATAGAGTGTGTGATAGGGAGTGTCAACGAGTTCCAACTGTGCTAAGGAGGGATTGGCAAGGTTATATGATAGACAATTCCAAGGCATGCTAAAGTTACAAGCCATGTGAGGGAATGGTAGGGTGTGTTAGGGAGTTCCAAAGCATGTCAAGGAATGGAGGGGATGCTAACACGTGCCACTTAGAGCCAAGGGATTGTTATACATTCAAGGTGTTATGGCATGTCAAGATGTAAAGTATGTTGCTTAGTTGTTTTATCATAATGATTGGACGTGAGCCTTGAATTGGTAACTTGTTAAGTGGGATGAGTTAATATTGGCCATGAGTAGCCTAATATTAGTTATAAGAAATTATTAGGTGAACAAGGCATAGTCTAGTTGTAGTAAATGAAACTTCGTCAAGTTGTTGTAGTCAAGGCAAGACTTGGTTGGGTTCCCAAGTTTAAAACAAATAAGGGTAGTTATGAGGATATGATAGTTAAGGAGTGCTTGGATGTCCTAATGAATTAAAAGGTGTTCTAACACATCCCAGTTAGTTTTAATTCATGACGAGGAGTGTTTGGGAGTGTGAGGGAATCACAAGGGAGAACTAGTTCAAAGTGCATGGAAAAAAATGAATAAGAGTGTTTGTCAGGGAGTGTCAGTGACTTTCAAGTGTCCCATGGACGGAATGTGTTAGGATAATTTCATAATAGGAATTGATGGAGGAAAACCTATGATTGCGATAAGTGGATGGATGAAGCAGTTTCAGACAAAGGGAGACTTTATGCTAGACACAACACTATATTTTCAATGACTTGGTTGGGTTCCCAAGTCGCAAAAAAAGTAAGGTTATCTATGAGGGCATGAAAAATAGGGAGTTCCAAGGTGTGTGTGAATCCAAGAAATTTCTAAAACACGCTAGAAAGTTCCAAGGAATGTTAGGAATTCCAATATGTGCTAGGTGATAGGGTTTGGTGCCAACACATGCTAAGGAGTGCCAGGGAAACATAATGGAGGACTAGTTTCAATTGCATGGAAATGAATGAATAAGAGTATGTGATAGGGAGTGTTAGAAATTTATAGGTGTGCTAAGGAGGGAGTGACAAGGTATGCTAGGAAATTCCAAGGCATGATAGAGTGCTAGGAAAGCATGCCAAGATGTGCCAAGTTCCAGGGTGTGCCAATGTGTGCTAAGGAGTGTCAGGGAGTGCTAGAGAAACACAAAGGAGAATTATGTCATAATTCATGGAAATGAATGAATAAGAGTGTGTGACAAGGAGTTTAAACGAGTTCCAAGTGTGCTAAGGATGAGTTATAAGGAATTCTTGGCAGTGCTAAGGAATTTTATAGTTCTAGGGCGACATGCAGCCAAGATGTGCCAACGCGTGCAAGGAAGTGTTAACTAGGAGTGCTAGGGAAACTCAAGGGAGTACTACATAAAAATGAATGGAAATGAACAAATAAGATTTAGTGATTGGAAGTGTTAGCGAGTTCTATGTGCGATAAGGAGGGAGTGACAAGGTATGTTAGGCAGTGTTAATGCATGCTAGAGGCTAGGGAAACATGCCAAGATGTCCTAGGTGCTAGGGTGTACCAACACGTGCCAACGAGTGTTAAGGAATGTTATGGAAAAAAAAGGGAGCACTAGGTAAAAATGCATGGAAATGAATGAATAAGAGTTTGTGACTGGGAGTTTCAATGAGCTCAAGGTGTGCTAAGGAGAGAGTGACAAAGTATGCTTGGTAGTTCCAAGGAATGCTAGAGTGCTAAGGTGACATGCCAAGATGTGTCAGGTGTTAGTGTGTGCCAATGTGTGCTAGGGAGTGTTAGGGAGTGTTAGGTAAACACAAGGAAGCACTAGATCAAATTGCATGGAAATGAATGAATAAGAGTGTGTGATAGGGAGTGCCAATGAGTTATAGGTGTGTTAAGGAGGGAGTGACAAGGTTATATGCTAGTCAATGCCAAGGTATGTTAAACTACCAAGGCGTGTTAGGAAGTGCTAGGGTGTGTTAGGGAGTGTAAACTCATGTCAAGGATTGTAGGGTATTCTAACACATGCCACATAATTCCAAGGCATTTAAGAAATTTCAGGTGTTCTGGCATGTCAAGATGTAAATTGTGTTTCTTAGTTGTTTTATGACCACAATTGGATGTGATGAGCCTTGTATTAGTAAGTTGTTAAGTGGGATTAGTTGAGATTGGACTTGAGTAGTCTAACATGAGTTACATGTAGTTCTTATAAGGTGAACAAGGCATATTTTGAATTTCCATGACACATGAGAATCTGGGTTTGGTCTAAGAATCTTTGATGAAAACACACTCAAGTGCCACAACACATCTACTTTGCACAAATAAATCTACACACATCAGGGAATCAACTAGTGCACATGAAATTTTTTAACTTTTTCAAATCGTTCTTCATTAAATTACAAACTATAATAGAATAGGCTAGAGATCTCATACCAGGGATCATGGCCCTCTACAATCACATTGATACAAGGAATATAACTAGGGCTTGGTGTTAGTCCTTTGAAAACCAATCTACCTTGAACAAGAAAACACTTGACCCACTTTTTGATGGTGGCCACACATAACCCTTTCAATCCACATGTCTTGAACACATATGGCAGGTCGTCTTGCCTCCCATTATGCAACTCCTCAATCTGACTCTATCAATGAACTCAAATCCTTTAGGTTACTAAACTCGGCTGAAAAAACTTTTCCCTCTATCTACCTCTTTTTTTCTTTAAGCTCTACAACACTTAGGTTTTTTTATTAGTTGTTCACAACTCTGTTGTGAAAAACTCTTTGGTCTGCCCACTTTTTCCATACTACTACTCCAAGATGAAAATTATAGGGATATGGAGGTTTCCCTTCTTCTCAATGACATAATCCTCTACAATACAATGAACTAGGGCTAGTTGGCTAGCCCACTTGACTGCTACTTGAATCCTTCAAAGTATGCACATCCTTAGGCCAAATAAACCTACCCTTCTCCCAGTCTTGTTTTCCTTCACAAGTACATGACTTAGAGCTCTTATTTGACAGTCACCTAACAACACTCAACCACAATAAATTATTTTACTGATCTAGGGCTCTTCAAATATGCCACCTAATAGTGATTTGAGTCCTCTCAAAATAACTATTATTTTGTACCAATTTCTTTATTGTCCAATCTATGAAAAATTATGAACTACTCATCTTATCATCCTTATAACAATTTTCATATGACTAAACTACAGTCACAAATCATCCATTGACATTCCATTGACTAACTATTTATAAGATGCTTCAGATCTCTGTCCAAAACTCTATGGATAGTCCACCAAAAATCAACTCCTCTTCATGTCAATCCATTCCTCATATGACACAATTATTTTTCTCCATATTCTACTCAGGTTCCACCTTCCTTTGGATTTTCTATCTCCACACATACTTCTGCAAACCATCTTCAAAATTTGTGGTATACATTGTAGAGATAAACCTCTCTCTAAGGGTCATAACCCCTCTTCTTCTATGCATATTTGTCTCAGCCTTAATGGCATACCTTATGGATTGAACATGTAAGGAAACCTCCCTAAATAGGGAATTATACTTCTATTCTAATTTATTTATAAAAAACCCTAACCACCCATAGAAAAAACGACAACTCTTTCCTCCATAAGAGACTAAAACTAGATCATATGGATCCATATATTCTAGGCATTCCTTTGACCGAATCTTGACCTGAACTTCAGATCTCTATGATCCCCAAACTATGGTTACCTCAGTCGATATTACACCTGCGACTACTTATGTTATGGCCCTAAATTTTATTGCATATCCTCCTCCATTTTTGTTGGTCTTTATCATAGACCTTGGAACCTACTAACCACCACAAGGTAGGGTCTCAACCCTCTCTACTATTTCAAAATTTGATGCGGCCTCACAGAGAAACATGACTAAAATCACATGCCCAAATTCTCATGAGTTGCCTCTCTTGAGATTAATCTTCCATAAGAGAACCAAAAATATGCCATCCTACTTCCTATCTTGAACCCATTAAGGTATGTGACATTATTGTGAACCCTCACATGATGATATTGCTCTTGGTGGATGATCATGGAATCCATTTAGCAATGCTTACTCAACCATATAACTCAACCTACTTTAGGACTACAAATGAGTTCCTTCTCACTTGATTTTATTTCCTTCATACTAAGGCCTCCTTAAATAGATTTTCCTAGCTAGGCCTCTTAAGAACACTTTAGAACTTACAAACTTTATCCACTTAGACTTTAGGAAATATTATTTTTTCTTTCTAATTTTCTCTTAGATTTTAAACCCCATCTCGTGTCCAAAGCCACTTCTCTTGGATTATTTTACCACAAATAATTTTGTGGCCAAATTCACACAAACCCATCTCACTAGGCTTGTGGAGTACCTCCCAAGCTACACAATTCAACAACATAGTCTAGTTGTAGTAATCGTAACTTGGTCAAGCTCCTATAGTCAAGTGAGGACATGGTTGGGTTCTCAAGTTGAAAATTAAGTAAGGGTAGTTGTGAGGGCATGATAACTAGGTAGGGTTAGGGTATGCCAAGGAAAGAAAAGGCATGCTAACACATGCTGGGCAATGTCAATGCATGTTGATGAGTGTTAAGGAGTGTGGAGGCATACAAGGGAGAAATAGGTCAAAGTGCATGGAAATGAACAAATAAGAGTGTGTGCTAAGGAGTTTCAGTGAATTCAAGTGTGCCAATGATGAAGTGTGTTAGAAGAAGTTCATAATAGTATTTTCAAGAGGCAATCCAATGATTACAATAAGGGGCTTAACAAAGCCGTTTTAGACAAAGGGAGACTTTTTGTTGGGTACAATTCTATTTTTCCTTTATCTAATATTTTTATATGACATGTGGCACACTTTGCCTGAATGCTGATGTTTTACATTGTTGTGTATAAGTATTGGGGCACTCTGCTTGTGCTGACTTATAACTTGTGTGTCTTGTGTATCTTGTGGTTCTTGCAAACTCTCGGTTAATGCTCTACTGTTTATATGAACTAGAGATACATGTGAAATATTGCCTATGTAAGCTATGTTGCTTAGTTATTTTATGGCCATGGTTAGATGTGATCCTTGTCTTGGTAATTTCTTAAGTGGGAAAAGTTTAGCTTGGACATGAGTGGCCTAAGATGAGGCATAGGTAGTTCTTAGGTGAACAAGGCACAATCTACTTGTAGTAGGTGCAATTGATCAAGTTGTTATGGCTGAAGCAGACCAATTTCACATGAACTACAGTAGCTAAGGACTTGATTGAGTTCCCAAGTCGTGAAAAAATTTAAGGCTAGTTGTGAGGGCATGAGTGCCAAGGCATGCTAGGGAATGATAACATGTGCCAGATAGTTCGAAGACATGTCAAATATGCTAATATGTGTCAAGTGCTAAGGCATGCCAAGATGCGCAAGGGTGTGACAATACGTGCTAGGGACTATCAAGGAAACAAAAAGGAGAAACAAGTTAAACTATAAGGAAATGAACATATCATAGGGTTAATAAGTCATCAATTTACATTTTCCAGAAGGGGCATGCTATGCTTACCAACACTAGGTGGAAATAAGTGTCAAATGCCAAGTGTTAGTGCATTCTAAGTGCCAAATCATCCTCTGTTACTTCTCTTATACTTTCTAATAATTGATCTCAAATAAATTTAATATTGAACCACGCCAAAGCATATCGAGGCATCTTAAAGAATGCTAGACATGCTAATGGTCATGGCATCTTTAGGAATACATCTCTCTTCACTCCCTTGATCAAATGAGCTCCTTCTAATTTGATTTTCTTTCCTTGATCCTAAGGCCTCCTTAAATAGTTTTTCCTATACCTATTAGGAACCCTCTAGAACTTATGGGTTTTATCCATTTAGACCTTAGGAAATATTAATTTTCCTTTTTAATTTAATTTTTGATTTTAAGCCTGATATTGGGTCCAGAAAACCTTTTCTTGGCCTCTTTGCACACAAATCCTTTTGTGACCAAACTCACACAAACCAATATCACTAGGCTTGTGGAGTAACTTCCAAGCTACACAATTCAACAAAATAGTTTAGTTGTAGTAACCATAACTTGGTCAAGCTTTTGTGGTCAAGCGAGGGATTTGTTGGGTTCCCAAGTTGCAAATTATGTAAGGGTATTTGTGAGGGCATGATAGCTAGGGAGGGTCGGGGCATGAAAAGGAATGATAACACATGTTAGACAATGTCAATGCATGTTAAACTTGAGTTTTAGGGAGTGTTGGGGCTTATCAAGGGATAACTAGGTCAAAATGCGTGGAAAGGAACGAATAAGAGTGTGTGTCAGGGAGTGTCAACGAATTCAAGTGTGCTAAGGATGAAGTGTGTTAGGAGAAGTTAAAAATATAATTTATAGGAGGCAAGCCTATGGTTGTTATACAGGGCTCGACATAGAATTTTTAGACAAAGGGAGATCACTTTGTGCTAGGCACAACATTTTTTTTCATTTATCTATTTTTTTTAAATGAGACGTGGCACACTTTGGATACATGCTGATGTTTTAAACTATTCTAGATAATTGCATATTGTACATTGTTGGGTATCATTTTTGGGGCACTCATCTTGTGTCATATTATTTCTTGTGTGCCTTGTGCATCTTGTGGTTCTTGGAAACTCTCAGTGAATGTTCTACTGTTTATATGAATTAAACATACATGTGAAATATTGCTTGTGTAAGCTATGTTTCTTAGTTGTTTTATGGCCATGGATAGATCATGTGATCCTTGTCTTTGTAACTAGTTAAGTGGGACAAGTTGATCTTGGACATGAGTGGCATAAGATGAGTTATAGGCAATTCTTAGGTGAAAAAGGCACAATCTACTTGTAGTAGGTGCAATTGGTTAAGTTGTTGTGGTTTAAGTAGGCCAATATTGTCACATGAACTGCAGTAGCCAAGGACTTGATTGGGTTCCCAAGTCATGAAAAAATGTAAAGGCTAGGTATGAGGACATGAGTTACAAGGGATGCTAGGGAATGCTAAGATGTGACAGATAGTGTGAAGGCATGGAATTTATCATCCTGAAGATGGATCCTCATTGGGATTTGAAACATCGACAATTGTTTTATGATACTGTGGATATTCCAGATTCTGCAAATGTTCCAAGTGATAAGGCATACCAAGATGTGTAAGGGTGCATCAATGCATGCCAGGGACTGTCAAGGCAACAAAAGGGAGAAAAAAAATAAACTGTAAGGAAATGAACATATGAGAGGGTTAACAAGTCATCAATTTACCTTTTCCAAGAGGGGCATGCTAGGCACAACAACACTAGACACCAATAGGTGCCAAGTACAAAGTCTTAGTGCATTCGACGTGTCAAATATTCCTTTGTTTCTTCTCATCTACTTTCCAACAATTGATCTCAAATAAATTTAATATTAAACCATGCCAAATCACACCAAGCCATCTCAACATATTCCATATATGCTAAGACTTTCCAAGCGTCAACACGTGCCAAGTGCCAATATGTGTCAGGGACTGGTATGCATGCTATGAAGTGGAAGGGCATGTTGAAGAGTGCTAAGGTGTGATAGAGAGTGGCAATGCATGTTGAGGAGTGTTAAGGAGTACTAGGACAAAACATTAAGGTAGCACTAGGTCAAAATTCATGGAAGTTAATGAATAGGAGGAATGCGTGCGAGGTACTAGTGTTAATGAGTGCTAGCTGTAATGCTAAGGAGGGAGTGAAAAGGTATGCTAAGCATTGGTAAGGCATGCTCGGGAATATCAAGGCATGTCAAGAAGTGCCAAAGTGTGCTAGGAAGTTCCAAGGTGTGATAATTATATGTGCCAAATAGTGCCAAGATATGCCAATACATGCCAAGTGCTAAGGATATTCAGGGTGCCAGGGTATGTCAATATCTGTCAAGGCAACAAAAGGAAGAACCAAGCTAAAATGCAAGGAAATTAACACATAAGAGGGTTAATAAGTCGAGAATTTATCTTTTTCAAAAGGGGCATGCTAGGCACACTAATAATAGGTCCCAATACAGGCCAAGTGGAATTGTGTACCAAGTACTAATGTATGTCAATGCATGCAACCAAGGTGTTCCATGGCATGCTAGGGACTACATGCATGCCAACACATGCTACGGGATTTCTATGTTGTGCTAGCGCATGCGACCATGTGCTTGGGTGTTAGTGTCATGACAAGATGTTCTAGGTACAAATATGTTCCAAGACATGCGAGGTGCTAAGAAATGTTAGGGTGTGCCAAAGCATTAATTTAAGGTGTTGTTACACTGAAATTTGTCACCATGACATTTTAGTACTCCCTTAGAAGTCTACAACATCAAAGTTCCTAAAATCAAGCCTCGAAATTAAGAGAAAATCTCATAAAAGTATTAAAAACACTTGTACTGCACTTTTTCTTAACATTTCTTGTGGTGTTGCACCTTTTGGCTATAAATAATGCAGAGCTAAATGCACTTTTTCTTCATTAAGGGTGCAGAACCCGGTATAAGGTAAAATGAAGGTGGAAAGTAACATTTAGAAGCCTAGCAGTCAAATCTGGAAGCTTCTATAAGAAATTATCCGGTCGAAGGTTCGCTCCTATAATGTATGTTCATTCCTCCATTATGGGAGCTTACCCCTTGATTTATGCAGCCCAATCCCTTCAAAAGAGCATTATATCCCTTCTTCTGTGGAACCATAACCTCCTCTCTTTTCCTATAAATTGAAGCCATAGTGCAGATTCAAAGGTTAGAGTTAGTGAGTTATACTTTGAGAAATTTTGAGGAGAAATGCTGTAGAGACTCATACTCTCTTAAGTGATCACTATGTGGGAATGATTACACACCCATGTTAATTTTAGCTGAGAGAGTGCAAAGCTTGTCAGAGTAAAGGAAACGCCTATTCTGGACCCCAGGAAGGCTTGTACGACATCAAGGCGGACACGGTTGTAAGGCTCTTCTTTATTAAAGATAATACAAATGAATACCATTTTCTCAATGAGTTCTTTAGTTAAGTAGCTTGTTTATCATATTTTATCAATGAGTTATTTAATTAATCATCATATTTCTTGAATTCCTTGATCATCTTGATAGATGTTTGATTCATGAATTAATTTTTACTATGCACGTGCTTTTGATGTTTTCTTGTGTTTGTGATTGCAAATCCTTGACGACGACTTTCTTCAAGCCATTGGAAAGAAGATCAGCGCTGGACTACAAGTAGGTTTCCAAAACCCTGTTATATTTAATTCTAAATCAAATAGTATCTAGAGAAAATAGTTTTTATTTGCCGGTTTGTTGCTAGCTGTCCGTAAGACACTTGGGAAGTCTGTCTTATCAGCAAGAACGACTTATCCGTCCAACAAAATGGTGACTCCACTAGGGAATGGATCTTGAACTTTGATTTCTTTTATTTTTGACTTTTGAATTTATTTTTCTGATTTTAACTGGTTTATACTGGCTTGGGTAGTAGACCTGTAGAATCCCTGAGAAATATTTTAGAGTTTTTTAATTTTTCTTTTAGTTTTCTGGTATCCGCACTTTTCTTTTAGAAACAGTGCGGGAATATCCTCTCTTTTCTTGTATAAACAGTGCAGGACCGCACCTATTTACACTGAATCCTGTGGACCCTGTGAAATTTTTTAGAAAATCTTAAAATCCTATTTTCTGGATTAGTTTGTTAGATTCTCAGTGTAAACCGAGACTTGTATCTTCTGTCAGAAATCTTTGATTAAGTGTTTATTTCAACATTTTTTAGTTTTGAATGATTTTTTGAAAGATCTGCATGTTATAATGATTTTTGCTTTGTCTTTATCCCGCTCAAAGATTAGAAACCTTAGTATGCCTTTAGATCACTAGTATTTCCTTGCTTTCTTGCTAAGTTTGACATCATAGCAGAAATTGTTTTATGAGATTTAGATCCCATTTTCTCATTTACAAATCTTTAAAAAACTTTTGTTGATAAGTTTGGAATTTCACTTAAAAAACCAAAATTGGGTGTTTTTTGAGTTCTTGCTAATCCAAGAAAAGAATTTCTTAGTTAGATAACAAGCTAAGCAAGACATCCTCAAAATATTTAAAGTTTTAATTCAGATTTAATCTTTGGAATTTTTAAATCTCAAAATTAGTGTTTTTAGTTTTGAGTGTTGTTTCTAGAATTTATAGTGTTCTTTTGAAAAAAAAATTGTTTGTAGTTTCGATATTGAATGATAAAGGGATTTCTTATTGAGCAATAGATCATTTTGAGTTCTCATGAAATTAGATTTATTTTCATTTATTCTTGTTTGAAGGAAATATTTGTTTTAAAAGATTGGATTTCTCAACTATTCCTTTAGATAGAATTCATTGAAAGGAAACGAATTGTTTCTCATAATAGATGAATTTTTAGTATGCTTTGAGTCGAGTCACTACATATCATCAGTTTCACTTTCGCACCTATTGTCCTAAGAAACAACCTATTAAAATCAATGCTTAAATTAAAATCAATCTAGTAATTTTTTATATTTCTAGGGCTCTTTTCACCAATATAGCTTAGGCTAGTGTCTTGGAGTAGGGAGTAATTAACTCTCCAAGACATTTAAAACAAATAAGTAGTCGATCTTGTGGTAGGAAAAATCCAATAGTCGCTTGTATGCTCTGGGAAGCTCCTCTTAAAGGAGTCAAGCACGAGGTCATATCTGAACGAATGGGATAATCAATTCTATCTCATTGGGAACGATAGAAGATGTGCACGTATTAACAATGGTAAACCTCAGATAGACCATTTTCGAGGAGCCTGGGGTCACTTTTCGGTATACCTTGGATTATGTCAAGGAGCCTTCAAGGGGATTGAGCTTTGTTACTCTGCCCTTGCGCGTATGTCGGATCGTAGACTGTTCCCCCACGTATATTAGTTCCTGTTGGTAATCATAGTGGCCATAATCTTTAAGATTTTTTTCCTAAGATGATGATGGAAGAAAGATCCCACTGTACCTAGAGCAAATGTCGAATAGACTCACTTGGACTCTCCAAAGGGTTATCTTCACTTGAGATGGTTTAAGTGGAGAAACTTGCACCAATCTGTTTCATTAAGCAGGTTGTCGGGGTAACTTTTCCAACCGCCCTTTCTACATTAAAATAATACGATGTTGGATTTCATCACCAACTAGTGTTTTTAGTGTGGGAAGTTATTGTTTGTGTGTGGTTTGATCTCCTAGATTTTTAGGCATGTGATTCATTTGTTTTTTTCTTTAGAGACTCTAGGAGTTTTCATTGAAATTTTCTTTGATTGCGTGTGATTAATAATTTTTAATCGTGGCTGAATTACCAAGACAATTGTGTAGGCTCCAGGGGAAACCCCCTGAGTATACACCAAGCCAACTTGAAGGGCTGCGAGTTCTAGTATCGCCTAGTGACAGTCAAAATATATCAGTAGAAAAAGGAGAATCATCTATAGTTATTCATCCTGATTATCAATCACAAACAACAGAACATATCCAAGAGCCAATTTCAATTTCTGAAGTTACTGGTAGTATTTCTCCTTCTAGTGAATTAGCTGAAGAACCTGAAATTTCTGAGCCTGACACTGAACCTGCTGTATTGGAACCATCTTCAGGATTTGTTACTCTCACTTCTAGTGATCCTAGTTCACCTAGGGTAAGACATCACATTACTGAAAATCTTCCTTCTGACCTCATATCTATTGAAGAACTTATTGATCTAGACAAAGACGTAACTCTTCCCGAAACCCAAGAAACTTTTAATGTTAGGGAGCGTGAATCAATATCCTATAGTCCTTTCAGAACTGACGCTTGGTATTTATCATTGACAGATTTTTTACAAAACCCAGGTCTTACTTATTCACCAGCCCAAATTCCTTTTCATCCTACACCGAGAGGTTATTATCCTTCATCAACTATGTCGGGTGAGTCATCTATGTTTTCCCAAACTCCGGAAACATTTTTATACGGTGGTCCTTCTGTTCCTTGAGGGTACCAGTCACTCTCTGGTACCTTCTCAAGAGCAACTCCTCAACCATTTGAACAAGTGTTATCATCTGGTACAAATGGAACTAAAACTGAAACGTTGAACGTAGAGAAAATTTTTATGATGTCTGGTAATATTCCAAATCCTCAACCTCAAGGTAGTTAGTTACCGCCTGGGAGGCAACCTCAAGGAAGTTAGTTACTGCCTGGGGGAAACCTCAAGGTAATTTTTTACCAAGACAAACTGTAGGACAATATTATTTACCTGGAGAACAACCTCAAGGATAGTACATACCTCAAGGTCAATATCAACCTCAAGGACAATACATTCCTCAGGGTCAACCCCGGGGTTAATTTATTCCTCAGGGTCAACCCCAGGGTCAGTTTATTCCTCAGGGTCAATATCAACCCCGGATTTAGTACATGCCTCAAGGTTATCAACCTCAAGGTCAGTACCCAACTCAAGGTTTCCAACCTCCTTCCAGTCAACCGTTATTACAAGGAGCTGGAAATTTTCCAGTTAATTATCAACCCTACTATTTGTGCTCAACTTAGTGTTCCTAAATTGAGTTCATTAATTGTCAACCAGGGCTAGTAAACTGCTGAAGTGTGGTGCACTATATGTGCCTAGGTATTTTTTTCTCACTACGTTGTGTTTAGTGTTTTATGATGTTTTTGGTTTTATGGTTTTATGTTTGAAAAGGGAAAGGACTAAGTGCTGGTGAAAAGAAGCTATTGGTTATATTAAAACAAAACAAAGCCTAAACTATGGATGGAAAACAACAACTACAAAGTTTGATAATGACTTCATTGCAAGGAAATAAATCACAACATGAGCTTGAACTTATCCAATTCATTCATTAAAGATGTGTTGGAAGAGCTTGAGAAATGGACAAGTTAAGTGTAAATGAAGTTCTCCTAAATAAACAATAAACTCACAATATTACAAAATGATTATTTGTAACACAGTAAGGTTTCTATTCTAGATTAACCTATGATGTTGAAGTTACCCTATTCTGCAACTTGACTTATCACTTCTAGGCCTTATTCATAAGTTTTGAGATTTTCTAAAATAATGCTTGGGAAAAAGGCTATAGGTGAATTTGTAAAAGATTTGCAGAATGATCAAAGCCTTAAACTGATATTACTGACCCCTATTCATGTGATGATGTATCAATGTAAATTCAGAACAAAAGTAAGTTGTAAATAATGAAGGCTGAGAGACTAATTTTGACAACTATTACTACTTGAAATACAATGGATAACACTAGGCTAGAATGCAGTCTATCAATCTTAAAATACAGTGACTACAACTAAACTAGAATGCCATTAATCTTTTCTTGAAACAAAATGAACTGAGACTGAACTAAAGTGCTACTAATCTACTTGGAGTACAGTGCACAGAGTTAAACGAGAATGCCATTATCAAACTTGAAATGTAGTGACAGAGCTGAACTAAATGCAATCAACCTCCGGAGTGTTATAACTAAATTATTATGCAGCTAGTCTATGGAATTCTACAACCCATCTCGTTCAGTATGAATGATATTTTGGAAGAGTTTGTAAAAACAAGTATGGCTGTATTATTCAATGCAATTGAACATAAACATAAGATTTGAAAGCAATTACAACTAGGATCTAAGATACCACAGCTGTTTCTTATTCATTGTTAATGATTTTTTGGAAGAGTTTGTAGGAGTAAGACCGGCTATGACACTTAGTGTAAACAAGCATAAATCATAAAATTTGAAAGGAAATGCAACTAAAATCTACAACACCACATCTATGCCTTATTCATCGTGATGATATTTTGGAAGAGTTTATAAGAGTAAGTCTAGCTGTGATGACTAATGTAAACAAGTATGAAACATAAACCTCAGAAACTTGCTTAAGCTAGAAATGAAAAACGAGACTAAAATACTTATCTAAAACGTATGAACAAAGCTGCTCAGGTAGCAGGGGCCCTCTACCACCGGAGTAGCACGCAAAATCTACTTCAAGATTGACTCAGTGCTTTCAATGAAGTGATTCTTCTTTCATTAAAAGAGAAATTACTTTAAAACAAAGTGTTTTCGGACTTCTGAAATCTAGAAATCAAATACAAATTCTAACCTTGTCCCTTGGTTTCCCGAGCCATATTTATAACAAAATTACATAACTGTCTTGAGATAAACTAGGGATAATTGTCTTTCCAAATTAAAATCAAACTAGGACTCTGATGGTGGTCTCATAATATGATTAAAGACATCTGGACTATCCTTTTCCTATTAGGAGTCTATCTCCTAGTTTGAGTTCCCACGTGCATAACCACCTACAGAATTCCGTTCAAACTTCGTGGAGAGAAAAAAATGATGAGGGAATGATGTGGAATATTACAATATGTGTTTTTCTCTGAGATGACACCTGGAACCTGCATATACATGAAGACAGCTACAGAACCGACAACTAGCTACAGAATGTCTGCATTCTGTAGCTAGATCTAGTTCAAAAAGTACTACAATGACAAAATCATAAAAACATAGCAAGTTAGTCATGATATACATTCTTAAAGCAATTTTAATTAATTCTATTGATCATTTGAGCCTGTAATTAATAATGGACAAAGGAAATTGAGTGGAATGTGGTGGAAGAAAGAACATCTTTGGAGCTCAACATACCCCCACTGCTAGGTTCTTGCATGTCCTCATGCAACTATTCCATGAACTCTGAGACCTCTGCAAGGACATCCAACCCTCTTATTCTACATTTCATGGCAGTCAAAAGCCTTCTGGGCTTCCGTATGACTAACTTGAATCTCAAATTTGTGAGTGCCCTGGTTAACTTTTTATTTTTCTTCTTCAATTTTTCATTGGCCTTGTACAACTTTTGCATTTGTAGAGACAGAGTTGAATTCATATCAGTTTTCTGTTGAACCTGCTCTCTCAGAATTTCATTCTCATTCTTGATATTCCTATTGAGTATTTCTAACTCATATTTATCTCTCCTTAGGATATCAATTGTAGATTTTGGTGGACTAGGAGTTCTGTCTCTACTTTCTGAAGCTCTTTTCTCTAATGTCTCAACATAGTTGTAAATTTCTTGCAGTGCTAGGTCTATTTCAGGAGCTCCTTCATAAAAATCCTCCTCAGCAGGTGTTTCTTCATCCTCTATGTTTATGACTCCAGTTTTTTTAACCTTTGTTTTCTTTAGTATCCCTCTAAGTCTATGGCTCTGTCTTGGTTGAGATGGTCCTTCTCCTTTCTCTTTGGAAAACTTTTTTATTATCCTCTCTTTCTTAAGATGCTTCCTAATTTGAGCCAATTTCTCAGAAATCATTTCTTCACTGCCTTCTTGTATTGTTTTACCAGTTTCAGTTTTGGAGGCTTTCCATCTTCTGCTTCTTTTTGTAGGTTTGTCTTCAGGTGGAGGTTCCTTGGGTTCTTCAAAGTGATTTCTCACTAAGAACTCTTCCCAATTATCTCCCGTTTTTCTCAAATGATGTTCAATCAAAATTTTGACTAAACCATGGTGGTATAAGGTTGTTTATAGAAATTGAACTCTCTTTTGAACACTTGAGGCCATTTTATTTAAACTATGAAGCAAGAAAATGGGAAAATTGAGTTCTTCTTCTAAGAAATGCATTATCAACCGAATATGATAAACATAGAAGGTACCATATCTTCCTTCACAAGTGATGAATTTTTGCAAGATAATCAACATGTTCCTCCATTTGTTCTTTAGTGCGGAGCTAGGGATACCATTTTTAAAAATGGAAACATCCATACCTGGTGACTTGAGTATCTGCTTCCATGCCTCGTTATGAAATTCTCTATTCTTGAACCACCTTTCTCCTTGTCTGGGAAATTCTGTTGCTTCTGCAATGGAGGCTTCTGTAATGGTGAGTTTAATATCTCCTATCTCGACCTTAGCTCCATTGAAAGACAGTGCAAATGTTTTAGTCACCTCTTTTTGAAAACCACTAAATTTTTACAAGAATTTCAACCACCCTACTTATTGTAACATTTCTCTGATTTGAGAATAACCTTCTGTTGACGGGAAAATTTGTCCAGCCAACAGTAGGGGATCTCCCCGGTAGAAAGTCCCAATTAGACCTTGAACCGTTTGGAGTAGGGATCCCGTCCGGGGTGTGGGTCCGGCTACCACTTAAGACGACTTCCCTTTGGTCTCAAAAGAACCTGTTTGAACCTGCGGACATACACTTATTCACATGATACAGAATACAAGATTGATGTATTAAACACGAATCAAACACTATGCGTAGCAAGATTATAGATAAAGCACGTACACCTCAAGAGATTTCATTAGCAACACATCTTTTGGCGGGTAATGCTTATAAGGCAGTCTGATCACAAAAGAAATAGTTCTTAATGATAAGATACCCCTTTACTTCCTGAAAGATAAAACGAAATGCTAACAAAATAGTTCATTAACATTCATTAATAGAATAGATGAAAAAATGAACATCATTGATACAACACAGATAGCCATGACGCATAAATGATGACATAAAAAGTGCAGCTTCATTAATCATAGGATGTTCTGAAACTGTACAAGGAATACACACAGTGTTCGCACAGCAAAACACATCATAACCATAGGGTGTTTTAACAAGAATCTATATTCATATGCTCAAGTGTATAATCTTTCAATACAATGCCATGTAGCTCTTGAGTTTCCCAAAAAAGAAAAGCCCCTTCTACAAGCTCCCGAAGGAGTATTTATAACACAAAACCTACCCTTTGGGCATCCTTGTCCTTTCATCTTCCTGACCGTTGGGCTGCCTTGCGACCCAATCATTTTGCGACCTGCGACCTAAGTTGTTGTTGCGACCTGAGAATCTGAGTTGTTGTTGCGACCGAGTCGCGGGGTCGCTGGTTGTAAGAAAATGAGAGAATGCGACCTTGCGACCTTGCGACTAGGTCACTGGGTCGCGAGGTCGCAAAGGTGTAAAAACTGAAGAGATTGCGACCTTGCGACCTTGCGACTAGGTCGCTGGGTCGCGAGGTCGCAAAGGTGTAAAAATCGAAGAGATGCGACCTTGCGACTAGGTCGCTGGGTCGCGAGGTCGCAAAAGGCCGAAAACCGAAGAAGTGCGACCTTGAGACCTCGCGACTAGGTCGTTGGGTCGCAGGGTCGCAAAAGGGAGAAAAACTGCAAGAATGCGACCTTGCAACCTTGCGACTAGGTCGCTGGGTCGCAGGGTAGCCAAAGGAGGAAAAACCGAGGATATGCGACCTTGCGACTTTGCGACTAGGTCGCTGGGTCGCGGGGTCGCAAAACGGGGGAACTTTGAAGGAATGCGACCTTGCGACTAGGTCGCTGGGTCGCTGGGTCGCGTTATTAGATTTTTAACACGGAGTGCGACTATGCGACCCTAGAGTTACGATCATCCCTTCTGCATATATGTTTCAGCGATCTCATAACCTTGCTCTCCGGAGGCCAGCCTTAGCCTTCACCATGGTGAGGCAGCAGCTTCTATCTGCCGGTGATGTTGAGTATCCACATAACACGAGGTTTTGAAGTTGATTTGGAACACAGCTCCGCATCCTCCGGAGAGAGCTAGCAGTCTTCTTAATTTGGATGGGCATTACTGTTTCCTTGTATTACCTGCAAGACAACAGAGCAGATTAGCATCTTCTCATATAACCTGCAGATGAGTGAATTAAATCAGCCATGTGTAACTTGTTAAATCAGCCTAACTCAATACAAATATTTTATGCATGTTGAGGAAGTAAATGAATATATAAACGTAGATGCATAAAAGGTATATTGGCACATAAAACAAGAAGATTTTAAAGATCAGCTTGGACCCCTGTATAGTCCTGTTCTGAAGGCAATATATGAACGATCGTGCACATCTACTATGTATTCCTCCACTGTCGCAAAAGAATGCCTGAAGGCACGTATAGCTAGTCTTTAACAATTTTTTAATGGAGACCACCGAAGCCCGGGAGCTCCCATGCATTGCTATGTGCTGAGCCAGGCTATGATGCACGACCCCCCCAAAGTGTTTCGGGGCTGCGATAGGCCTCGCCATAGCTAATTACTGTCATCCCTTGCTTTCATTAGATGGGCATCAATTCACCGGTCGAACTGATTTCTTTCACAATGAGGTGATCAAGATGCATTGTTCTTCATATGTAGAGATGCTAGGTTTGCTGCCAAACGCCCTGTGATGTAGTTATTTTGCCCAACCTTGAATCATACGCAGGTGCTGAAAAAAAAAACATTATAACCTTTATACGCAGACATTCTCTACCATGTGCTGTGCTCCCATGCCTCATGATATGCTATCCTTCGGTGGCCAGTAAAGAGCGTGATCTGTTGGGGAGGACATTGTGCCAATGCACTGTACTGAACCTTCTTTCACCTCCCAGGAGGATCGACTATAAGGATGCTTATTACGTTCCAATGCAGATGACTCCAGCTTGCAGCTAGTGACCGTCTGCATCGAGGCGTTGGAATTATGAGTCGAAACACTTTGAATTTAGGGAGCGATTAGATTGAACTCAGCGTAACATATTGCAGAGGGCGAAAATTTACTCAGGTTTTGTTTGCTGTGCTAACACAACCAACATCAAAGGAATTCGATCTCTTTCCTGCACTGAAAGTCGACCAAGCTGAACGTTATTACTACATGCCAGACCTGAGCGGCTCAGAAGGGCATCAGCTCCTTACATGTCGGGCTTTACTGTTAATGCAGAACGAACGGTTCCTGAAAAACAGTATGTCAGCGACCTCACCGATTAGAAACCTCCGTTTTGGGTATAGCAGCGTAATTGAGTTCACGCATGGCAGCATGCATGGGAAACTTTCACGGCATGCAAAAGATGGACTCATTTTTTCCAGCTCGCCGTGGATGCGTGGAAGATTAATTTGGCATGATTTTAAAACTCTGCGTTTCGTTACACCATGCTGGCTGCCACTGCAGGCTGGTTATGACCGTGTGTTGAACGTAGGTTTTGCCCGTTGCGCATATACGTCCTCTCCAGCGTTTACTGCAATGAAAGGTTTCAGTTTGACAGTTAACCTACGCTCCATGCAACGTGGAAATTGGTCGTTGGACTCCATGTTTAAACGCCTTTTGACCCATGCTTTATTACCACATCGTTGTACATTTGTGAGGTCTTGATAATCCTGCATTAATTTGATCACACTGGCTCGATAATTATTATATCGTGGTCTTCGTAGGTCTTACATAGGATTCTGTTTCACGTTCAACGCAGCTTTGAACACTTATATATTCATTTCGGGTTGCAACCTCAGCATGAAAACATTAGAGCCAATCAAAGTAATTTACGCCCCATGCAACGTGTGCATACAACTCTGCACCATGTTTCATATATGTAACTTGCTCCCAACGTTTGCCGAATTGGAAAACCAACCATCGAACGCTGGGCTCTATGTCACGTGGCCGTGTAATTGCGTTGCACCAGCTCCGTGTTCTTGCACCGCTAAAGATTGTCCTACATTGCGACATAGTATTTATAGTATTCGCTGTCATGTTTTAAACATCAATTTCGACCATTGTATATCCGTTCAACGTTGTTTTACCAGCGGTCAAACTCTGCCATTTAGATATTTGAGCCTATTTTCCAAGAGTCTTCATATGGTTCTAATCCTTTGCGCGTGTATTTGCTCTCAAATCATTAGCCAACGAGCCTTTGACTATGTGCCACGTGCGCATGTATTTTGTTGCACCATCATACATGCGCCATAATAATATCTGCTGCCATGGTTTGCATATAACGTTGAACGGCATAAACGTGAACATTGGGCTCCAAGCATATTGAACGTTGGACCAAAAATACATCTGCCCCACCTTTAATATAAAACACGGTCACTATGTATGTATGCTCGCGCTCATTTGCTACGTGGCTCAATCATAAACTTTGACCACTTGAACACTTATCATTGACATTTGCGCTCATTTGAAACGCACCGAGGTTATTTAAAATAAGCCTAGATCGCTATATCCACCATGGAAGAATTTAAACTTACTTGAAATGTTTTCCTATAGTCTCGGTCCATCATTTCATATAGTTTTGAAACCATAAGGTCCTTTATCTCTTTTTTCGCCTTAGTTTTAATTATACAGCCTTGACCATTGCCTTTCCTCCTATTGTTAGTGCACAGAGATAACAATTTTTTATGCCAAGGCCACCACCCCATAATATGAATGCTTTTTCTCTGAAAGGTCGAGAGTTGAAATCTGCTGCTCAAACCGCATGATGGCTGCTTTTAATGTTGACCCTTTTCTACTTTGTGATCCTAGAGACTCTCTGTGCAGACACATCCATGGGCCTGGCTACCAAAAGGCGTATGCGTTCAAACATGACCTTTTGGGTTCAATTCGAGGTTCCTCATCTCTTGTGGTCCCGCATAGACAAGGAGACTAGGGTTTTAATGTTATTTCCTTGCTCCACGTTGTACTCCTTACAGCATAAATAATTTTCACACCATGTAGCTTAGGATTCATAAATATTGTTTCTCAACGATGCACCCACATATTTGAAGACTCTGCCTTTGGCTTGCCAAACCAACATGTGCGCTTCCGCACTGCTACCTAGCACAGGAACGCCTCGAATGAGATGGTCATTGTCTAGAGAAAACTTCTTAGTCCGCTTTGTTCACCAGGATATACTAGACTCATCGAAGTGGCGAACTATGTTTCTTTGTGTGCGCCCATCGACATTGAGATGGTATGATGCAGGGTCTGGACATTTCCAATGGAGCGTTTTTTAAACATCTGGTGCGCACTAGTGAAGGAAGCTCTTGTCTTCAGTGACATAGTCTCTTTGATCAACATGTATCGCACCATGCTCCCTTTAACAGTACTGATTACTTGCTCCTGATCCTCCCCTACTCCGCAGCTTTGACCTCGTCGTTGAGCCCAATTTTATTTCCCTTGATGTCGTGACATGACTGAGGATTTTGTCACCCGTGGGGTCAAACTGCGTGAGATATTACAACATCATAATTACTCTTCAATAATGATAACCACAGATAAGACACATGAAACTAACAAGTTTAAGAGAAGCATTCAAACAATATGCTTAATGACCCACAGCAGGAGGGCTTTTACTCGTCAATATACACAAGGTTCTCGTTCAAACATATGCATGGAAATCTCATTACACATGGCGCGACTGCGACAAGAGTGTTCGGGCATACGCTGGATGATCCTTCCCACATATGGCGTGATTGCAACAGCGACATTTGATCATGATGGCGAGACAACTCATGAGGGGTTGGGGATAGGTCGCTGGGATGTAGTTGATTGCAGGTCAGGGGAAAGACTTTAACGCCTAGGCGAGCAGAGGGGGAACCCGAAATTTTAAATATACCCAAAATTTTGGGTGGTGTTGTAGCGGCTACAACAAATGGCGAACCACTGGTAGAATCTAGCATCTCTTTCAACATCACCACAATAGTCTGAGTCCGGAAAATGATGCAAGGGAATATTGAACCAGTTCTGTAGGTACCCTTTGTATTATTTTGGCCCTTTACAGGTATGCCTAATCCTTGTGCCTCAACTAAGTCCCGCTAATCAGAAACACATCAAAGAGAAAGCTCACAGATGCCAGTAGCTTGTTGATGATGTGAAGAGCAAGGCACTGGGTTTATTATTCTCAGGGTTTTTAAAGTAAGCTTCTGGTGTTGCTCCGCTGCCAGCGGGCCTGGACAGTACCCCGGCGGAGTCACTTCAAGAAATCACAAACGTTGCTCCGCTGCCAGCGAGCCTGGTCAGTACCCCGGCGGAGTCGTTGCATTACCTCTCTGCGCAGGAAGCCTTTCTCGATCCTTTACCCTTATTTGTTTCATGTGCTTACAGCACTTATTTTCATGTGCTCGCGGCACTTATTTTCATGTGCTCATGGCACTTGTTTTTCATGGGCGGATGAGGGATCCCGACTTATTTTACGAGCAAGAGAGGTTGTTTCTCGTGTTACAGAAACTGAAAGATATCCAGATTTGGGTTTGCCCTTGTGCCAAACCTTCACATCCCATTCACCACAATAGGTGAAGCGTGCAGAAAAATCATTAAAACGTCCAAGACTCTGCTGGGCACAAAGTTTAGACTTAGGAGTATGGGCCATTTCGAACTCATTAGGTCTCCCACAATCAACCGGCTCGTATCTCCCAGGCTAAATAATTTTAGACTCATAGGCATCTTGTTGAGAATGCGACATTCAATGACTTGTCCTAAGAGAGCTGCCTCTTGAGATAGCCACCACAACCTCACACAAACAATGGAGTTACTGCTTCAGCAATCGGGGCAAAACAAGACTGCAAGGTGATAGGGTTGTAATGAGGGCCAGTGCAGTGGCAGGCGACATGACGGAAACGATGTGAGGAAGAGAGAGTACGACGCAATGTAAAAGGCGAGGCTCAGGATGCGATGTAATGCCATGTGTGAGAACGATCAATCCAACAGTAAGTGCAAATACAAGAAGTGATTATTCATGCAACAACAAGTAACTAAAAAGGAAATGACAAGAAACTACTTATAACATGATGATGCCTAAAATATTAATCGTAACCAAAACAACAACACACTTTTAAACTATGAAGAAAATATTCGGCAAGTAGACCTAATTAACTTTAAACTAAAATAATTTTATTGCAGGTCCTAGCTAGCCTACACCTAAACCCTAGTTTAACCAATGATGCGGTCAGGTTATGTAAAATCATTTTTCCAATGCAGCCACCGCATTAATTTGCATCCTGCAATGACAACAAGGATCAGGATCAGAGCCAGTATCCAAAAATGTGCAGTAGCAACAAAACTTACCTGAGGAGCAGGTGCAACGGCAAGACGATCATAGATACTTATCAAAGAACAAGCCAGAAAAGATTGTGCAAGCTGAATCCCACTCTCATCTTGATACATAGCAATATGTTCCTGAAACTCAACATTTATAAACGACCCATAATCATTCATGCACAATCCTAGGTCTGACAGGAGGGGTTTAAGATATTTCGTGTTTGCAGGCACATCCACCGAATAGGTTTGGTCGAGTTGACCGGCAATCTCATCATGGTGTTGAGGACCATCAGTTTTATGGAATGGAAACAATAAGCAAGTGCCAGGCGAATTATAGATGCATGCGCATCCAAGCGTAGAAACCCTAGTTTGGAAAACCCTAGCTCGAGGTTGCTGTTGGGTTTGGTCAAGGGTATGAGGATCCGAATCCACTTTCAATGTAGGCTGCAATTCCTCACTACCTTGAACAAACTCCGGACTTTCGAGCGGAGGGCTTCCCAACTTTGATGGTTGGGCAAGATCAGCAAGTGACTGGATGTGACCATGGATGGTGGTGAGTTGCAAAATGTCAGTGGGCTTTGTATCAATTTGGTCGAAAGTTTGCACACTGACAGATTGATAATCCAAAATGTCGGATTCTCCATATTTGCCAGGATGGGGTGAATTCAACGCGTTTATGCTGGAAGGAGCATGGTACTGGGGAATTTTCATTTCAGAAACGTTCTGCGGAAGCTGACGCGTTTCGATTTTCTGATGGTTACTTGAATCTTCCCAAAGCGGATCATCAAATTCAGGTGTCTTCGTATGGTCAGCAAAGAGATTTGAGTGACGGTCGTCAGCGGTATGATTGAATATGTTTTCAGATAAGGAGTGATCGCTGCAATCATCGGTTTGGTCAAGTTCGGTACCTAGCAAGTTAGGCTCCCTGGGGTTTACCAACTGGGATGGATCGATAACGGGGACATCTTGAAGTTGCCCAGATAGGAAATCACTCCCATGGTTTTCTAAAGATTCTGAGTGAGACAGATCAGATTTAAAAGATTCATCGATTTTAGACTGTGATTGTGAAACACCACCTGCATGCTTATGATTTTCGCCAATACCAATATAAGAAAACTCTGAATGTCTAGAAAAATTTACTGATGTGGCGGGATCAAGAAACAAACTAGGAAATAATGAACGAAAAGATTGAATTGCAGGGGCGTTAACCACATGAGGCTTTTCAACACGCACATCCATGTCATTAAGAGGACACAATGATTTGACAGGCCTTGTAAGGGAATAAACTTTATGCGGGGTAGGAGTCGATTCGTAATACGTATGTGAACCAGATTCATAATCCGAATCTGAACCAGATACATAACCTGAATGTGAACCAGATTCGTCATCTGAATCTGAACCAGATGCATAATCCAAATATGAACCAGATTCATAATCCGAATCTGAACCAGATTCATAATCCGAATGTGAGCTAGATTCATCATCTGAATGTGAACCAGTTTCATAATCTGAATGTGAACCAGATTTAGGACTAAGTCCAGGGAGGCATCGAGTGGGCTCGGGGTAGGTTTCATGAGCCAAAAGAGACAATGAGCCACTGAGATGTTCAGATTCGACATGGTACGTGAAATACTCAAGGTCAGAATAGCCATTGACTTGCTGGTTGTCATAGGGAACACTAGGCTCAGGTCGGGTTGCTAATTGAAATGGTTCAAGGGAAACGAGAATCGCATACGCGAACTGCTCTCTTAACAACCTCCAATCGACATCCTTTTCAGAGAACTCAAAACAATAGTGAACGAATCTGATAGAGAACTCATCTAAAGATTCCTGAGGTTCCATTCTGATGTCATTTATCTTTAGTAAAACTTTATGAAAATCATACATGCGAAAAGCTTGTTGTAATTCACTGGCGAGTTGTTCAAATGAATGGATGGAAGATTCCGGAAAAGTGCAGCACCATTGCTTAGCGCGACCTTCGAGAGTGAGAAAGAAAAGCAAACAAAACAAACCCTCATTGTCAATTTCATGGCACTCACCAAAGTCACAAAAATCTGAACAGTGTTGGGTTATGGACACCCCATTTTCACCATCAAATTTTAACTGGGACAAGTGATACATAAGTTCATCAGAGATGTAGTATCCAGGCTCATAAAACTCCAACAAACATCTCGGGAGAATGATTTGGGAACGAGCCATTACAGATATGAGATTAACTGCAAGCTCTAGGGCTCAGCTTGTCATCTGCCCCCCCCCCTTTTCGTTAAACATCTGGTCGGAGGTTCAGGCCCTCCTTCTAGCGCCAAATCTGTTGACGGGAAAATTTGTCCGGCCAACAGTAGGGGATCTCCCTGGTAGAAAGTCCCAATTAGACCTTGAACCGTTTGGAGTAGGGATCCTGTCCGGGGTGTGGGTCCGGCTACCACTTAAGAAGACTTCCCTTCGGTCTCAAAAGAACCTGTTTGAACCTGCGGACATACACTTATTCACATGATACAGAATACAGGATTGATGTATTAAACACGAATCAAACACTATGCGTAGCAAGATTATAGATAAAGCACGTACACCTCAAGAGATTTCATTAGCAACACATCTTTTGGGGGTAATGCTTATAAGGTAGTCTGATCACAAAAGAAATAGTTCTTAATGATAAGATACCCCTTTACTTCCTGAAAGATAAAATGAAATGCTAACAAAATAGTTCATTAACATTCATTAATAGAACATATGACAAAATGAACATCATTGATACAACACAGATAGCCATGACGCATAAATGATGACATGAAGAGTGCAGCTTCATTAATCATAGGATGTTCTGAAACTATACAAGGAATACACACAGTGTTCGCACAGCAAAACACATCATAACCATAGGGTGTTTTAACAAGAATCTATATTCATATGCTCAAGTGTATAATCTTTCAATACAATGCCATGTAGCTCTTGAGTTTCCCAAAAAAGAAAAGCCCCTTCTACAAGCTCCCGAAGGAGTATTTATAACACAAAACCTACCCTTTGGGCATCCTTGTCCTTTCATCTTCCTGACCGTTGGGCTGCCTTGCGACCCAATCATTTTGCGACCTGCGACCTAAGTTGTTGTTGCGACCTGAGAATCTGAGTTGTTGTTGCGACCGAGTCGCGGGGTCGCTGGTTGTAAGAAAATGAGAGAATGCGACCTTGCGACCTTGCGACTAGGTCACTGGGTCGCGAGGTCGCAAAGGTGTAAAAACTGAAGAGATTGCGACCTTGCGACCTTGCGACTAGGTCGCTGGGTCGCGAGGTCGCAAAGGTGTAAAAATCGAAGAGATGCGACCTTGCGACTAGGTCGCTGGGTCGCGAGGTCGCAAAAGGCCGAAAACCGAAGAAGTGCGACCTTGAGACCTCGCGACTAGGTCGTTGGGTCGCAGGGTCGCAAAAGGGAGAAAAACTGCAAGAATGCGACCTTGCAACCTTGCGACTAGGTCGCTGGGTCGCAGGGTAGCCAAAGGAGGAAAAACCGAGGATATGCGACCTTGCGACTTTGCGACTAGGTCGCTGGGTCGCGGGGTCGCAAAACGGGGGAACTTTGAAGGAATGCGACCTTGCGACTAGGTCGCTGGGTCGCTGGGTCGCGTTATTAGATTTTTAACACGGAGTGCGACTATGCGACCCTAGAGTTACGATCATCCCTTCTGCATATATGTTTCAGCGATCTCATAACCTTGCTCTCCGGAGGCCAGCCTTAGCCTTCACCATGGTGAGGCAGCAGCTTCTATCTGCCGGTGATGTTGAGTATCCACATAACACGAGGTTTTGAAGTTGATTTGGAACACAGCTCCGCATCCTCCGGAGAGAGCTAGCAGTCTTCTTAATTTGGATGGGCATTACTGTTTCCTTGTATTACCTGCAAGACAACAGAGCAGATTAGCATCTTCTCATATAACCTGCAGATGAGTGAATTAAATCAGCCATGTGTAACTTGTTAAATCAGCCTAACTCAATACAAATATTTTATGCATGTTGAGGAAGTAAATGAATATATAAACGTAGATGCATAAAAGGTATATTGGCACATAAAACAAGAAGATTTTAAAGATCAGCTTGGACCCCTGTATAGTCCTGTTCTGAAGGCAATATATGAACGATCGTGCACATCTACTATGTATTCCTCCACTGTCGCAAAAGAATGCCTGAAGGCACGTATAGCTAGTCTTTAACAATTTTTTAATGGAGACCACCGAAGCCCGGGAGCTCCCATGCATTGCTATGTGCTGAGCCAGGCTATGATGCACGACCCCCCCAAAGTGTTTCGGGGCTGCGATAGGCCTCGCCATAGCTAATTACTGTCATCCCTTGCTTTCATTAGATGGGCATCAATTCACCGGTCTAACTGATTTCTTTCACAATGAGGTGATCAAGATGCATTGTTCTTCATATGTAGAGATGTTAGGTTTGCTGCCAAACGCCCTGTGATGTAGTTATTTTGCCCAACCTTGAATCATACGCAGGTGCTGAAAAAAAAAACATTATAACCTTTATACGCAGACATTCTCTACCATGTGCTGTGCTCCCATGCCTCATGATATGCTATCCTTCGGTGGCCAGTAAAGAGCGTGATCTGTTGGGGAGGACATTGTGCCAATGCACTGTACTGAACCTTCTTTCACCTCCCAGGAGGATCGACTATAAGGATGCTTATTACGTTCCAATGCAGATGACTCCAGCTTGCAGCTAGTGACCGTCTGCATCGAGGCGTTGGAATTATGAGTCGAAACACTTTGAATTTAGGGAGCGATTAGATTGAACTCAGCGTAACATATTGCAGAGGGCGAAAATTTACTCAGGTTTTGTTTGCTGTGCTAACACAACCAACATCAAAGGAATTCGATCTCTTTCCTGCACTGAAAGTCGACCAAGCTGAACGTTATTACTACATGCCAGACCTGAGCGGCTCAGAAGGGCATCAGCTCCTTACATGTCGGGCTTTACTGTTAATGCAGAACGAACGGTTCCTGAAAAACAGTATGTCAGCGACCTCACCGATTAGAAACCTCCGTTTTGGGTATAGCAGCGTAATTGAGTTCACGCATGGCAGCATGCATGGGAAACTTTCACGGCATGCAAAAGATGGACTCATTTTTTCCAGCTCGCCGTGGATGCGTGGAAGATTAATTTGGCATGATTTTAAAACTCTGCGTTTCGTTACACCATGCTGGCTGCCACTGCAGGCTGGTTATGACCGTGTGTTGAACGTAGGTTTTGCCCGTTGCGCATATACGTCCTCTCCAGCGTTTACTGCAATGAAAGGTTTCAGTTTGACAGTTAACCTACGCTCCATGCAACGTGGAAATTGGTCGTTGGACTCCATGTTTAAACGCCTTTTGACCCATGCTTTATTACCACATCGTTGTACATTTGTGAGGTCTTGATAATCCTGCATTAATTTGATCACACTGGCTCGATAATTATTATATCGTGGTCTTCGTAGGTCTTACATAGGATTCTGTTTCACGTTCAACGCAGCTTTGAACACTTATATATTCATTTCGGGTTGCAACCTCAGCATGAAAACATTAGAGCCAATCAAAGTAATTTACGCCCCATGCAACGTGTGCATACAACTCTGCACCATGTTTCATATATGTAACTTGCTCCCAACGTTTGCCGAATTGGAAAACCAACCATCGAACGCTGGGCTCTATGTCACGTGGCCGTGTAATTGCGTTGCACCAGCTCCGTGTTCTTGCACCGCTAAAGATTGTCCTACATTGCGACATAGTATTTATAGTATTCGCTGTCATGTTTTAAACATCAATTTCGACCATTGTATATCCGTTCAACGTTGTTTTACCAGCGGTCAAACTCTGCCATTTAGATATTTGAGCCTATTTTCCAAGAGTCTTCATATGGTTCTAATCCTTTGCGCGTGTATTTGCTCTCAAATCATTAGCCAACGAGCCTTTGACTATGTGCCACGTGCGCATGTATTTTGTTGCACCATCATACATGCGCCATAATAATATCTGCTGCCATGGTTTGCATATAACGTTGAACGGCATAAACGTGAACATTGGGCTCCAAGCATATTGAACGTTGGACCAAAAATACATCTGCCCCACCTTTAATATAAAACACGGTCACTATGTATGTATGCTCGCGCTCATTTGCTACGTGGCTCAATCATAAACTTTGACCACTTGAACACTTATCATTGACATTTGCGCTCATTTGAAACGCACCGAGGTTATTTAAAATAAGCCTAGATCGCTATATCCACCATGGAAGAATTTAAACTTACTTGAAATGTTTTCCTATAGTCTCGGTCCATCATTTCATATAGTTTTGAAACCATAAGGTCCTTTATCTCTTTTTTCGCCTTAGTTTTAATTATACAGCCTTGACCATTGCCTTTCCTCCTATTGTTAGTGCACAGAGATAACAATTTTTTATGCCAAGGCCACCACCCCATAATATGAATGCTTTTTCTCTGAAAGGTCGAGAGTTGAAATCTGCTGCTCAAACCGCATGATGGCTGCTTTTAATGTTGACCCTTTTCTACTTTGTGATCCTAGAGACTCTCTGTGCAGACACATCCATGGGCCTGGCTACCAAAAGGCGTATGCGTTCAAACATGACCTTTTGGGTTCAATTCGAGGTTCCTCATCTCTTGTGGTCCCGCATAGACAAGGAGACTAGGGTTTTAATGTTATTTCCTTGCTCCACGTTGTACTCCTTACAGCATAAATAATTTTCACACCATGTAGCTTAGGATTCATAAATATTGTTTCTCAACGATGCACCCACATATTTGAAGACTCTGCCTTTGGCTTGCCAAACCAACATGTGCGCTTCCGCACTGCTACCTAGCACAGGAACGCCTCGAATGAGATGGTCATTGTCTAGAGAAAACTTCTTAGTCCGCTTTGTTCACCAGGATATACTAGACTCATCGAAGTGGCGAACTATGTTTCTTTGTGTGCGCCCATCGACATTGAGATGGTATGATGCAGGGTCTGGACATTTCCAATGGAGCGTTTTTTAAACATCTGGTGCGCACTAGTGAAGGAAGCTCTTGTCTTCAGTGACATAGTCTCTTTGATCAACATGTATCGCACCATGCTCCCTTTAACAGTACTGATTACTTGCTCCTGATCCTCCCCTACTCCGCAGCTTTGACCTCGTCGTTGAGCCCAATTTTATTTCCCTTGATGTCGTGACATGACTGAGGATTTTGTCACCCGTGGGGTCAAACTGCGTGAGATATTACAACATCATAATTACTCTTCAATAATGATAACCACAGATAAGACACATGAAACTAACAAGTTTAAGAGAAGCATTCAAACAATATGCTTAATGACCCACAGCAGGAGGGCTTTTACTCGTCAATATACACAAGGTTCTCGTTCAAACATATGCATGGAAATCTCATTACACATGGCGCGACTGCGACAAGAGTGTTCGGGCATACGCTGGATGATCCTTCCCACATATGGCGTGATTGCAACAGCGACATTTGATCATGATGGCGAGACAACTCATGAGGGGTTGGGGATAGGTCGCTGGGATGTAGTTGATTGCAGGTCAGGGGAAAGACTTTAACGCCTAGGCGAGCAGAGGGGGAACCCGAAATTTTAAATATACCCAAAATTTTGGGTGGTGTTGTAGCGGCTACAACACCTTCCAAGTACTTAGTTCCAACCGGTTCGGTCCTCACTATGAGACCCATAACTTCTCTTTCCAACCTTCAAATTGTTGCTTCTCTTTTCATGGTGACAATGGCTGTTACAAAGATGTTTTTGCCCCACATATGTTTCCTCTGTTTTACAGACTGAAATGGTTAAGAGTTGGCTACGGGAAAGAATGATATGGAGTGATTACGGAATGAATATAATGAGGTGAGGATGATGTATATTAGTTGAAGGATATCACGGAAGAAAAGACCGCGGAGATATTTTGTAACGAATTAAAAATCATCATTAAATGCTTTGGCCTAGTGACGTGACTAATCCAATCACTTCAGCACTTTAACTGTTTAGATTTTTAAATGATGATCAGATATGGGATTTGAAATGGTGGAATAGAAGGAGTTTTATCCAAAGTTTCTACGGGAGATTTGTTAGGCATGATCAACAAAATCAATTAAAAAAACTTTTTGAATTATTCATAACTTAACTATACTAAAAATTTTCATGATATGTCATTATAATCAGAACTTTTACCTTTTCCTTTCCTATGATTTTTGTGATCTTTATATGCTTTGTTCTCCCCTGAAAATCATTAATTTTTGAGTCTTCATAACTCCCTTGATTTTTCTTGTTGTCATGGATATGTAGGATCATTTTATTGCAGATCAGGTGATTACTGGACAGTGCTTTCAGGATATTTGGCTGCAGAATGTCTGTCTGGCTGCAGAATGTCTAACTGATTGCAGAATATACCTGTAGAAGACTTGAAACATGAAATGGAATGGTTTGGAGCATGAATGGAATGTTTTATGGAATGAGTGAAGATGGATAATAAAATATGGTGTAATGGAATATGAATGAAGTGAATAATGGAGTGGAATGGATCACAACTTATGAAATGGAGTGAAGTATGAGAAGTGGCCTGCAATTCATGATATGTATTATTCAATTGCAAAAAAACATCAAACTTAAAAATCTGGGATGGAAATGAGGTGGACCATGGGGTGAAATGAATGAAGTGTGGATGAATGAATGAAATGGAGTATGGATGAATGAATGAAATAGAATATGGATGGATGAAATGAGATGAACCATAAGTGAAATGGATTTGCACTTATGATTTTGTAACAACTGCTTGAAGAAAAAGAACAAATTTGAAAATATAAAGTGTCAAAAAAATTCTGATTTTCACTCTACCTTTTCTGTATAAACATGCTAATCAGTGATTAGTTTTCATGTTTATACTTTATTTATTTATTTATTTATTTTTTATTTTTTATTTCAATAAAGTGACTTCAGAAAATTCAATTAAGTTGATGAAGAAGAAAGATTCTTCTTCATTAACTTCACATCACTTTTTTCCTGGAACTTCTTGACAAATTCTTCTCTTGAAAGTGGCTTATGATACAGCTTCAATCTATGACCATTCACAAGAAAAGTGACCTCTTCTTCATGTATTGTCCTGATTTTTATTGCTCCATTGTCAAAAAATTTCACAATTTCATATGGCCCAAGCCAATGTGTTTGGAATTTACCTTGAAAATCTTTAAACTTTGAATCAAACAAGAGAGCCCAGTCACCTTCTTTGAACTTCTTTTCCTTGATGTACTTATCATGCCATCTAGTCCTTTGCTATTGGATTATACTTGTTTTCTGAACTGCATCTTATCTGATCTCATCCAATTCATTAATCTGCTCCAATCTGTGCTTTTGTGCCTTTGTTAGATCAAGTCCTAGCTGAACTGCCATTTTGAAAGTTTGAATCTGGAACTCTATGGGAAACAAAACTTGCTTTCCATAAACAATTTCATAAGGAGTATGACCTGTTGTGCTTCTCCATGTAGTTCTATAGGTCCACAAGGCTTCAGGAAGCCTATCTGCCCAATCTCTTCTATGTAAATGAACATTCTTTGTTAGGATCCCTTCAATGACCTTATTAGTAGATTCCACTTGACCATTTGCTTGTGGATGATAGAGAGTAGATTTTCTGTGTCTGATTCTGTACCTCTCCATCATTTTTTCGACTAGCGTTGATGTGAATTGAGCTCCTTGATCTGTAACAATTTCCCTTGGGACACCAAAATGAGTAAAAATATCCTCAAAAAGAAAATTAACTACAGATGCTTCAGTAGCAACAAGTAATGGCTTGGCCTCTACCCATTTGGTAACATAATCAGTGCAAACTAATATATATTTCTTTTGTCTTGATGGAGGACTAATAGGTCCTACAAAATCCAAAGCCCATTTTTCAAAAGGTTCAATATGTACATGAGGCTGCAATGGCATCTCACCTGAAGGAGAAGGTTTCCCTACCCTTTGGCAACTGTCACACCTTTTGACATACTCTTTAGCATCTTTAAAAAGGGATGGCCAATAGTATCCTAAATGAAGGACCTTATAAGTTGTCCTCTTATCAGCAAAGTGTCCGCCACAAGGTTCATCATGACATGCTTTGAGAATCTCAGGCATCTCATCTTCCCGAACACATCTCCTAATGATAAAATCTGGACCTATCTTGTACAACTCATTAGCAACCCATGAATATTTTGCACTATCATAAATGATTTTTCTTTTGTCTCTTGCATTCATTATTGAAGGAAATTTCCATGAAACTAAATAATTAGCAATGTCAGCAAACCAAGGAGTCTGAGTAGAAATTGCAAAAAGATATTCATCAGGAAATTGATCTTCAAATGGAGTGTCATCTTTGATGTTTTGGAGTCTAGATAGTAAATCAACTACTGTGTTTTGTTTTCCAGGCCTATCTAGAATGGTAATGTTGAATTCTTGTAAAATAAATAACCATCTTATGACTCTCCCATTAGTAATTGATTTTTTAATTAGGTATCTAATTGCAGAATGATCTGTGTGAACAAAAGTTTCATAGCCTGTTATATAGTGTCTGAATTTGTTTATGGAATGAACAACAACTAAAAACTCTTTTTCAGTTACAATATAGTTTAACTCTGAAGGAGTCAAATTTTTACTGGTATAGTAGATGGCATAAGGAATCAGGTCTTTTTGTCCCAATACTGCTCCTAGAGCTGTATCTGAGGCATCTGTTGAAATATGAAAATGCAACTTCCAGTTAGGTCCCCTTAAAATAGGTGCTTCAGAAATTTTTGTTTTCAAGGTCTCAAAGGCTAACTGGCAATCATAATTCCATTTGAATTCACAGTCTTTGGTACGTAATTTGAAGAGTGGAGATGTTGTCTTGGTGAATTTTTCTATAAATATTTGATAATATCCTGTAAATCCTAGAAAACTCCTAACATATTTTTGACAACTTGGAATAGATAAGTTAGAGATGACTTCAACTTTTGACTCATCAACTCTAATCCCATCCCCTAAAATGTGATGTCCTAAAACAATTCCTTCAGTAAACATCATAAAACACTTCTCATGACTAAGTGAAAGATTTGCTTCTTTACATATTTTTAAAACTTTTTCCAAGTTTGCTAAGGCTTCTTCAAATGTGTTTCCATAAACTGTGAAATCATCCATATATACCTCTACACAATCATGTATTAGATCCGAAAAGATTCCTAATACTGCCCTTTGAAATGTTGCAGGTACATTGCATAATCCAAATGGCAATAATCGGTAAGCATAGGTACCCCAAGGAAAGGTAAATTTGGTTTTGTATTGATCCTCAAGTGCTACTTGAATTTGATTATAACCACTAAACCAATATAGAAATGAGAAGTACTTTTTGCCAGCTAAGGTATCTAACACCTGATCTATGAAAGGTATGGGAAAATGATCTTTAAGAGTAGCTTTGTTTAATTCTTAGTAGTCACTACATACCCTCCATTTACCATTTTTCTTTGGCACAATTACCAAAGGAGAAACCCACTGACTATCTGAAATAGGATAGATAAAGTTGACATTCAACAATTTCTGCAATTCTTCTTTAACAATCTCCCTAAGATTTGGATTCATCCGTCTTTGAGGTTGTCTGATTGGTTTACAATTTTTCTCTATGTAGATGTGATGAGTGCAAGTATTGGGGCTTATCCCTTTCATATCAGTGTACTCCCATGGATATGCAGAAGAATGTCTCTGTAAGATCTTGACTAGCTCTTCTTGTTGAGATTTTTCTAGGTTCTTGTTTATGTTTAAAGTTTTTCCTGGAAATATCTCACTTGTAGAGCTGCCAAATTTATCCATAGAATGAAGAGACATCTGTCTTGATGATAAAAACTAAATGTTGGATTCTTCTTGCAATTGTTCATGTTTGTATTCCGAAGAGGATTCAAAGTTTTCTAAAGTATTCAGAATTTGAATATCTTCACTAATTTTTGAAATTGTGAAGAGAGGTTGTAAGTCTTCTTCATCCTCTATCCATTGAGTATCATCTAAATCTGTAATTGTCCTTGATGGAGGATACAAAGTGAATTTCTTAGTTGAACTACCATCAGAGATATACATATCACCTGATCTACAACTAATGAAAGCATCAGATGTAGCCAACCAAGGTCTTCCTAATATAATAGGATGCCCTCCTACATTATTCTTAGGAGTTAGGATCATGAAATCCACAGGGTACTCCCAAGAATCTAGGGACACTAGAATGTCTTCTATTACCCCATCAGGTTTGATCACAGATTTGTCTGCTAATTGTAATAATGTGGGTGTAAAGAGAAGATTAGGAAGTTTCAGTTTATCCATGATTTGTCTACTCATAATATTGATTGCTGCTCCTAAATCAATGAGTGTGTTTTGGATCTCAATTCCATTGATGTGAATTTTAACAACTGGATTTCCTGGGTCTAGATACTTTGGAATAGAAATCTTACCCATCATGATATCTTCTATTTTTCCTGCCAGTTGAATTTTCTTTGTCTCTCTTATTCTTTTTCTTGTTTTCTTCATGCTCAACTCCTTTATTGTCTTTGCTAAAATTGGAATTTCCTTGATAGCTTGTAATAATGGAATCTTAATACAGACATTTCTCAGCTCATCTAGGAAATCATAATTAGGCACCATATTTTGTTTTTCTACACCTCTATCAATTTGTAATCTTTCTGGAAAGGGAGGTGTAGGAGTGGATGTTGATGGCTGCTCTAATATAGGAGTTGAAATTATTGGTTCTTTTTGTTTTGGTTTTTCAATGTTTGGGTCCTGAAAAGATGTGTCTTCTTCAAGAATTTTATTTTCCCGTAGAGAATCTTCCTCAGAGTTGTCTTGTTCTTATATGATCATAGAAGGTTTCCTCTTTTCAAGTATTCTTCCAAACCTAAGTTGAACATCAATAAGGTCTAGAGGAGTAATTAAATAAGTTGGAAACTGTTGGCCTTCTATCATGTATGTATTCTGAGGATTTTTATTGTTGGGGTTTGGTATGGGTTGAGCAGGCAACTGATTTGATTTCTAAGGAAATGGTAATGGGAGTGGTTGATTTTTATGTTGTGAGTTCTGAGGATTCTGTTGAGGATTTTGTTGAGGATTTTGAGGAGAAAAATGTGGGTAGAGTGGATAGGATGGTGGATATTGATAGTACTGGGAGTATCTTCCATAGGGATTTTGTGCTCCTTGTGCCCAAGCTTGAGATTGATTTTGAAATTTGGGCCAAGGTTGCTGCCAAGAATTCCAATTTAGTGGAGATGGATTATACAATTGATCATGGAATCCTTGTGTTTGAGGTCCTTGCCAAGGTCTTCTAGAGACAAAATTTAGAGATTCTGTGGAATTTGTAGGAGTTTCCTCTTGAAAGATAGCTTTAAGACCAAGAAGTGAAGGAAATCTCTTGGTTTCATGTTTTTCTGAACAAATTACACAGGTCTCTACAACTTTTGCATCCAAAGAACATTCTCTCAAGGCATGCTTCTTTCTACATTTGGGACAAAAGATTGCTAAGGCATCAGATTCAACTTTTTACTTGTTTTGTAACTTAAGGGTGTCTATTTGTTCACTAAGACTCCCTAAGATGTCAGATTTGAATTCATCAAGAATATGCCCTATCTCTGCCCTACTTACTGTCCCAGAAGTAGACTTACTTACCCTTGCAAGAGCAGGGTCTCTTGGACCTTTTATAGTTTTGGATTTCCCTCTTGAAAGGTTGATACATAACTCAGATATTTTAGGTAATGTGAGCTGAGATATATCCCCTTTCCCATCATGTTAAGGATATCCAACCATTCATCCCTAATTGTCTTCAACAAGAGAGCTTTTAAGGTGTCTTGATCTAAGTTCTCCATTTTTGCTCTTTTGATGTTGTAATGAAATCTCTCCAACAAATCTTCCAGGTTTTCATCTTATTTTTGTATCATCTTGAACACTTCTTCCTTATGATTAACTAGCATACAATAATCCAAATACCTCTCTAGAAATTCTTGTTTCATATCTTCCCATGTCCTAATAGATCTGTTGATCAAACTCATAAACCACTTCAATGCTGCTCCTTTCAATGTTGAAGGAAATAGTTTAAGTTTTTGAGCATCTTGTAAGTAGTCATAAGTTCTACATAGGACTTCAAATTCAAATAGGAATGTTTCAGGATCTTCAGTTTTAAGTCCATAGAAGTTTGGAAGGACATAGGGTGAAATGTTTTTCATAGCTGTATTGGTTTCTTCATCTACTATAGGAAACCCAAAAGAGCTTCCCATTTCTCTTCTACCTCTTCCTCTATCTCCTTCTGCACCTCTACCTCCTTCTCCTCTACCTCTACCTCTACCCCCTCCAAATAATGTGTGTTATCCATTAAATACTCCTCCTCCCCCTTCTTCTGCCATAGTTGATTCTTCTGTGGAAGTGGAAAAGTTTGTGTCTCTAGCAGGGGTCCTTGAATCTTCTTCTAAGACAGGTTCAGTGGATGAAGTGGAAGGTATTTATAATGGAATATCTGATCTTAAGTCTTCTGGAAGTCTAGGATCAGTAAAGGATGGAATGTGGGTCTGAGTTGAAGGTGTGCTGGCTCTTGGTCTAGGTGAAACAAGAGGTGTTCTAGGAATCAAGCTTATGCTTCCGCTTCTTATGAATCTACCCCTTGAGTCTCTCTATCTACGCATATCATTATTTTTTGTAGTTAAGAAACAAGGCTACCTAGTTACACTTCCCTGGCAACGGCGCCAAAATGTTTGTGCTCAACTTAGTGTTCCTAAATTGAGTTCATTAATTGTCAACCAGGGCTAGTAAACTGCTGAAGTGTGGTGCACTATATGTGCCTAGGTATTTGTTTCTCACTACATTGTGTTTAGTGTTTTATGATGTTTTTGGTTTTATGGTTTTATGTTTGAAAAGGGAAAGAACTAAGTGCTGGTGAAAAGAAGCTATTGGTTATATTAAAACAAAACAAAGCCTAAACTATGGATGACAAACAACAAATGCAAAGCTTGATAATGACTTCATTGCAAGGAAATAAATCACAACATGAGCTTGAAATTATCCAATTCATTCATTAAAGATGTGTTGGAAGAGCTTGAGAAATGGACAAGTTAAGTGTAAATGAAGTTCTCCTAAATAAACAATAAACTCACAATATTACAAAAAAAATGATTATTTGTAACACAGTAAGGTTTTTATTCTAGATTAACCTATGATGTTGAAGTTACCCTATTATGCAACTTGAATTATCACTTCTAGGCCTTATTCAGAAGTTTAGAGATTTTCTAGAATAATGTTTGGGAAAAAGGCTATAGGTGAATTTGTAAAATATTTGCAGAATAATCAAAGCCTTAAACTGATATTACTGACCCTTATTCATGTGATGATGTATCAATGTAAATTCAGAACAAAAGTAAGTTGTAAATAATGAAGGTCGAGAGACTAATTTTGACAACTAGTACTACTTGAAATACAATGGATAACACTAGGCTAGAATGCAGTCTATCAATCTTAAAATACAGTGACTACAACTAAACTAGAATGCCATTAATCTTTTCTTGAAACAAAATGAACTGAGACTGAAATAAAGTGCTACTAATCTACTTGGAGTACAGTGAACAGAGTTAAACCAGAATGCCATTATCAAACTTGAAATGTAGTGACAGAGCTGAACTAAATGCAATCAACCTCCGGAGTGTTATAACTAAATTAACATGCAGCTAGTCTATGGAATTCTACAGCCCATCTCGTTCAGTATGAATGATATTTTGGAAGAGTTTATAAAAACAAGTCTGGCTATATTATTCAATACAATTGAACATAAACATAAGATTTGAAAGCAATTACAACTAGGATCTAAGATACCACAGCTGTTTCTTATTCATTGTTAATGATGTTTTGGAAGAGTTTTTAGGAGTAAGACCGACTATGACACTTAGTGTAAACAAGCATAAATCATAAAATTCAAAAGGAAATGCAACTAACATCTACAACACCACAGCTATGCCTTATTCATCATGATGATATTTTGGAAGAGTTTATAAGAGTAATTCTAGCTGTGATGATTAAAGTAAACAAGTATGAAACATAAACCTCAGAAACTTGCTTAAGCTAGAAATGAAAAACGAGACTAAAATACTTATCTAAAACGTATGAACAAAGCTGCTCAGGTAGCAGGGGCCCTCTACCACCAGAGTAGCACACAAAATCTACTTCAATATTGACTCAGCGCTTTCAATGAAGTGATGCTTCTTTCATTAAAAGAGAAATTACTTTAAAACAGAGTGTTTTTGGACTTCTGAAATCTAGAAATCAAATACAAAATCTAACCTTGTCCCTCGGTTTCCCGAGCCATATTTATAACAAAATTACATAACTGTCTTGAGATAACCTAGGGATAATTGTCTTTCCAAATTAAAATCAAACTAGGACTCTGATGGTGGTCTCGTAATATGATTAAGGACATCTGGACTGTCCTTGTCCTATTAGGAGTCTATCTCCTAGTTTGAGTTCCCACGTGCATAACCACCTACAGAATTTCGTTCAAACTTCATGGAGAGCAACAAATGATGAGGGAATGATGTGGAATATGACCATATGTGTTTTTATCTGAGATGACACCTGGAACCTGCATAGACATGAAGACAACTGCATAATCGACAACTAGCTACATAATGTCTGCATTCTGTAGCTAGATCTAGTTCAAAAAGTACTACAATGACAAAATCATAAAAACATAGCAAGTTAGTCATGATATACATTCTTAAAGCAATTTTAATTAATTCTATTGATCATTTCAGCCTGTAATTAATAATGGACAAAGGAAATGGAGTGGAATGTGGTGGAAGAAAGAACATCTTTGGAGCTCAACACCTACATTCAACTAGGTTATGGTCATCCATATGCACAACCTTCTACGGGTCAATACCCTTGAATGAATATGGTGTGGGATCCATTTCAAATTCAACAGAATATGGAACCTAATGTGTAGTTACCTAATCAACCTGGACAATCCATAGGTTCTGGTCTAACCCAGCAACCTGTCCAGCCTACCGTTCAATTCCCTGCACCTGGTTCTGTTCAGCAGCCTGGGCCTAGTACACCTCAGACTCCGCCTCAGACTGCTACTGCTACTGCAACTTCTATTCAATCTACCACACCTGTTTTTGGAGTATCTTCAGCTCCGGTTTCTTGTATCCCTGCATCAGTACAAATTACTCAAGTATTTGTGCCACAGTCAGGACCTACAATTCAGACTACAGTCCAGATGCCTGCAGGACAAGCTGGTACTAGTACGATTGTCGCTAGTCAACCACAATATACTTATCAACCGTACCAAGGACAATATCAATTTGGACGGGCTACACAAAATCGAGCTTATTGGTATCAACTATATCCTGGGTATACTTATAAAATACCTCAACAACCCCAGTATGGTCCTGTTAATCCTGGTTATCCAAGAGGTTTTACGATTCCCAATGCACATCCAATTCCATGGTATCCTGGATATCCTCCTCCTAGAACTGGTTTGATCACATAAGTTTATCAAGACCCTAGCCGTCGGTTACCATTTATAGCAACTTTAGATTTACCGGATCTATCATGTCTTATGAACGATCCTATCCTTTATCTTCCATATTGGCTGCTGATGCCTAACAAGTTTCCTAGTGATATTCCAAAGTTTGAGGGTAAGTCAGGAGAGGACCCATCTAATCACGTTATGACTTATCACCTTTGGCGTGCATCCAATTCACTAATCGATGATTCGATTCGATTGCGTCTTTTTCAGAGAACTCTCATTGGTCTAGCTGCTAAATGGTACATTGAGTTACCACGCGGCTCTTTTAATAATTTTAATGCACTAGCTACTAATTTATTAACCCATTTTTAGTTGCCTGTCAGATACGACAATGGCACAAAATTGATGACTTCATTAAAACAGTCTACATCTACGTACATATTCGATCACATTCATGAATGGAGATGTAGGAGGCGTTTAGTGAAGTTCTTTATTCTGGATCAAATTTTGGCTGAATGGTTTATTAAATAATTATTGCCCAAAATTATTGAAGATGTAGCCAAAGGAGGTGTTGTTACAGAAGAGAAAGTCATTACTCAGGCTCAGTACCTTGACCTTGTATATACTCAGTCAGGCACTCTGTATGATAAAATCCCCGATTTACCAAGACCTGGTCAATTAAATACAACTCCTTCTGGTTCTCATGCCGCTGATGGTGTAATTGGTTCTATTAGCACTGGTAAAAGTAAAAATAAATCTTCCAAGATTACTTCTCCTATTATAACTTTACCCGATTCACAAAAGGAGATTCTTCCGTTGAAGCTTCTGCTGATATTCATGTTGTAGAATCATCTACAACCAAACCTAAAACTGGTGGTAAGAATAAAGGTAAGAATAAAAAGAAAAAATCTTCAAAATATAAAAACGATACTACTGAACCAACTAACGAAAAACGTAAACCTCGATATCCTTGTCTGATATGTGACGAGGATCATTTTACAAAAGAGTGCCCGCATAGAGCCGAGGTATCAAAATTCGTTAAGGGTTCGCCCATACCTGCTATCTTGAAGGATCTCTTTCATGCTTAAGATAGTAACATGGTTGGATATTCCTCAAATGCGCTAGATAATATCTTGATGGTTGCGACATGATCATAATATTACGGTAGTAAAAATTCTGGTAAAGAAGTAGAAACATCTAATTTAGCATCAACTACAACTCCCTTAGCTTCTGATCCCTTACAGATCGAGAAACAAAATCCTGACTTAGTAATCAAACCGCCTGCTAAAGGTGTACTTCATAAATTAGCTTTCAATCCACATGCGAGAGCTGCTCAAAATTACAATATTGTTGAAGATTTGGCGATTTCCCCTTCAGCAATGTCAGCTTTGGAAGTGCTGCAATCATGCCCAGCCCAAATAAAATTACTTTTGTCAGCCTTAGGAGCCGTAGACCTCCAGGATTCGAACCTCATGATCTTCGATTTAGAGAATTTTACACCCTGCCTACCCCATCAAATGGATTTTCAAATTTCGTTAATAGTAAAAAACAAACGTATTTTTCGTACTATTGTTGATGAAGGGGCTTCTACGTGTATCATGTCGTTAAAATGTTGGAAATCACTTGATTCTCCGAAAATTAACCAATCATCGACTATCCTCAAAGCTTTTGATGGAAGAGGTTTTCAGCCGTATGGTATTTTACAAGATCTACCAATAGAGGTCAAAGGAAAAATGGTTAATCTAGATGTGGAAGTGGTTGATGCCCCTCTGGATTACAACCTTCTCTTGGGTCGTAGTTGGTCTTACGCCATGACTACTGTTGTGTCATCGATATTTCGTCTCATCATGTTTCCTCATAAAGGAAATATCGTTAAAATAGATCAACTCTCATATTATTCATCCGAACCAGCCTCTACTGATAGCATCCAACATATCGGAAAAATGACTATCCCTTATAAGGATGTCAGAGTAGGTTTGCTTAAAGATTCGGCTTTACTGGGAACTTTTTCCCTGCCTGCTCCCAATGTACAACCTCCTATTGCTAATATCAATATGATTACATCAAGTACTATTTCCTTTGATGATCCTTGGATAGTACCTTCAGAATCAGAATTGGATTCTTTCGATGGCACGATTCCTTTGAGTCCTTTTGAGTTAGCATATCAGAATGTGCAGTCATTTTTTGATACTCCTTCAATTGAATCTGATCCAGTGAATGTGATCAATGAGGAGTCACTTTCAATATTGAGCTCAGCTTCAACATCAATTCCAGATCTTGGTCAACAAGTATTCAATATTGATGAACATATTCATGAATTCTTGTCAGTTGATGAGTTACCATGAGAAGATCTTCATCATAGGTCTTCGTTTTTACCTGATCTCGATCATTTTGAGAATGATTTTTCCTCTATTTTTACTACTGATTACGTCAAAGAACCTCAGAGTCCTCTCTCACATTTCGATTCTGAATTAGATTTAGAAAATATTTCTACAACGGTTCCCCTTGACATTTAAGTAAAACCTAGAATTGTTGAAAACATTCATATAGGTGCTTCTTGTACGACTGATGAAATCCAAGCATATAAAGCCCTATTTTAGGAATTTCGCGACATTTTCGCCTAGTCATATGAAGAAATTCTAGGAATCGATCTGTTGATTGTTGTTCATGAAATTAATACATACCTGGATGCTAAACCTGTTAGACAGAGATTACGTCAAATACATCCGAGAAAAGCTGTTGTTATTAAAGCCGAAGTTGAAAAATTACTTCGTGCAAGTTTTATTTATCCAATTCCTTTAACGGATTGGGTATCTAATATTTTTCCGGTCAATAGAAAACAAGAAAAAATACGAGTATGTATCGATTAAAGGGATATAAATCGAGCTTGTACAAAAGACAATTATCCAACCCCTTACATCAATCAAATTATTGACGATTATGCTGGAGTGAGATGTTTTCATTCATGGATGGATTTTCTGGCTACAATCAAATCAATATACTCCTTGTAGAACAACCTAAAACAACTTTCATTTGTCCATGGGGAACTTTTTCTTATCGCAAACTACCTTTTGGACTTAAGAATGTTGGTGCCACTTTTCAGAGCGCAATGTCTTATGAATTTCATGACATTAAACACATTGTATAACCCTACCTCGATGATTTTCTTGCTCATTCTTCATGCAGATCAAATCATATCACTCGTTTACGAGCCATTTTTATACGATTTAGGCATTACAAGATTCGTCTAAATCCTCATAAATTTGGTTTTTGCATACAATTAGGACGATTGTTTGGATTTATTGTCTCAAAAGTAGGCATTCGTGTTGATCCATCGAAGTTTGAGGCAATCATCAATTTACCTCCTCCTTCTACTTTTCACCAACTCCAAAGTTTGCAATGGAAAGAAAAGTTTTTACGTCGATTTATTCCTAACTATGCCGAGTTAACGAAAGGTTTCACTAGGTTGTTGAAATAGAATATTCATTTCTTTTGGGATGAGGTCGTTGATCGATCTTTTGATGCTCTTAAACATGCGTTCACCCATGCACCGTTACTGCATCCTCCCAATTACAACCAGGATTAATTTTTGTACCTCGCCGCTTTCGATTCCACGATAGGGATGGTGCTAGTTCAGGGAATTCCATGGTGAACATGTGATTTACTATCTTAGTCGAAATTTGCATTCGAATGAAATCAAGTATTCACATGTGGAGAAATTGGCCTTGGCAACTGTTCAAGCTATCCAACATTTTCTTCATTACATAATTTTACGCAAAACAACAGTGATCTCTGATTGTAACCCTATGACGTATATTTTAACCAAACAATTGCTAGGGGGAAAATACTCCAAATGGATTGTTATCTTGCAGGAGTTTGATTTGGAATTTAAAAATTCCAAATCAAAGAAATCATTGATATTTGCTAAACTTATGTGTGATTTCCCACGTACTAATACAGAAACTATGGCGGAACAACAAATTGCGAATGAATCCTTGTTTCTTATTAGTACCATCGATCCTTGGTATGGAGATATCATTGTTTATCTTCAGACCCAATATTTTCGGCCCGAAATTTCATGGTCACAACGACATAAAATCCGTTTCCAGTCTCAACAATATCATATTGTTGGCAACACACTATACCGTCGTGGTGTGGACTCTGCTTTTCGATGTTGTCTCACCCATGAAGAAGCCTAAAAGGTTTTAAATGACTGTCACTCTGGAGCATGTGGCGTTCATATGTCTGGGTACGCCACAGCCCAAAATATATTGCGCGCAGGTTATTTCTGGCCGTCCTTATTTAAATATTGTATTTATGCGGTCCAAAAATGTCATAATTGTCAAATATTCGATCGAAAAATGCGTGCACCACCTGCTCCTCTTCACCCTATAATTGTTGTCGGTCCTTTTGAAAAATGGGGCATTGACTTCATTACATGTAACCCGGACTCAGCCGGGGGGCATGGGTATATTATTCTAGCAGTAGATTATTTTACCAAATGGGCCGAGGCGATGCCTACATTTGTGGCAGAAGGCAAGACTACAACTACTTTCATGTTCAATCATGTGATTGCTCGTTTTTGTGTACCCCAAGTGATAATTACTGATCACGGGAGCCATTTTGAAATATCATGATGGCCGAGCTAATGGACCAACTTGGCCTGCGCCATGACAGTTCTACACCATATTATCCACAGGCTAATGGTCTAGTTGAAGAAATTGATAAATTTTTAGTCACCATGATCAAACGAATCATTGTAATTCATAAGTCGAATTGGCATACCATGCTCTTTTCAGCGCTTTGGGCATATCGAATCTTAGCAAAAACATCGATAGATTTTACCCCTTTTCAACTGGTTTACGGTTTAGAAGTGGTATTACCCATTGAATGTGAGATACCGTCACTCCAACTAGCCATAGCGTTACTACCAGCTACTTCTGAAGAAAAGAAACATTTTTTGTACTTGGCTCAATTAGATGAGAATCGACGCACCACTGCACTAGCCACCGAAACTCATGCGAAACGAATGAAAGCTCAGTATGATAGAAATGTTACATCTCGGATTTTTTCAGAAGGAGACCTAGTCTTGGTTTATGATCAAGCTAATGATAAGCTAGGGGATGGGAAATTTGAACCCATGTGGCATGGTCCTTATATTGTCAAGCGACAACTTGCAAAAGGGGCCTATGAATTGATTGATTTTGACGGGGTCTCTTTAGGCAAACCTAGAAATGGGCTTTATCTAAAGAGATATTACGCTTGATTCTTGTGTGGATATTTTTCCTGTATATTAGTCATTTTTAGCTGGTGTGTTGTAGATTAGAAACGTGTGCCTAGTTTAAGTGTGCTTTTACTACTATTCCTACTTATCTGGATTACTCTTGATATTGTAGATGTCGACGTCTTTTCAAACATACATTGGTTTTGCTGATGGCGCTTGTCATAGTACACGGAATATCTCTTCTGTAGCTTGGGTTATTTATTCACCCATTGACGAGTTAATATCTATGCATGGGGTAAGCCTCGGTCAAACGACAAACAATATTGCAGAATATAGCGTAGTTATTGAGTTATTGTCTGAATCCATTTCATTTGGAATTCGGAGTTTGATCGTTAGGTTAGATTCTGAACTCGTTGTATTACAATTAAATCAAGTATATGCAATTATAAACCCAGTGTTATTAAGATTATTTTTGAGAGTTATGCTCTTGGAACGAGAATTTGATTATATTGAGTATCAACACATTCCAAGAAATTTAAACACATTAGTAGATGCAATAGCTTCTAGTGTGATTAACAAAAATTTGCGATAAAAGTAGTAAATCAACATTTGATAACATGTTGGACAGGTAACTGAAAATAGTAGTATATCATAGCATAGAGTAGTGTTTCAAAAAATAGCACATCATCCTCAATCATAGGTTCAAAACGCCTTATGATTTGGAAAAAAGTGATACAAAAAATGATGAGAGTCTATACAATCGATCATCCACCATCCATGGTAATGATCATGATAGTATACTACAACTTGTGCCACTCTACTCAAGAATCTCTTGAACGGTCCAGGAACACCAATGACATATCTCTGTAAGCGAAGAGGAATGTCATCTATAGTAGTCTTTGGGATGTCCAGAGTCAGTCACTCCAAATGGTGTTCCAAATCAGTTAGGATTTCTGCTGTCTGATCCTGTGGTGGTGCTGTTATAGTTGCATCCCTTTTCCTCCTATCAAAAGGTTGGAGAGTGGCTAGCCGACATGGACCCACATCTTCATTTGAAATTTTTGTTATCAGTTTTGGACAATTTAAAAAAAACAAAATAAAAATTAGAAATTAGAGCGTGTCAAAGAGATTTTTACCTGACTCATCCCACTGAGCTCCTGGAGGAAGGGGCATATCCTAATCTCCTCGATAATCCATTCTAGCACAAGGGAAGTCCTCTATCAAAAAGAGTTTGTGTTTTAACCAACGAAAATAAGTCGGGAGAAATCGAACAATATCTGTCCCCTCACTGTGACGGGCCATCAAAGAAACCCATCGAACCATCCGAGGCTCTCAGACTCTACCATCATCAATAGGAATATGTTGTGGGGCTAATAGAGGAATCCTCTCTAAAGAAAAAGTAACCACGATAGATCCATATCCAAAGTTATTTAACTTCTCGTTTTTTGCTCTAGTTAGTTGGCCTTTTACATTAGCCAACACTGCCTCGCAGTAGTTGAATATAGTGCCTCGGAAGCAGTCCACTGCAATCCGCATTTGAGATCTAGTAGCCACATGAAAAGCTGCACTTCCGCATAACCTGGTAACGGTAAATGAAATCACTTTTAATTCAGGATGGGTGATAGTTTTAATATCAATCCATTTGTCTTTTGGATTAGCCTCATCATTGCAGAACTCTAATTGCAGGCTAGCAACAGATTGGTCACCTGGTCTAGCCCAAAATAGAGAAAGTGGTTCGTCTCTCTTAGACAAACCAGTCAAAAAATATATGTCCTCCAGCTCAATTTTGATTTGGTTGTCTCCAATCACGAAACACTGGTCCTGAACATCCCACTTGTTTACCAACCAAGTGAGAAGGTCTACTTGAGCTCTCATGCCGCTGATAGCCCAGAATTTGAATAACCCACATGCTTTCAGAACTTGTAATGTAGGTGGATGAATCATTGCAGCTTCATCCACCTCCTCATGTTCACGTTCCTGCTAGATGAGCATTGTAAATATCCTATAATGAGAAAAATGAAAGAATAGAATCATTTTAAAACAAAAATTTTGGGTAATTTGGGAAGAAATTATGTTTTCAAATTCTTCACGGTGCCCCCGCACTTTATGTTCAGAGACAGTGCATAGCTCCGCATGGGCTCTCTGCTAAAAGTGCGGGGCCATGACATTTTTCTTTGTAAGAAAATGTCAGGGTTCGGAGGTACCGTGTGTCTCACCTGCGGACCCCCAAGGGTAGAATTTTGAACCTATTTCCTCTCCAAAAATGAATTTTAAACCCTAAATTAAGGAAATGAATGGATGAAAAGCAAGGAAAAGAGGATGTGGATTACCTGGAGTAGACAGTTTTCTATTTCAACAGTCGGTTTGTCTGGAATCTTCTCTGGAGCGTTTTTTGCCAAAAGCTTTCAAATCTTCACTCTGAACTAAAACGGTAAAAATGAATTTGGAAAACTCCTTTTTATAAGTTTTTTTGAATAAATGAAATTTAAATTTGTTTATTTTTCACTTTTAAATTATGGTTTTTCAAAAATATTTTTATTATTGAAGCAGATATGTTTAATTTTTTGAGCTTTTGTGCAGAATACCAGATTTTTCAGGTAAAATTGTCATTTTTGACAGAGAGGATACTTTTATCACTTTTTCAAGCTCTTTAAAATTTATGAAAAAGTGAAACCATGGAGTCATCTTTTAATCCCTTTTCATCCTCTCTAAAAATGAAAATATTCCCAAGTACTTGACTATTCGAACTCGTTAAAGGAAATGAACAGTCATCCCTTCAGTATAAGTTTAACCCTTTTCTGGACTGAAATGGACTATTTATGAAAAAGGTATAGGTTGACTAATCATGGTCAATAGAGTTCTCTCCTGTATTGTTTTATCCTTTTTCGGGTTTGAGAGACTAAATTTCTGAAAAAGTACACCCATGGAGTTTTCTTAAGTTTTTTCTTCTAACTCCCTAAAAATGAAAAACACTGATTTTCTCCTATACTAGACTTGTTAAAACTCAATAGAAATAGACTTGTCAATTACAAACAGGAACAGACCAATCCTTCTTAGGGTTCAATTTTAAACTAAGTTGGAATCATCTGAAGGAAGAGCTTATAAACAAGCAAATGTTATCCTGCTCAAGCTTGTCAAAAATAAAGAGGCACTTTCCAGAAATGGTGGGGGAAAAGAGAGAAAAAAAATTCATTTGTTACACTTTGATTTATAAAAGTAGTATACCACTCTTGAACACGATAGTTTTTGTCACACTTCTACCTGGGTTGGGAAAATCCTTTGCCTCTTAGTTAATCAAACCAATTGAAGGTCTTCAGCTAGTTTCTGGGTATTAGCTTAGGGAAACTGTTAGCAAACCATATGAAGTGTCATTATGTGTTCAAGAGGACAGTCAAACAAACCATTCATCTGCAAACATTTGTCTCCATTCGCGTTTACCATCCCTGAGTCAGTCCTTGCAAAAAATTTCTTCAAAACTTGATCCATGGTTTTGTGTCGTGAGCTTGCTTACGACAGATCAATTTCTATCGATGACAACTCATCATCTAGGAATTTGATCTAGAATCCATTAGTACCTTGGAATCTTCATGCTTTAATGGCAGTTTTCTTGCCTTCGATGATAGGTTGCATCATTGACCTTCGATTGAATGATTCTATGAAATGTTTGACTTCAGATCACTTATTCACATTTTATGGATTGTACAGAGTACTTTGATAGCCATTGTCATTATTGGTGGTTTCTCTCATACTTGTTAACAATTCACATCATTGATTGGTAATCAAGTGGGTTCTACTAGGTTCAACTTCAACACATTTAATCGCATGGATGGAATCGTACTAGTTCAAGAAGCATAAATCAAGACCCTGGATCTAGCTTCCACCATCCAGGCAGTGAGGAGTTTTATTATTCATTATGCAGTAGACTATCATTACAGATGGTTGTGTCCATGCTGTGTCTACATTATTGATGTAATATTAAAATCATTTCTGTATCAGAACAAGTTTATTTAGTTTTGATCTGAGTATGGGAATGCTTACCTCAGTGATGATATATATATATATATATATAAAATTTGCATTGAATATTTTTACAGGGTTCCGACTAGGGTGTCCATAGGCTAATCCTTGAAATGATAAAGCACATCACTCTTCCAATGCTCTCAGAATTCACACTTTAGGGGGTAATTTTTTACATTGAAATTTGTCACCATGATGTTTTAGTACTCCCTTAGAAGTCTACAACATCAAAGTTCCTAAAATCAAGCCTTGAAATTAAGAGAAAATCTCATAAAAGTCTTAAAAACACTTGTACCGCACTTTCTCTTAACATTTCCTGCAGTGCCGCACCTTTTGGCTATAAATAATGCGGATCTAAACACATTTTTTCTTCATTAAGGGTGCGGACCCCTATAAAAGGTAAAATGAAGGCAGAAAGTAACATTTAGAAGCCTAGCAGTCAAATCTGGAAGCTTCTAGAAGCAATTATCTAGTCGAAGGTTCGCTCCTATCATGTATGTTCATTCCTCCATTATGGGAGCTTACCCCTTGATTTATGGAGCCCAATCCCTTCAAAAGAGCATTCTATCCCTTCTTATGTGCAACCATAACCTCCTCTCTTTTCCTATAAATTGAAGCCATAGTGCAGCTTCAAAGGTTAGAGTTAGTGAGTTAGACTTTGAGAAATTTTCAGGAGAAATGTTGTAGAGACTCATACTCTCTTAACTGATCACTATGTGGGAATGATTACACACCCATTTTCATTTTATCTGAGAGAGTGCAAAGCTTGTCAGAGTAAAGGAAACGCCTGTTCCGGACCCTAGGAAGGCCTGTATGACATCAAGGCAGACACGGTTGTAAGGCTCTTCTTTATTAAAGATAATATGAATGAATACCATTTTATCAATGAGTTCTTAAGTTAATTAGCTTGTTTATCATATTTTATCAATGATTTATTTAATTAATCAGCTTATTTCTTGAATTCCTTGATCATCTTGATAGATTTTTGATTCATGAATTATTTTTTATTATGCAAGTGCTTTTGATCTTTTCTTGTGTTTGTGATTGCAGATCCTTGATGATGAATTTCTTCAAGTCACTGGAAAGAAGATCAGCGCTGGACTACAAGTAGGTTTCCAAAACCCTGTTATAGTTAATTCTAAATCAAACAGTATCTAGATAAAATAGTTTTTATTTGTCCGTTTGTTGCTAGCTATCCATAGGACACTTGGGAGGTTTTTCTTGTCAGCAAGAATGTCTTATCCGTCCAACAGGTGTCATGCCCAGATTGTGTAGGAGTGTTAGGTATTTCTCATTAATAGAATTGACAAAGTGTTGTAGAGGTAATCCCCTCTGCGGACAGAGGCGATCCCTACTAGCCCAGATCAGGTCTAGCAACAATCGTATCACACTAAGGCGCAAGTTCCTAATTGCAATAGACCAAATTGCGAAGAAGGCCTACCTTAAGTCCAACGTTTTTGTTCGTAGAGAAGATATCCCTCCTGTTTCCTTGCTTCGACAGATCACAATTCTCCTGCTTGTCACGATCGAACACCTGCACATACAAGAAACACGATGAACACACAAGCGTAAAACCCAATATATGAAACTATGTATTAGTCAGAGAAGACACAACTCATGATCACAATGAACAATACGAGTGGAACCATAACCAAAGTCTCTTATCATTAATCAATACAAAGAAAGATACAACCTGCGCTCTGACACTGGATCTTCCTTTGGCGGGTCGACAATGGAATATGTCTCGGTAAAGCTCGTCGGGAATGGGATAAGCCTCTCTCTTCAGTTATCTTGACATTAATCTCATTTCTACTGATTTGGCTCTATGAGGACTATCAAGGCTCTTGCAACATTCTCTAGGCTATGAAGGCTCTTGAAGGCTAGCTTGCAAAAGGAAAATGGCAAGCTTATATAGCTGGTGGAAGGGGAGTTGGGATCCCTACAATCATGGGATTGGCCCTATCCTCAAGGAAGCTTCCATGAGAGGTGGAAAACCACTTCCTCTACATGGAGATTTGGAGCCAAACCTACCTACCCAATTTAGAGACAAGTTCAGGAATTGGTTGGAATTAATCTTCTGCCATTTATTTTCAAAAAACACTCCTTAATAAGTCTGGCGTGGATATAACACTGTGACAGTGCACCAGCTGGTGCGCCCTCTTTGGAGGATTTCCCCCATTGGCGCGAGGGCTGAACTGGCTAGTCACGCTAAGGAAAAAAAGGTTATTTTTAGGGTTTTTCACAAGGAATTGTCTTCAGGGGAATGATTTTCCTTGTCTAGGGGGATGCCATGAAAGTGGTTTCAGGTCATGTCACTGCTCACAGGTCACAGAATAATCCCTCCAATGTGTGGGATGGGGGATTGCAGGGACAGTGAAAAATTTTTGTGTAACAAATTCCCCCTAAAGAATGAGGCCCGAGAGAGAGAGAGGGGTGAAATGCTTTACGAGAATGTGTCCAACTAAAAACATTACCGTCGGAAAACCTGCGTAGACAAATACAACTGATATCTCAAATGCATGATATATGTGGTATGGGCGCAACCATCCATAAAAGAGTATATAATAATCTAGATCCAAGGCATGGACGCAGCCATTCAGTGAGGATCAATAAATAGACTCAGGTATGGTCGCAGCCATCCAATGAATGAGTCATGTAACCAATCATAATAATCCACAAAATCATAGCCTGGATTCTAAATAGACAAAATACAAGGTCTCGCGCTCCATCTAGACCCAAACAAAATACAACTTCAAGCATGCGAATAAGTGAGCTGAAGTCGAACATGCAAGAACATCGCCTGATTACCAGCCAATGATGAGAGCTATTAACAGACGCGAGAGGTACCACCAATAGTGACAATGGTCCTCAAGGTACCACTGGTACAATCCACAGAATGTGAACAGTGAGCTGACGTTGAACACCCGCAGAATCACTTGATCGGAGGCCAATGATGAAAAACTCACGTCGAACGCGAAGAACCTGCCATTGAGGCATGCAGGCTCCAAGGTACCAGAAGGGAGTCTTTAGATCAACTTCCTGGATAATGAGATGAAGTCAACAAGAAGTGACCTTGATCAAAGGTGGGCCATAGTGTTTCCCACATCATCGACACGAGACAGAGGAACATAATGTTTTGTGAATCAGAATTAGATGAGAATCAGAGGAGGGTCGAAACTTTGCAGAGGACAACTTCTCTTGAACATATTAGCGGCACGACAATGGATTTGGCAGTATTTGACGTCAAAATATCAGAGGTCATGATGACGAGGCAAAGAGAAGATGAGAGGTCAAAAGGGATTACCCAAAACCACGGAGGCAAGTGAAGAAATGAGATGAGATTTCCCCAACCCGACAGGATTGTAGACAAGTGCCATGTTCAAGAGTGACATACTGTCGACATGACGATGATACTGGTTCTTTTTTCCCCCACCATTTCTGGCGATTACCCCAATTATTTTTGAAAACAAGATTGAAGGGGATAGCATATTCTTGTAATATAAGTCCTTCCTTCGGACGAATCCATCCTAGTACATTTAACGAGCCCTAGGAAGGAGAAACTCAAATACCTTCATTACGACTGAATCTGATGTCATCAGGGTTTAACGAGTCTGATAAAGGAAGAACTCAGTGTCTTTTCATGTTTAGAGAATTTGAAAAGACAACAGAAAAGTAAACTCTGATGGTCCCTTTTCATAAATATTTCCTCAAATCCGAAAAGGTAGAAAACTATGTCTGAGAAAGCCTCCTAGTCGCGATAGTCTAGGGTATTCCTTTTTCGTAAATAATCTATCCCAACCCGAAAAAGGGGTAAACATATACTCGGTAGATGTCATTTCGTAGCCAATTTAATGAGATCAAAACGACAAGTGACTTGACGATCTTTTCATGTTTAGAGAGTCAGAAAAGAGCTGAAAGATGACTCCAAAATCACTTTTTTTGTGTTTTTATCGAGTCCGAAAAAGTATAAAATACAACTCGTTTCACCGTTAAAGCCACGTAAAAACCTGTCGCTACACATAAAAGCGAGTGTAAAATCCATTCTTGACAAAAATCACCAAATGTTTGGCAAAAAAATGACTTTTAGAACCTAATTTGACTTTGAAAAAGTTATAAAATGCCAAAAAATAGTAAAACATTTTCACTTTTAATTTTTACCTCATTTGGAGAGCAACAGTGGTCTTTTTGTGTGCAAACGTGCGGCGGTGATTGCGACTGATCCAGGACACCATTCAGATTCTCATCAGTTCCAGGTAAGAGGCGCTCCCTTAAGCTCTGTTTTGATCCCTTTTTTATGAATTTCCATTGTGCATTTGACTTCTAGGGGGAACCCTTTGAAATTTTAGGGCTCGGCCCATGGGCGCGGGTATCGGGCACGAACCCACGCCAATGGAATTTTTCTCACAAAGGGGTCACGCCAATGGCGCAATACGATTTTCCGCTTTAAATTTCCAAAATGTAAGCCATCCATATGGATTTTTGAATGGAACAGAGATCTAAAAAGGCATTTTTTGTCATATTGATGCAGATATCCAGGCATAATGGTTATTGAATGGAAAGAGAGAGAACATGGAGAAGAAGACGAAATGGCCATGCAAAACAAAGCTTGCATGAATGCACTCCGGAACTATGGTCTCAATAAATTCTTCCTCACACCATGCTTACGAGCTCAACCTGAGCTATTACAATGCTTGGTTAGCATATGGGATGAGAACGAGGAAGTGTTCAAACTTCAGGACCAAGTGCTAGAACTTGAGGTCTCTGATGTCTATTTCATAACCAGACTGTCGCGCAGAGGCCTAGTGCCTATTATGATAGGAAGTAGACCTTCTGGGGAGAATATGGATTAGGTAATGGTGAGAGTGTGCCCAGGGGCACAAACAGGATCGGGAAGTGGGAAAGTGGACATCCACATACTCCACGATCTAGCACTACGGGTAGTGCTTCACACCATTACGCGGGTTGCGGGATCACAGGCACCGCATGAGGCAACCAAGGCACAACTCCTACTAGCCTCCGAGTGCATGAATCCTACACTGTTTGATTGGGCCACCGCAGTGACAACCAACATCAAAAGGCAGCTAACAAAGTGCAAGAAATCCAAACTGAAGCAGTTTGGATACAGTTCCATTCTGGTGTCGTTCATCCTGGAACGACTACCCATATTTCAGGGCCAAGGGGAAATTGTCGCCGAGCCGTTACCAAGAGAGCCGAGAATGGCTCGTAGGGTAGCACTTATTCCCGGGTCAAGAGGGTGCCAGCAGATGTCCTGGAGGCCCGAGTTCTTTGCATGGTTATGGCGTCAACTTATCGTAATTGAGGATTGGCCCTATGCTGGGACTGATTTCACTAGAGACCCAGATCTTCTGCTCCTGGAAGGGGAGGACTGGGATGAGGAGCTGGGTATGACTCTTTTTATTTTTTATGTATTTATGATTTTTATGAAACATGCCTATTCTAACAACAGTTCTATGTGTATGCAGATGTTGGCCCAGAGAGACCAGCTGGCATGTCACCTATTGCACGAAGAACTCCTCTTGCATACGACCCTCAAGCAGAGGGTGTCGAAGGAGGAGAGATGATCCAAAACCTTGAGGGAATTGCCCAGGGGATTCCAGACTATGCCCGACTAGCAGATGTCCCGATGGAATATCAGAGACACACCGTAGGGGTGCTTAGTTTCCTCCACCGACTACTGAGACGCTTGGTGCGCGTGGTGACATGTTACCACGAGCACCATGCTGATTAGACATCTAGGGATTTTTCATGCATATATTTTTGAGAGACATGTCGTCTTTGGCTATATTAGAACGAACATGTATTTTTATTTTATTTTATGTGATGCACACTATGCAAACATTTCGACACATATATATATACCTATTTCTGGATGGATCTTTTTACATGTGATGATGTTTTTTTTATATGCCATGCAAATGTCTAATACAATGTTATCTAATGTATCAGTTGTATAACAAACGACCCAATGAAAAAGTTCACAAAATGTATCTAATCACACATTTTATTTTTATGCAAGCTTAAAAGCACACATGGAAGCACATATGCAAACTATGCTTGAAATGAGGAAGACGGGCATGCCCCCCAACATGGTGTCTCAATTCGAGGTACATGCCCCCCAAGCTTCAGTCCATACGAAAATGGAGTGAAGGTTCAAAACATAAGAGATTTGATCTAAATCTAACAAAACTCGAATTGAACAGGCTCGTGTTTCATTATTTTAATGAGGTTGACACACTTAAAAGAACTGTCCTCGTAGCAGCTTGTTTCATTGTTTTAGGAGCTTGACACAAGTGGAGGAACTATGCTCCGACGAGCTCAACGGAGGAGGCTCAGGAGGGGGATAACCGGATACATCATGCTCTAGACAATCTGACATTTCCCCCAGGCTGGGCATGAACGAGGAATGATGATGTCCATCGCTCCAAGGCGGCTCCTCAAGAGACATTTTTTCGACAATGGCTTCATCAAAAGGGAAGATCTATTTTAGAGGATCAGACGAGTCGGCCTCACCGAGCCAGGGGGATTGGGAATAGATATCTAAAGCCATGCTTGAAGGAGCATGTTGAGGAGGAGGAGGATCGGATGTGGCGACAATTTCACAGTAATTAATCTCTACTAGAGTTAAGGGCATCGATTCTCCAAAAAAAGTCACCTGTTCAGGCGAAGGGATGATCCATGGGTCGTCAGACCTAGAGATCATATTAACTTGAACAGTGTGCGGTGGTGGCACAGGAAAAATACCCATGAGGATGGGGTCCTTGAAGAGACCGAGTCCTACACTGTCAGGGGGATTGGGGATCTGATCCACATAAGGAACGTTGTTTTCAGAGGATGAGGTGAAGAAATACAGCTGATCCACAGTAAATATTTTTCCCTCATGAGGGAACTTGAGAAGCTGGAAGAGGGTGGACAACACGCATAGCATGGTGTGAGTCCAACTGCAGCCGAGAAGAATATTGTAGTTAAGCTTGGCGTCAACTACTTCTACTTCTACGTTGACTATCTTCCCCTGTAACGTAATCGGAAAACTCTAGAGAACACCCAGGGGTTTTGATTCCCGACCATCGAATGCCTCTAAGGCATTGGGAGATGATGAAAGAGCTGGAGAGCCAATGGCCTTCCAGCAGGTGGATGACATGACATAGGTGGAAGCACCTTCATCCACAATAGCCCTATGGATGTTGAGGCCATTGATCTCGACTTGTATAACAAGAGCAATTTGATGTGGAAGTCGGGGGGAAAATTTTTCTAAGTCGAAGGTGAGAAGATTAGAATCAGCGGGATCGATTCCACCGGTCGTAGACAACAAAGCTTTTTGTTGCGATGGGAAAATTGGAAGGACTTCCAATGTAGACATGGCAGAAGGTGCCTGTGACAAATCCTCAACAATACTGTAGTGCTGAGCGGCACGAGCATTTGGGTTGTAGGAAGATCTTCGTAGAACACCTTTAGAAGGTGGCCTCACAACAGGTTCAGCGCTGGGCTTCTCAATTTCCAAAGGACGAGAGATAGGTGGGGGAGGTGGGCCATCCACGACTTCCTTTCCAGCTTCCTGGTGTGGTCCAGCATAATCCTTCGAACATGTAGCAATTGAGATAGGTGCAGCACCATTCATCATAAATACCTGGAACCCAAATGGTTCAGATGGTGAAGGCTTCTCAACCATCTGGGTTTGCTGAGATGGGAACGGTTCTTTGAGAATTTCCGGAGACCCTTTGGCGCCTTTGAGAAGTTGACTAACTTCATATCGTCAAGGATAATCTTTGGTATAATGGTCTCCTTCACAAACAAGGCAGGGGTACTTCGGTTTACATTCAGAACTGTCATTAGTACGAGGTTTAGAAGACTCTGGTTTTGGGGCGTCGAGTTTGGATTTTCCTTTGCCCTTCTTCTTTCCTTTGGAGGCATTTTCCGTAGGATTAGCCTGAATGGCGTTGACCTCCGCAGTTTTACCAGAATCTGGAGAGGCGGGAAGAGAAGAATTATTGGAAGAATTGGACTTTTGCTTCCCATTCGAGGATTTCTGAGAATTTTGAGAAACGGAACCAATAACACCATCCACTACTGGGGTAGGTGGTGCTTTAGAGGTTCCCGGCCGTGGAGCATCAGTCAAAATGTCATAAAGTGTGCCGGATTGAGAGTACACCAAATCCAGGAACTGGGCACACGGGATGGCTTGTTCTTCAGTCACACATTCCCCCATAGCAATATCTTGAGAGATTTTGTTAACGAAGGAGGTGGTGAACCAATGAGTTAGTAGCTGATCAAGTATATCAAACTTGATCAGTCTACGACGACATCGCCACACATGAATATGATCAGATATGTGGGTGGCTTTATCCTGCTTCAACGAAGTCAGGAGAAGTGTCCCGACTTCATAGTGAACCGGTAACTGAAAGTGAGTCAAAAAAGCCATAGCTAACGTATTGAAGTATTGAAAGATGCCACGGTGTAGTTTTATATACCACTTAGCGGCAGCACCAGTAAGAGTGCACTGGAAGAGATGTAGATGAATTGAATCATCCACCCAAGAGTTAGATGAACACCATAGATGTTAGATCATTACATGAGCTTGGGGGTCCTCTCCAGCTTTACCTTCAAACTTAGGACAGTCACCGGGTACCTTGGTCGGAACCAGAGGCCAATAAGGATTGTGAAGAATCAGATCATTGGTTAATTTAGAAACGTCTAGTAACTCCAAGGTAGCCAAGAATGATAATTGCGGATTGAAAGGCATGCCAGGCCCTATATAAGGACCTGTACTTGTACTCCACCCTGGTTGAGCATAACCTTGCCCCCATGGGCTCTGTCCCGAAGGATTCTGACCATAGGGGGTGTAGGCCGTATAACCAGTTTGATATGATTGCTGGTAAACAGTGTATGGGGGTTGATAATCGGGGTATGGACCTTGATTATACATCGGCCCCGCTTGAGCAGTATGTGGATTTGGCTGCTGAGTATAGGTATAGCCTGGTTGTTGAGGATAATAATGGGAACCTTGGGGCAGGTTGTAAACCGGTCGCGATTGACCTTGAGGATAATAACCACCTTGGGGTTGAGTGGGCTGCTGATAAGTGGGACCCTGCTGAGCCTGATAAGTGGGACGCACTGGTTGATTCGGTTGCGGCATTGAATAACTCGGCTGTTGAGCAGGGTTGGCAGGATGTGCAGGCTAGCCTGGTTGGACAGGATGACCTGGCTGAATGGGCTGCCCTGGTTGAACAAGTTGACTCGGGTGAACAGGTTACACTGGTTGTACAGGTTGACCTGGCTGGTAAGGGACACCAGGTTGTGCCGGATGGGCCGGTTGGCCTAGTGGTAAAATGGGGCCAGGTTGTGCCTGATAACTGGTTTGACCTGCAACAGAACCATAAGATTATCTTGGATGTGCAACATTCGGACCAATAGGACACTCAGGTTGCAGAGGTTGCACCATAGGTTAAGAAGTTTGGACTTGCTCCCCAGTACCATACAACGGCCTCGGTTGGTACCCCGGTTGACCTGTAGGTTCTTGAGGTTGCCCTGGTTGGACCAAAGGGTGAGGTTGGATAGGTTGACTTGAAGGGTTGTAGGACTGTCCTTGCGGACCATTTAATAACCCTTGCTGGCCTGAAGGTTGGCATTGTAAGGGCTGCCTTTGTGGGTTGTAAAGATAACCAGGCTGGCCCGAAGGTTAGCCCTGGAAGGGTTGCCCTTGCGGGTTGTAAGGTTGCCTAGCTTGGTTAGACAGAAAACCTTGGCCGTGAAGATAAGCCTCTGGAGCGATTAAACGTAAAGGGTTTACTTGCTCATCATATTGATATGGAAAAATGTAAACGGGTGTACCATCCTGTGCATAATGTGAAAAATACAGACGGTTGGGATATTGGGAGGATTGACTGACCTTGGGGTTTGATTGTTGTAGGGACAATCGATACTCCTCAGGATATATTCTCTCTGGAATAGCAGATGCTATATATATGTCTTCGGGAAGGGACGCAGTCCTTGCAGACTGAGTGGTAACAGCGGGTGTAGATGCGGCCACACAGATAGTGGGCCTAACAGGTACAGAGGTGACCTAAGGGGATGACGTGATGGGTGTCCTTGGAGACATCCCCAATGAAGGAATAACTGGCCTCGTATAAGGATTTGATATCCCCATAGAGGCAATGGAGGTCATAATCTGACTCAAGGATCTATACCCTGCTGGAAGTGAGGGACCGGGCGAAGACATGACAGATAACTCGGGGTTGTCTTCTGGGAAAAAATAGTAATCTTCACCAGACATGGGGATTTCCTCACTAGGAGAATGGCTGGAAGAGCCCATATCTGAACCTGTCGCTAGAACTTGTAACATATGGTGAGGACTAGGAGGAATAACAGCAACTAGAAAACGTGAACCCGATGTAAGAGGAGGGAAATATCCCCCTACTCCGAATCCATACCAAGCATCAGATAAGGGCCATTTGAACTCAATTGTACCTCCAAAGGGAAACTTAGATAGAACCGGTCCCCCGTCGGGAAAATCGGAAACGATGGGCTACTGAGGTTCAGCAGAGGATTAAGAGACCTCTGATGAATCGTCTGTATACGGAATACCAGTAGAAGAAACTGAGGGTTCCGCCACTGTGACAATAACGACAAGAGGAAAAGATAAAACTAACACACGAGCTAAAAAATCCAAGTCACACAATCAAACGATCGACAAGAAAAATCTAAAAGGGCGTGTGATCGCAGGTGATTTATTTTACCACATTGAAACTTAGAAACTTCACCGTTTCATGTTTTAAGAGTCGAGAAACGGATGAAAGGTGACTCTATCTCTTTCAGTTTTGAAGCAAGCGTGAAAGGACAAGTGCTTGGTGATCTTTTCAAATTTAAGGAGTCTGATAAGATCAAAATGACTGCTCAGGAATTCTAGGCAAAGGGTCTACCAAACAACCGTGAACTGCAATATACACCTTGGTCTCAAAATGAAAGAGAAATCCACCAAGGACTTAACGTACGTGCAGGAAATCTCCCCGAGTGTTGTGTCTGATGTATCACGAGTATAAGGCGACAGACTCAGCTTCCTACGGATAAAGGATAGCAACCTAGTGGGGTCTCCCTTTATATACGTGATGGTACGGGGAGCACAAGTCCGTACTAGTGCTGTCTAAAGCCAAGAGGCGAACGACAACTACAAGGTTTAATGATGCCGGAACACGTCACTAGCCTAGACCTCTAAAAATGTTTCGTTAATGTTTCAATGTTGCCTTAGTGTAAATTGAATAAATTTTAATGTTAATCTTCAATTATTTTTCAATTTTTAGGCCCTAGCGAGTGTTATGTCTCAAAATCTCCTAAATGCACACTACATGTCGCGGTATATCATTTCATTTGATGAAAGCTAATTACGAGAGAGTTAAGAGATTTTCAGACAATAACAAAATGACCAGAAAACAATCACTAATGTCTCTAATGCAAGCTAATGAAAACTAAAAATCTCTTCTTTCAGAGTTATAAATTACTAATAACACAGAAAAGATTCAATTTTCATTAACTAATCAAGAGCAAAAGAGATTTTTTTGTATTTTCAGTGTTTGAGAGAAAAGTGCACTAAACAAATGAAAACTAATGAAACGAGAAATTTGAGAAGCGATAGCAAAGGAGTAAAAACAAGCAAATTTAACTCAATGCAAACACACATCAAATTGACAAAACAATCCCTCAAAACCAAAAGAATCCCAAAGACTCAAATGAACTATGTAATCTAGGCCCAAAACAATACAAGGCGGAATTCGAATGAGGAAGAAACCAATCACTTAAACAATGCAACAAAACGATAAACAACCACCAAACGAATGTACATAAGAAATTAGAAAGTTGACTGAACAAGTAAAAACCAAAAACTCCCACAGGAGGCTCGACACACTATAGCACCTAGATGCCCTAGGGCTAGAATGTAAAATTTATAGAAGAGGGAAAAAAACAAAAGGATGAAGATCACACTCAGTCAAACAAGGCTCCAAAACACTCAGGCAGTCGTAAAAATGAAACCAAAATCATAGATCAAGCTCAGAAAGCTCAAAACAGAGAAAACCCTAGCACCTTACAGAATTGGCGCGATTGTCAGGCTAAATCTAGTGCCAGAACAGGCTTGGCACGGGTAATACACTGGAAACATGTGCCAATTGGTGCGACTGTTAGGATAATAAGCACACCAGTCGAGTTTACTAAGAAAAAATAAAAAAGAGCAATCCAAGAAACAAACAAGTGATGGTGAAGCTAAACAAAAGCCAAACACACGAAAAGAGCCAGCCAAAAGAGCTGATCAAGCAAGCAAAGTCAAGAATTGACCAAAAAGACAAGACAATACTCCAAAATCAACGTCTCCCTAGTGGAGTCGCCAGTTTGTTGTAGAGGTAAATCCCCTCTGCGGACATAGGCAATCCCGACTAGCCCAGATTGGGTCTAGCAACAATCGTATCATGTTAAGGCGCAAGTTCCTAATTGCAATAGACCAAATTGTGAAGAAGGCCTACCTTAATTCCAACGCTGTTGTTCGTAGAGAAGATAGTGCTCCCGTTTCCTTTCTCTGGCAGATCACAATTCTCCCACTTGTCGCGATCGAACACCTGCACATACAAGAAACACGATGAACACACAAGCGTAAAACCCAATATATGCAATTATGTATCAGTCAGAGAAGACACAACTCATGATCACAATGAACAATACGAGTGGAACCATATCCAAAGTCACTTATCATTAATCAATACAAAGAAAGATACAACTTGCGCTCTGATACTGGATCTTCCTTCGGTGGGTCGACAGCAGAATATGTCTCGGTAAAGCTCGTCAGGAATGGGACAAGCCTCTCTCTTCGTTTGTTTTGACAATAATCTCCTTGCTACTGATTTGGCTCTATGAGGACTATCAAGGCTCTTGCAGAATTCTCTAAGCTATGAAGGCTCTTGAATGCTAGCTTCCAAAAGGAAAATGGCAAGCTTATATAGATGGTGGAAGGGGAGTTGGGATCCCTACAATCATGGGATTGGCCCTATCGTCAAGGAAGCTTCCATGAGAGGTGGAAAACCACTTCCTCTACATGGATATCCGGAGCCAAACCTCCCAACTAAATTTAGAGACTAGTTCAGGAATTGGTTGGAGTCAATCTTCCACCATTTATTTTTTAAAAACACTCCTTAATAAGCCTGGCATGGGTATAACACTGTGACAGTGCACTAGCCGGCACACCCTCTTTGGAGGATTTCCCCCATTGGCACGAGGGCTGAACTGGCTAGTTGCACCAAGGACAAAAAGGCTATTTTTAGGGTTTTTCACAAGGAATTGTCTTTAGGGGAATGATTGTCCTTGTCCAGGGGGATGCCATGAAAGTGGTTTCAGGTCATGTCACTGCTCACAGGTCACGGAATAATCCCTCCAATGTGCGGGATAGGGGATTGTAGGGACAGTGACAAATTGTTGTGTAACACAAAGTTTGATCAATTATTAAATACTATATTTCCTACACACAGTAGTGGAACTTCATCTAAATGGAATTTTCTAGATAATAAACTTAATAGATATAAATCATGTGTTGACTCATAGGGAAACTATATTTGATTGGTCATTATTTGAGGGAAATGATACACACTAATTACTACTTAACCAATTGAATGATTCTAACCACTATGGAGTTGGACATACTATTAAAAAAGACTCCATAATGATGGTCTTAAATCATTATCTTTTGACAAAAAATATATTAACAAGCACATAGCGTCATCAAAAAATCATTGGAATGATCAATGATGAAGAACATTTTTTGACCATCACCAAAAGTAACGAAAAGAGCATTGGTGAGGGTCATTAAAATTTCATCACTAGAAGTGTCACCAAAGAGAGAATTGGTGATGGGCCTTTAATGACCCTAACCAAAAGTGTCATTGAAAATGGCTTTGGTGATGAACCTTAAAGGGCGATCACTATATACACTTATAGCGACACTTTTTAATGACTGTAACGATATGTGACATTGGTGACGGACCTTAAAGGTTCGTCACAAGCATGAACCTCACCAATGTCCTTTTTTCTTGTAGTGGATGTCGGGAAGTACATAAGATCCTGCACTTCTTGCGCTCTTACCAAACCGACCATCAGGAAGCAAGGCCTCTATACTCTGCTACCTACCCTTAGTGGAACTTGGGAATCCATGTCCATGGATTACATGTCGGGCCTTCCTTCTAATAAGCATGGAAATGACTGTGTTTTCGTGGTCATTGATTGATTCTTGAATATGGCAATTATGGAGGCATGCAAGAAGAATATCACAGAAAAAGCCACCACTAAACTCTTCTTTGAACGAGTGTGGGTGAAATTTTGGATCCCATAGTCTATCATCTCATATCGGGACAAAAGGTTCCTCAACACATTTTGTTCTAGCCTCTGGTCAATGCTGGACACCAATCTCACCAAGTCCACATCTTTCCATCCCCAAAATAATGTCGAGACAAAGGTCGTCAACAAGATGATCATACATATTCTGTGCATGTACAATTCAAAGCATTGACGCACATGAGATGAGAGCCTTCCCTATGTAAAAAATAGTTATAACTGGGCTCTCCACAACTCAACCATCCACAACCCCTTTTAGGTGGGCTTGGGATTCCAACCACTATGTCCCATTGACGTAGCGATGCCATTCGTGGATACTCAGGCTGATTCGGCTCATGTACAGTTTGAAGCTAACAAGGCGAACATCTTCATTGAGCTCATTCAACACATCCACCAACAGTTTCATGACATATTGGAAAGATCCAATGCTAAGTACAAGCAATGACATGATCAACATTTGGTGCCACACAACTTCCAGGTGAGTGAAAAAGTGTACTTACATTTGCAGAAGGAGCGCCTCATTGGACCCCACCGCAAGCTTCACCTGCTCCGATATGGGCCATACACCATCACCAAGGCTCTAGGGGACAATACCTTCGATATTAGTATTTCACCACTCCTTGGTATGCACCCAGTGTTTAATGTGGAGCGTCTTCAGCCCTACTTCCCATCTCTATTGGACACCTCTGACATTGTAGAACAACTCACACCAACAGAGTTAAACCTAGACTGCATGAAACATGTAACCATGGATCATATCATGGACATGAAAATCAAGAACACTCACCAGGAGCAGATCCAACTGTATCGGGTTGTCAAAGCTGGACAACTCCTGAACTAAGGAAAATAGTTCATTAGGGACCAAGTTCAACAGAAGTTTCCTCATCTCACAGAGGAACTCAACGCAATGGGGACCATTGCTTCCTTGGGGGGGGGGGGAGATGATCTAGGTGGATATTGGTAGCCACCCACCTATTCCACTTGGGGCCCCAACATTGTTTCTTTCTGTTTTTTAGTTTCCTTAATTGTAGCACAATTTACTATTTTTAGCATTTTTTTAGGTCTTGAACTTCAGGAGCTATTTTGAGGCCCTAAATTATGTTTTTTGGAAAAACTAGGAGCAACATGGAATTTCCTACAATGTTGCTCACATCAAAAGCTGTATTCCTTGGATAGATATTTCTAACAAGGTATTGTGCACATCAAACAAATATCGCATGCCAAAGTTATGTCCCCTGGAATATTGATGTACCAAGTTACCCAAATGGGGTTCATAGTTTTGGTGCTTCATCTACTAGGGTTAGGTTTTTGGATGTTTAAGGATTTCCGTTTTTTCTCAATAATAAATAGGCGCTTGAGCCTCATTGTAACTGATTGCAAAGGCCTGTAGCCGCCACATCTCTTCTCAGAGATAAGCTACCAACGCCCTAGATATTTTATTTCCATTTTGTCTATAAGCATATTCCAATTATTTGTTATTAATGAAATGAAATGAATTTATGATACATCTCTGCTTTCATGTGTATTTATGTATTTCATTGTGTTCTTGCATAAATTTGGATCAGTGGTATCAGAGCGGTCTACTCTTTCTCGATCCTTCTTTGCATGTCCCCAATGAGGTCGGGGTATAAGGAGTTAGGGCTCCATCTGGTTGAACATTTGCAATATCATCCTCACAAACCTTGACGACCACCCATGGGGGAAGAAAACAAAGACGAGGGAGTAGGAGATCCTATCAAAATATTTCTTGAGGACGCCCTCGAGAAATAAAGGAACGCGATGATGGATAAATTTTCACAGATCCTTCAACGACTACCCACTGACGGCGCATATACATCCAACAGTCACCCTAGAGGTGCCACTCCTTTTAAGGTACAAGTAAAATTTGACATTCCCATATTTGAGGGAAAAATATATGTAGGCATTGTAGATAAATGGTTGAATCTTTTAGAAGGATATTTCTCAGTTCATGACTTTTCCTACTAGGAGAAGATCATTTTTTCACTCCTCAAAGTTGTCCCCCATGGAAAGGACTGGTGAGAAACCTACTGTGAGAAAAAGGACGAGGGGGAACCCTCTCTATTCTCAACCGTACCTACTTGGAACTCTTTCTGATACTCCATCAAGGAACAATATTATCCTATGGGAAGCTATGAGAATAAGTACATAGAATGGACTACACTACGGCAGCAAAGGGATCAAGATGTGCATGAGCTAACGAGTCTGTTCCATACCGTATGCACAAAGTTGGGTATCCAAGATTTAGAGAAACACTTGGTGTTGAAGTACCACAATTGTATTCACAAATAAATTCAAGAGGAAATAGAGTTCCTCGACATCTCCTCTCTTGGTATGGCATACCAGTATGCTGTCAAAATTGAGTAGAAATTCAAATAGAATAAGTGAGACTTTGGATATGTGAATCAAAATCAAGGGAAATTTACCCCTATAATATTCCCAATTAGTCCCAAGATAATGGGAATATTCAATTTTGTTTTATTTTTCTGTTTGATAAATAATTGTGTAAAGGAGGATCAATAAAACTCCTAAACAGTAAATAAATCAATGCCACATGTGAACAAGGCCAAATCTGGGCTATTTAAATAAGCACCCTTACGTGTGAAAGGGGTTGAATCTTTTGATTGGGTCAACCATGACCAAATCAACAACGTTGTCTTGGAGGAGTGACCATCAAAAAGGCACAACACAGTTTTAGTTGGAGGTGGCTCATGTGAAAGGAGCTATTTCATTAAGATGGTTTAGGGTTTTGCAAGCTCTCAACTTATAAAAGGAAGAGGATGGAAGCATGAGAAGGTTTTTGATGTGATTACATTTTTTAGAGTATATTATCTGTTTATACATATCTCATTCTCCTTGTTTTTTAGCAGAGAATAGTGTTGTTTAGCACAAGGTCTTCCTGTTTAGGAATTCCATCTCTTTCTTTGAGAGGCCTCTTGGAAGAGCATTTCATTTCTTGTCCACTATCAGGTTTAAGGCTAAGCTTCTTCTTCCAACTACAATATAGATCCTGTTGATTTTTTGGTTGTCTTTGTAAGCTGTAGCAAGTGGAGGATAGATATACTTAGATCTAGGCCAATCTAGTGCCTCTTTTCAGTGGGGAAGGCTTCTATCCCATTGGCAAGAGAGTATTGGATGATTGGAGCTATATTTTAAAGCCTATAGTGCAGTCTTGCTTCCAGAACTGTGTTATTTTTGTGGGTACTGTTTCAAGGTCTTTTGGCACACCTTTTGGAGGAGCGGCTTTCATGTGTTATGGATCTGCCCTTCACATTTGAGATCCATTGGAGGGGATCATCATATTGTATATTTCAGATCAAATCTATATGTCCATGAATTTTTGAATATTTTTGCAGATCTACAACATTAGATCTCAGATCTACTCCTTGTACTACATGTTTTGCTGAGAACCCCAAGGGGGAATTGAAGAAGAGCCTATCTAGTGTGCAGATCTGATATAGATCTAAATTTTTATACACAGATCTGATCTAGGTAAGAAGTGTAATATATAGTAGATGCAACCAATAAAATAATGTTGTCAAGCTCTTTTCATTCTTAATACATGGTTGCAGCACCTCATTTTGAGGATTTTCTTCCATAAAAGTCTTCTATTTCCTGTTGTACATCTCATGGGTTGTCTTATGCCTATATTTTGCTGATGTCAATTTAAAAAAAGAGCCTCCATATTGGCCTCCTGCTCTTACTTAGATGATATACATTATTTCTCTGTATTATTGTTTAATATTGTTGCATTTCCCATTTGGGGATATTACAGTGGTATCGGAGCAATCATCTTGGCACAGCCTGTGCTTTCTAAGAAGCCAATATGTCTTCAGAAGAAGAAGAGCCTCTTAGTGATAGAGAGAAGATGTATCTAAAAATAATATAGAAGAACTTTGATTATAGAAATGATGATAAAGACAAGGGTAAAGCCCCTGAATATGGAAATGATGTAGAAGGAAAGAACTTTTCAAAGATCCTTTTGAGAGGCATGAAATATCTTGCTAGAGAGATCAAAGAGATGAGATTAGAGAGAATCAAAGAGTCTCCTAAGAGATTTCATCTTGGAGAAATATTTGGCATGTCCCACCACTGGAATGATCAACCAATGCATTAGCCACAAGTTTCCCAACGCTCTACCATGCCTACCTTTTTGGCTGTGGGAAATGAAGGGTTTCAAGAGAAAGCATCCCTTGAAGAATACTTTGAATAATATGAGTCTCAAAATCAGATATTCAAATATCACCTGAGTTTTCAAGAGTTTTGTCACCTCAAGGACAAAAGAAGACCAAGGCATCAACATAGAGATGGTGGACTCACTCAGAGTCATGATCGACATCACTCTATGGGAATATTTTTTCTACCTAATTTATATTAGTCATCCTAGTGTTCTGCAAAAGCATGGGTAGAAAAACTTGACATCTAATTTCAGTTGAACAAAGTCCCTGAGATGGAGGCTATCAAGATTGCGGCAGTGCACTTTGAAGGTGAAGCACATGACTGGTGGTTCCATGGCTTGTCTACATTGGGTCATGCCAATGTGAATACTTATTTAGAGTTCACTATAAGGTTGGTGGAAAGGTTTGACAGAAGATATCTAGAGGCACCATTCATGAGCCTTGCAAAGTTGAAAAAATCAGGTAATATAGAGTCTTACATTTCTGAATTTTTGAGATTATCTATTATGGTTCCTGATTTGTATGCAACAAGAAGGGCATGTTAGGGTCCCGTGATTTGGAAGATTGGTAGACCAAATGAAAAGGTAACATGGAACCAGTCTTTAGAGTCCTAGGACCTAGATTTCATGGACTTAGAGAGGGATCTCTCTATTGGGTGCAAAGTATGTGTTCTTTTTTCTCTAGGGTTTTGATTTTAGGCTAGTTGTTAAGTGTAGGGTTTGTTGATTGTTTTGGTTGGGTAAGATGGTCAAGTGGAATAGGTGGAGTGAGAGTCTGTCAAAGCCATTGGGCTATGGAGTCAAATGAAGTCAAGGGTGTCTAAATGATGAAATAGAGTGTGTTGCAGGGCCGATTTAGCTAGGTTAATGGATCCTTAAGGTGATGTATGAGGTGTGATGAACATCAAGTTGGGAAACAAATAAGAGGTATTAAACATATATAGTTTAAAGATACAACTCATGAGGTAGGGAAAACCATTAAGCTCAATGAATGATGCTCAAACTGATAAACATATAAGATAAACATTCCAATGAAACATAGAGAGCATAAGAGCTTCTAACTTTAGAAATTCACCTTCATATTTTGGGAAAAAACATAAGATGAAAAAATAATTCAATTTATGGAGAGGGAACTCCTAAACAACATATATCAAGCTATTGGGAACTCTAAAACAAGTTGGTAAGCATAAACAAAGGGCAAGATCGAATAAGACCTCTTTGACTTAACCTAACAATCAATATTCCACAGAAAGGCTTCAAGATAGGGTTTTGAAAACTTCAAATAAGCAGGGCATACCATGAACCATACTTGTAAGCTAGCATAATAACCATACATGAAACAAAAAAAAATTTTGGTGGACCCAAGGAGCAATCAAGAATTCCTTAAGATGGCCAAAATAAGAAAACATCAAAGCTATAAAAAACAGGAGGACTGAGGTGCCTCAAAGAACATGTCTCAACCTATACTTTTCTGTTTTATAGCAGCCAAGAAACATGAAACATAATGATAAAAAAGGAAACAATAGAAAAATTAGGAAGACACAACCATTCACCAAGCTATGGAATCCTGCAAACAAGCTTCTCCATCAACAAGCCAAACAAGCCATTCATCCACTTCACAAAACCAATTTCTTCTCCAAGCTCATGAAACCATGTATATTTCTCTTCAAGCTCATAAAATGCCAAAAAAATACATAGGGGCCTCATGCTCTATTTATAGATCAAAGGAGGACTAAAACCCTAAATGTGGTAGGATAATGTCAAATATAATCATAAATGTCATTTATGGCCAAGAGACCCTGCAAGGCCCAAGGCACATAATATCCTAAGAAATAATTGCCAAAATAACTATTTGCGCCTAATTCTAGAGAAATTTTCCTCAAAAAACTAAAAAATATCTATTTACACTAAATGAGTGTGTTTTTTTGTCTTTTGGTCCAAAACACAGTAGGCAGCCTCTGTGTGTAGTGCCACTTTAGCAGAAAATAGGGTCTCTTGTGGCTGACTTTTGGACCCCTCCCCGACACCAGCTTTGGCTCTGTGATGGCGCGTTGGAAAGCATGATGAGTCTAATTTCAAGAAATTATTGAGTTATTCTGAGTGGATGCCATTTACCTATCCAAAAACCAATTTTACCAACACTTTGTTGTGTGAAGCGCCTGGTCTGAAAATGAGGCAGAAAGGTCAAAAGTTTGATGTTTTTTGACCTTTTGGGGAGTCAAAAATGCTCCAAATGATCTAAAAATTGGTGAGAAGACTGTTGGTGATGTGAGGAATCCAAAAATGAAAAATTTTTGAGCTTAGGATGCACCAATTTTGTGCGCAGTGCCTAGGGTGCTGCGCACAGAGGGGTCAAAATTTGAAAAAAACAAAATTTTGTTCAAATTTCCTCAAAATTGGTGGAGAGGTCCCTCAAGAGGTCTCGGACACCTGTTGAGAAGCCTCAGCCAAAAATCCAAGGCTATCATGCACTTTTTCCCTTTTTAGGTTTTCTAGTTCCATGAGGGCCTCCTTTAGTTTGGCATAAGCAAGCATGTTTTTCCTTGCATAATGCTTGGTCATTTTATTTTGTAGAGTAAGGTCCCTTTTCACCTTCTTGAAATGCTTGTACTCCTCTTTGTAATAATGAATGACGCCTTGTGCCATGTCAAAATCTCTTTCCCACTCCTGAAGCTGTGCATATTTCTCTAAAAGTAGCAATCTTGTGGTCATCTCCTTGTCCTCATTATCACTGTCTAAATCAATGATTTGAGGCTCTTGAAAAGTCTTCTTGATCCTTTTCTTCTCCTTACCTTTACCTGTTGCTCACCTTTGTCCATATTTTCCTTGCCTTTGTCCTTGGGTTTGATAGCTGGGGGAGAGATGGTCCTTTGCCTTTTTGAGGCAGCAAACAAATCTCTTTTTCCTCTGTGGTATGTGCGTGTGAGAGGAGTGATGATGGTTTTGGAGGTGTTTCCATCATTGACTTGATCTTTGGTGATGGCACAAGCATTTTCATCTTTTCTATGGCTTTCATGAGTTACCCTATGCACCATTGGGTCACTTCTTTGTTGACCTTCAGCATTAACATCATCATTTTTTCCCTCACTATTTTCCACACTGTCATTTTGGCCTTCAAACTGAACACTATCCTCCCCACTTGCCTCATTTTGGCTTTTTCCTTAACTAAGGTATTCTTCTCTGGCATTTCATGCACTATCATTATGAGTTTCTTGGTCATTTAGAGGATGATTTGTGTCATGATAGTCATGACAGCTGTCATAAATTTCATGACTATTTCCTTGGATATCTTGTTCATTGATTGTATCATCAGTGTCATTGTCTTTGTCACTGCCTGCCTCTTCATAATTAGTTTCAGCCTCATCACCTGCTTTTTCTGGATCTTATATTTACTTATCATCTCCCTCTGTGTCTTTATATTAATCATCTTCATTCATATGATCACTCTTTGCACTAAGATTAGGATCACTGTCATGCCCATGCTCATTCTTCTCTTGGCTGTCTTATGAACCTTCTTGTTGGCTATCATATTCATCATTCTCTTCATTACCCTTTTGGTATTCTTCATTAGACTCTGTTTCTTCCCAACTGTCTTCATCATTTCCTCTCTTTGACTATTAGCATCCTGTTCATCATGACTATGGCTCACTATTTTGGGAATATTTGAACGAAGGGTTTTCAACTTGGTGAGAGTTTTAAGGCCCAGGGATGAAGAAATGAGTGATGATGAGGGCATATTTTTAGAAAATGAACGGAAAAAAGGAGCAATTCTATGAAAGCTTAAGAGTTTTTTAGGAGGAGGCTTAGCTTGCATTTGAGTGTCTTTAGGCCTATGCCAACCTTTCACTTGGTAATTATTTTCCCTAGAGGGTCAAAGGCTTGATTGGCATGAAGGTTTCGGGCTTGGCCAATTTTTAGGGTTTTAAACTTTTCCTTTGATTGTGCATATAAATATATCAATGGGAGGGCAAGAAAATGACCACTAACCTTGCTTCACTCATGCAGGAACTTGGGGCAACTTTGAGGAGGAAAAAAATTTAGTTTTGGAAAATTTTGAGCAAATTTGACCAAGTTTCCTCTATGCGTAGCACCACTATCTGTGTGTAGAGTCAGTCTGTTTGTGCGCAGTGAAGTTTTATTTAACACTACACTTGCCTCTTTTTTGCGCAACGTCAGTCTGTCTATGCGCAGCGCCCGAAATGTTTGCAAAAAATGACCTTCAGCTAAGAGTTATTTTCCAACTGTGCACAACGCCAATTTGCAGAAGGCATTTGGAGGCCTTCTCAGTGTCGAAATGAGCTTCGTGATAGCTCATTGGAAATATTGTCGAGTCTAATTTCCAAAAATTATTTTTTTGTTACATTTGGTGTCCATTTACCTGTCCAAAAACGGATTTTCCCAACATTGGTCAAAACGTGCTGAATGATGGTGCAGAAATGTAGAGTGCTGGTGTAGACAACTTTTGGAGGCCTTCCTTAACTCCAAATTGAGCTCATGATATCTCATTGTAAATATCTTCAAGAATAGTTGTCTTTTGACTCATCAAACAAGTCATTTGGACGCTCCAGTTGTGAGAAAACCTTATTTTTCCAAGGTCACTCCAGCAGTGCAGAAATTCTCCTAGGACACCTGTGTTTTTGATATTGTTCCAAAACCATGATACCTGTGTAAAAATAAAGGATTTTTTTCTTATTTTCGTTATGATGGACAAAATCCTCTCTCACTTTTTTCCAAATTTATCTCTGTTTGGTCAGAAACATATTTTTAAGAAAAACTGGCCCTAGGTGTGGCAAATGACTAGGCCCTCGGAATGAATTCTTGGAAAATTATGGAGGCATGATGTTAATGATTTGGCTGATATGACCTACCATATGGATGTTGTGCTCTTATTTCTCTTTTCCATAGAAAAACCTAGCTTAGTGGGAAGAGGAATTTAGGGTTTGGGGTAGGGGATTTAGGATTTCCTTGTAGAGGGAGTGGAATGAAGGGGTTAAGGTTTGTCTAAATTCTTGTGGAAATTTTGGGGGATAGGGATAGATGTTAGGGAGTAGGGGAAAGTGTAATTTCAAGGATTGAGTGAGGGGAAGGTGTCCAAAATGAAAAAACACAGGCATAGTCTTAAAAAATGTCAAATTGTGGCAATAGACTAGGTTTTGTAGAAAAATGATGAATTTGAGGGATAGGAGTGATGGGAAGTGTTTATGAAGGTATGTTAAGGATAGGAGGAGGTGTAAGAGCATCAAGATACAAGCCTTGTTGATGTTTAACCATGGAGATCATGAAACCAAGAAAATTTCCCTTTAAAAACCCTAGATGGACAATGGAGGAGTTCGGCAAAACAAAATAGAGGGCTGAGGCCAAATGTGACACAACAAAGACAAACTGAGTGACATGAGCCTATGATGGGTGTTATGGGATGGGTGAGTGGAGCTTGACATGATGGAATGATGAAATAGTGAAAAATTATCTTAAGCATAATGAAGGTAGTGAGATTTCTAGAACTCACAATGTTCATGAACTTTGTTTCTAGAAATCTAGAACCGATACTTAGTCATCTTCATATAGTGAAAATTATGGATGAATAATAGTGGCTCCACTTGGGGAGGACAACTCCTTTTCAGGAGGTGTCCAGAACTTTTAGATATCTGGCTTGATGGAGGCCAGTGCTTGATCAATTGGGCATATTTTTACCTCTTTTCTCTTGTCGATGCTTGCTGTGAAGTTATGATCTTAATAGATTTGAAAAACATGATCAAATCATCTTCATTTCTACCTACCCAACCTACTTGCCTATCATTTTTTCTTCTTTAGGTGCATTTCGACTAGCAACCTTGATATCTTTTTTTTTTCCAAAGAAAAATAAACTATTTTCTTCTACACTCATTTCTTCCAAGAGTTCAGATTAGGCTAATGAACTCCTTTTATTCTCTACCTATACTATTCAACTGTCAAGGTTAAACTATTTGACAAGATTTATTCACTAAGCTATAAAAATGAAATTGAAAGCATGGTTAAACCCGGATTAGAAAGTCTGTTTTACCATGGGTTTGTGGCATAAGAACAAGCTGCACACAAATGTTATTTTTGTACAAAATAAGACTATAAAAATCAGGGTTGTGATACATTATTTGCTATTCATCCCCATTTTTCTCCTTGGTTCTATTTTAAGCATGTGGAACCAGTATCTTTCTTCCATAATCTATCTTTTGACAAGTCAAGATTGAATAATTTTACCAACTATCTTTCACTAACTTATCAACAATAAATTTAAAACATGTTTCAGCCATGATTAGACTAGATGACTGAAACAATAATTCTTTATGCACTAGTAGTGGTATTTAGGTTTACACACTTTTAGTAGTTCTATTTTTTGGGTATGGGGCTTTACCTCTTTTTTCAAAGCTGCCCTCTTTTTTCATCTTTTCTCTGTTTTTTTATTTTCAAAACAATCTATAACTAAAATATGCTCAAAAGGCTGAGCTTATTTGCATGCCTATCTATCCTAATCTAATTTATACATGATATATACATTCATTTTCTGAATTCTCTTTTACAATTCAACCAATCAAGCAGGTAATTGCATGAGGGGTCTTGGTTCAACACTTTGAGGGTGCTGACAAAATTAAAAGGCCACTTCCACCTCACTTGTTTTCTGGCAGTAATTCTTACAATTTTTCTCACACTTTGCAACAAACTGTTCTTGGCAAAACATACTCCTCCTTTAGATTTCTCAAGGAAAACAGCAAATGGATCTTGGAATAATGCCTGATATAGAGGATTTGAAACATAAGATTCATTTAAGACTACTCCTTCTTCCACTCGAAAATTCTTGGGACTCTTTTGGGAAAGAAACTCCACCTCTTCCTCATGATCTTCTGAACTGGTAGATTCATCATATATGGCAATGTTATCCTCTAACAAACTTGATGTGATTTGATAGAGTGAGCTAATCTCTGTGTGAAAACCACCATGTTGATGAGTAGGAGCATTCCTTGGAAACAAATCTTCTTGAGAAATAAGTGCATCAACTTTCTTGTGATCATTAATTTCCATGCCTTCATCTGCAAATTGTAGTTCAAAGGAACTTGGTGGATGAAAATCTGGAGTTAAGGAGGATTCCATGTTCCAAATGATTTACTCAACCATTTCAGGAGAAGGCTCCTCATTGAAAACTTTCTTAAGAAGTTCCTCATCCTCCTCAACCTCAACATCAACGCTGAAAGACTGCTGATTTCAATTATGTGAAAGTTATTTCTGATGGACTGAAGTGAAGTAGAGAAAAGAGTCAGAGACTCCTCACTTACTTCTAAACTTTCAAGGCTTTCCTCAGTGTCATAGGTGACCTATATTGGCTGCTTAGTTTTTTCCAGCTGATGATAGTGAACTTCATCCCATAAATCAACTGATGATTTCTCTTCAAGGTTAGTTTCTGTTTGGAAATCATAATCATCAACATATTGATCAAACCTTGGATAATCATTAATATAGGTAATTTCACCAACCATACATATTGGACTATCAGATTTTTTGTCTTCGAATTGATTTACAAGTTCACTTTCTGACTTATGGTAGAAAATATTAGCAGGAGAATGAACCGAAATTTTTTGTTCATATGAGGGTTTAGAGGCTGTCTGCATGTTTAGAAGATGGTTTATTTCTTCTTCAGTGAAAAAAGGAGGCATTTATTTTTCTCTTTGGAAATAACTACAACATTCCTCTTTCTCTTGTGAAAGCTGATTGGGATGTTGAATGTCTTCTTGAGCCTTACCTATAAGAGATGATGAATCAATACTTGGGCCTTTAGAAAGATGTCATGGGTTTTCCTCTATTTCTTGATTGGGTTATTCCTCAACTAACTCCTCTAGATTTTTGTGAGAGTTAACTTGAGCATGGGTTTCATGAATAGATGCTAAGAGATCTCCAGGATGAAAATTCCCTTTCAAAATATGAACTGAATTAAAGCATAAGGGTAGAGATCCTAAAGGTTTTGACTTCTCCTCCATTTCAGATTTGATTTCATCCTCAACCAACTTTTCTTGATTTATGTGAGATTTAACTTGAGCATGGGTTTCCTGAATAGCTGCTAAGAGATCTTCAGGATGAAAATTCCCTTTCAAAGTCTGAAATGAATTAAAGCATAAAGGTAGAGATCCTAAAGGTTTTGACTTCTCCTGCATTTCAGATTTGATTTCATCCTCAACCAACTTTTCTTGATTTATGTGAGAGTTAACTTGAGCATGGGTTTCCTGAATAGCTACGAAGAGATCTTGAGGATGCAAATTTCCTTTCAAAATATGAAATGAATTAAAGCATAAGGGTAGAGGTCCTAAAGGTTTTGACTCTTCTTCCATTTCAGATTTTGTGATTTCAAGATGGCTGATTGATTCTTTAGAGCACTCCTGTCTGTTTTTAATTGCAACTTGCTCGTAATGCTCTCTTGATAGTGAAGCACAAGATGTAGGAAAGTAACTAGTACCTACTTGGCATCCTTCTTCACTCTCTTCTTTGCAGTCTTCCTCATCATGCATATTTTGTTTGTTGTTCTTGTTTTGTAGTGATTTATTTTGTTCTTCCCAAGGAAAAAGTGTAGGTTTTTTTGAATAAGCAGCACCAACCTTAACCTTGAAATTTTGTCCTTTCCTATCAAGTAGATGCATCAGTCTGCTGAATGTATCCACCAATATCTCTAGCTTGACCTCTCTGTTCATACTTGGATCCATCTTTGTTTATTAGAAAGAGGTCACTGCATCTTTTCAACTAGTCTATATTTCTATACCAGTGGAGTCATTAGGTCTATTGAGGGTTGTGGAGTCGCCAAGTGGAGGATTTAAACTTTTCTTTCCACCATCAGCATGATTGGGAATGCTTAATGCATTCCCTAGGGGTTTATGAGAACTAGTGGAGTAATAGACCTAATGAAGACCAGCGGAGTCGCCAGGTGGATGATGTTTACTATTTTAAGGATGTTCTTGTTGTCCACCATCAACAACTAAATACCAATCTAAGGATTTTTGTGAGTTTTCTGAGATCTAAGGAATACTTAGCTTATCACTAACTCAGAAGGTCCCGCCATGATTGCCAGAATGTTAGTGTGGCGATGAGGTGGCAGATTCACTTGATTTTCTAAGTCAAAATAAGGTTCTAAAGAGTATTAAGAGGTATTCAGGCAACTATATACTCAGAAGATCCCACCGTGATTGCCAGAATGTTAGGGTCCCGTGATTTGGCAGATTGGTAGACCAAATGACAGGGTAACATGGAACTATTCTTTAGATTCCTAGGACCTAGCCTTCATGGACTCAAAGAGGGATCTCTTTATTGGGTGCAAAGGACGTGTTCTTTTTTCTCTAGGGTTTTGATTTTAGGCTAGTTTTTAAGTGTAAGTTTTGTTGATTGTTTTGGTTGGGTAAGATGGACAAGTGGAATAGGTGGAGTGAGAGTCTGTCAAAGCCATTGGGCTATGGAGTCAAATGAAGTCAAGGGTGTCTAAATGATGAAACAGAGTGTGTTGTAGGGCCAATTTAGCAAGTTTAATGGATCCTTAAGGTGATGTATGAGGTGTGATGAACATAAATATTGGAAAAAAATAAGAGGTCTTAAACATATATAGTTTAAATCTACAAGTAATGAGGTAGGGAAAACCATTAAATTCAATGAACAATTCTCAAACTGATAAGCATATAAGATAAACATTCCAGTGAAACATAGAGAGCATAAGAGCTTCTAACTTTAGAAATTCACCTTCATATTTTGGGAAAACACATAATATAAATAAATAACTCAATTTATGGAGAGGGAACTCCTAAAAAACATATATCAAGCTATTGGGAACTATGAAAAAGTTGGTAAGCATGGACAAAGGGAAAGATTGAACGAGACCTCTTTGACTTAATATAACAATTAATATTCCACAGAAAGGCTTCAAGATAGGGCTTTGAAAAATTCAAATAAGCAGGGCATACCATGAATCATACTTGTAAGCTAGCATACTAACCATACATGAAACACAAACAAGTTTTGGTGGACCTAAGGAGCAATCAAGAATTCCTTAAGATGGCCAAAAGAAGAAAACATCAAAGCTATAACAAACAGGAGGATTGAGGTGCCTCAAAGAACATGTCTCAACCTATAATTTTCTGTTTTATAGTAGCCAAGAAACATGAAACATAATGATAACAAAGGAAACAATAGAAAAATTAGGAATACATCACCATTCACCAAGCTATGGAATCTTGCAAACAAGCTTCTCCATCATCAAGCCAAACAAGATATTCATCCACTTCACAAAACCAATTTCTTCTCCAAGCTCATGAAACCATGTATATTGATCTTCAAACTCATCAAATGCCAACAAAATACATAGGGGCCTCATTCTCTATTTATGGAAAAAAGGAGGACTAAAACCCTAAATGTGGTAGGAAAATGTCAAATATAATCATAAATTTCATTTATGGCCAAGAGACCATGCAAGGCCCAAGGCACATAACATCCTAAGAAATAAATGCCAAAATAAATATTTGCACATAATTCTAGAGTAATTTTCCTCAAAAAACTCAAAAATATATATTTTCAATAAATGAGTGTGTTTTGTTGACTTTTGGCCCAAAACACACTAGGCAGCCTCTGTGTGTGGCACCACTTCAGCAGAAAATAGGGTCTCTTATGGCTGAGTTTTGAACCCCTTCCAGACACCTGATTTGGCTCCATGATGGCTCGTTGGAAAGCCTGATGAGTCTAATTTCTAGAAATTCTTGTGTTGTGCTGAGGGGATTCCCTTTGCCTATTCAAAACTAATTTTACCAACACTACTCTGTGTGCAGTGCCTGGTCTAAAAATGAGGCAGAAAGGCCAAAATTGTGATGTTTTTTGACCTTTTGGGTGGTAAAAAATGCTCCAAATGATCTGAAAATTGGTGAGAAGACTACTGGTGATGTGAGGAATCCAAAAATGAAAAATTTGTGAGCTAAGGATGTGCCAATTTTGTGCGTAGCACCTAGGGTGCTGTGCACAGAGGGGTCAAAATTTGAAAAAAAAAACATTTGTTCAAATTGCCTCAAAATTGGTGGAGAGGTCCCTAAAGAGGTCTTGGACACCTGTTGAGAAGCCTCAACCAAAACTCTAAGTATTTCATGCAATTTTTCCCTTTTTAGGTTTTCTAGCTCCATGAGGGCCTCCTTTAGTTTGGCACAAGCAAGCATGTTTTTCCTTGCATAATGCTTGGTCATTTTCTTTTGTAGAGTAAGGTCCCTTTTCACCTTCTTGAAATTCTTGTGCTCCTCTTTCTAATACTAAATGACACCTTGTGCCATGTCAAAATCTCTTTCCCACTCATGAAGTTGTGCATGTTTCTCTAAAAGTAGCAATCTTGTGGTCATCTCCTTTTCCTCATTGTCACTGACTAAATCAATGATTTTAGGCTCTTGAGAAGTCTTCTTGATCCTTTTGCTTCTCCTTATCTTTACCTGCTACTCACCTTTGTCCATATTTTCCTTGCCTTTTTCCTTGGGCTTCATAGCTGGGGGAGAGATGTTCCTTTACCTTTTTGAGGCAGCAAACACATCTCCTTTTCATCTGTGGTATGTGCATGTGAGAGGAGTGATGATGGTTTTGGAGGTGTTTCCATAATTGCTTTGATATTTGGTGATGACACAAGCCTTTTAATATTTTCTATGGCTTTCATGAGTTACCTTATGCACCATTGGGTCACTTCTTTGTTGACCTTCAGCATTAACATCATCATTGTTTCCCTCACAGTTTTCCACACTATCATTTTGGCCTTCAAACTGATCACTATCCTCCTCACTTGCCTCATTTTGGCTCTATCCTTCACTAAGGTCTTCTTCTTGGTCATTTCCTGCTCTATCATTCTGAGTTTCTTGGTCATTTAGAGGCTTATTTGTGCCATGATAGTCATGAATCTCATGACTATTTCCTTGGTTGTCTTGTTCATTGACTGTATCATCAATGTCATTGTATTTGTCACTGCCTGCCTCTTCAAAATTAGTTTCAGCCTCATCACCTGCTTGTTCTAGATCTTATATTTCCTCATCATCTCCCTCTATGTCTTTATCTTCATCATCTTCATTCATATGATCATTTTTTGCACTAATATTAAGATCACTGTCATGCCCATGCTCATTCTTCTCTTGGCTGTATTGTGAACCTTCTTGTTGGCTGTCATATTCATCATTCTCTTCATTACCCTCTTTGTATTCCTCATTAGACTCTATTTATGCCCCATTGTCTTCATCATTTCCTCTCTTTGACTATTAGCATCATGTTCATCATGACTATGGCTCACTGTTTTGCGCATCTTTGAACAAAGGGTTTTCAGCTTGGTGAGAGTTTTTAGGCCTAGGGATGAAGAAATGAATGATGGTGAGGGCATATTTTTAGAAAATGAAGGGCAAAAGGGAGTAGGTTTAGGAAATATTTAGAGTTTTTTAGGAGGAGGATTAGCTTGCATTTGAGTGTCTTTAGGCCTATGGCAACCTTTCACTTGGTAATTCTTTGCCCTAGAGGGTCAAAGGCTTGATTGGAATGAAGGTTTAGGGTTTGGCCAATTTTTAGGGTTTTGAACTTTTCCTTTGATTGTGCATATAAAAATATCAATGGGAGGGCAAGAAAATGACCACTAACCTTGTTTCACTCATGTAGGAACCTGGGGCAATTTTGAGGAGGAGAAAAATTTAGTTTTGGCAAATTTTGAGCAAATTTTACCAAGTTTCCTCTGTGCGTAGTGCCACTGTATGTGCGGAGTGTCGGTCTGTCTATGCACAGCGCAGTGTTATTTAACACTGCACTTACCTCCTCTGTGCATAGTGCTAGTCTGTCTGTGCGCAGCGCCCAGAAATTTTTCCAAAAATGACCTTCAGCCAAGAGTTATTTTCCAACTGTGCGCAGTGCCAATTTGCAGAAGGAATTTGGAGGCCTTCTTGGTGTCAGAATGAGCTCCGTGATAGCTCTTTGGAAATATTGTGGAGTATACTTTCCAAAAATGCTTTTTTTTTACATTTTGTGTCCATTTACCTGTCCAAAATTGAATTTTCCCAACACTGGTCAAAAAGTGTCGAATGATGGTGCATAAATGCAGAGTGTTGGTGCAGACAACTTTTGGAGGCCTTCCTTAACTAAAATTGTGCTCATGATAGCTCCGTGGAAATATATTCAAGTATATTTGTATTTTGACTCATCACGAAAGTGATTTGGACTCTCCATCTATGAGAAACCCTTATTTTACCAAGGTCACTCCAATAGTGCAAAAATTCTCCTGGGACACTTGTGTTTTTTATATTGTTCCCAAACATGATACATGTGTAAAAAATGAAGGAGGTTTTTATTATTTGACTTATTATGGACAAAAACCTCTGTCACATTTTCCAAATTTATGTATGTTTGGTCAGAAACATATTTTTAAGAAAAACTGGCCCTAGGTGTGGCAAATGACTAAGCCCTCGGAATGAATTCTTGGAAAATGATGGAGGCATGATGTTTATGAGTTTTTATGGCTTCATGATTGCTGATATGACCTACCATATGGATCTTTTGATCTTATTCCTCTTTTCCATAGCAAACCCTAGCTTAGTGGGAAGAGGAATTTAGGGTTTGGGGTAGGGGATTTAGGACTACCTTGTAGAGGGAGGGGAATGAAGGGGTTAAGGGTTATCTAAATTCTTGGGGAAATTTTGGGGAATAGGGATAGATTTTAGGTAGTAGGGGAAAGTGTAATTTCAAGGATTGAGTGAGGGGAAGGGGTCCAAAAGGTAAAAACACAAGCCTAGTCTTAAAAAGTGTCAAATTGTGGCAATAGACAAGGTTTTGTAGAAAAATGATGAATTTGAGGGATAGGAGTGATGGGAAGTGTTTATGAAGGTATTTTAAGGATAGGAGGAGGTGTAAGAGCATCAGGATACAAGCCTTGTTTATGTTTAAACATGGAGGTCATTAAACCAAGAAAATTTCCCTTTAAAAACCCTAGATGGACAATGGAGGAGTTAGGCAAAACAAAATAGAGGGCGGAAGCCAAAGGTGACACAACCAAGACAAAATGAGTGACATGAGCCCATGATGGGTCTTCTGGGATGGGTGAGCAGAGCTTGACATAATGGAATGATGAAATAGTGAAAATTTATCTTAAGGATAATGAAGGTAGTGATATTTCTAGAACTCACAATGTTCATGAGCTTTATTTCTAGAAATCTAGAACCGATACTTAGTCATCTTCAGATAGTGAAAATTATGGATGACTAACAGGGTGTACATGTTCATATATGGTTAGATGAACCTATTCATGGGTTGGTAAAGTCTACCAATCCCACTACTTTGCATGATGCCATTGAGAGGGCTAGAGACATTCAAGATGCCTTGCCAAAAGAAAAGGAAAACTTTCAGCATAAGCCCTATTTTTCTTCTAAAGGAAGGGAAGAGAAATTTGCTCATTCAAAGGAGAGCTCATATAAGAAGTCTCTTGATGATTAAGTATGGAGAGATATAAGGAAGAAGAAGCTATGCTTCACTTGCCAAGAATCATGGGCATTGGGGCATAGATGTGCTGCTGGAAAAGCACATTACATAGAGGTCTTCTCATATATTGAGGAGGAAGAAGATGATGAACCAAGAAGGGGTCACGGTACTGACACTGATGGAGAAGATCCAACACCATCAAGAGATGGGAATGGAGCATTTTATCCTATTGGAGGGACTCTTGCATCTTTGAGGGGAGTACCTAAGTACTTGACCTTAAGAGTTCAAGGTTCAATCTCGAATCAAAGGGTTTCTGCATTGATTGATAGTGGGGCAACTCACAATTTCATTGATGCCCATCTAGTGCAATGGAGGGAAATACCCATTGATAATTTTGAGGGATTACTTGTTTTTGTCCCAGGAGATAGAATGATGCAATGCATTCATTATTTCCCATCACTTTCAGTCACCATGGAAAATTATACTTTGGTTGATCACTTATTTGTGGTTGACATACTAGACACCAATGTGATTTTGGGTGTTCAATGGTTGATTACATTGGGAAAGTCACCACTTATTGGGAGGATTTACAAATGGAATGGGTGGACAATAAGAGTGGTGAATCTCAAATTATTAAAGGCAAGCATTAATACCCCTCACATACTACTTCCACACAGAAATCAGAGATGGATTTGTGCAGTGGAAGCAAGGACTTTAAAGTCCCATCTATCATGTTCATGAGATTTCTACATGGGACACTCTTATCTAGTGGAAAATCACCTGGGAGGCCACTAAATTCAGACTTTTTGGGGAAGACCTCACAACATGATGCTCCAAGCTTAGATCCAGGAGGGATTGGAGCACTAGAAGACGAAGCTACAGCGCTGGGAGTCTTGGGTAAGCTAAAGAATGAGGGAAATATTCTTCCCTTATCATCATCACCCACTCTCATTTCTGGTTCTGCAATGTGGGAGGAGAAGAATGGAAGGAATGGCCTTCCAACATACACCTTTGGAATGAGAGATGTCAAGGAGGAGAGTAGCAACATGACAGACATTTTTTTTGATACATTACGAGCGTTGTCATTTTTGGGGAGTGTAGATCTGTATTGGAAATCCCAGCTGTTGGTGGATTACTCCAAGGATCTTCACACTTGTATGATACTTGATGACCAACTACATGAAGAGGGATATCTATTCCATGAAGGATTCATCTATCATCATGGTAGGATCTTATTGTCTAGAGCTTCCAAGCTCAAGGAGAAATTGCTACAAAAGGCCTATAAAGAGTTATGTTTCAGCCACATGTATTCCATGAAGATCTATAACATCATCATGAGGAGATTTGATTGGAAAGGCTTGAGAGAAGAACTACATCAGCATTTTCAAGAATGCATGAACTATGTGGAGTTGGGAAAACAGCATGACTCTATGAAGGAGTTATTTCAACCATATCTTCCTTCTTTTGAGAGAGGAGATAGATCCATGCACCACTCCATCTGTATGATGAGTATTTTTGGTGAATAATATGATCATGTAAAGCATGTTTTATTTTATGATTGTATATATTCTTTAACCATGTTTATGCAGGCCATGGCTCCAAGGAGGAGCAATACATCTTGTAAATCTCATGGCCAACAATGGGCCACACAAATTTCTGAATATGGCCACTCCCTTGATGAGAAAAGGGATATTTTTTATCATGATGAGTGATTTCCTAAAGCACCAAACATATCTCACACTTTCAGCCATAGTGAGATAACATGAGCAGAAAGTAAGTGGTGGGGAAACCACTTACCATATATTGATCTGATGCAAGCGGGAGATGCACTGCAGTGGTACCATATGTGGGACTATGACCCACCTCCACACGCTCAAATTTATGTTTGTATGTATGTAGTTTTTCTTCCATAAAGTGATGATATACTTGTATTTTTTATTGGGACGTATGGAGGGAGGATGGGAGGCATGTATGTACCACATGGGATGGAGACTGTGTATGTATCATATGCTACATGTTTCAGGGAGAGCAATGGTTCAGCCATGTTTGTTTCATTTGAGTTATTATCTCCTTGTGGGATGGACTATTTACATCTCATGAGAACTTTAGAGGAACAATTCATGGAGGGTTGGATTGGTGAACACTTAACCTATGGAGGCAGCTTAACACATGATGATGGTGTCACCAATGGAGGAGGAGAAGAGTTGCACCACTCGCCTTATTAGTTGCTTGAGGAAAAGCAACATTGTGGAGGGGAGGACTGTAATATTCCCAGTTAGTCCCAAGATAATGGGAATATTCAATTTTGTTTTATTTTTCTGTTTGATAAATAAATTTGTAAAGGAGGATCAATAAAACTCCTAAACAATAAATAAATCAATGCCACATGTGCACAAGGCTAAATATGGGCTATTTAAATAAGCACCCTTAGGTGTGAAAGGGGATGTATCTTTTGACTTGGTCAACCATGACCAAATCAACAACGTTGTCTTGGAGGAGTTGCCATCAATGAGGCACAACACAGTTATAGTTGTAGGTGGCTCATGTGAAAAGAGCTATTTCATTGAGATGGTTTAGGGTTTTGCAAGCTCTCAAATTATAAAAGGAAGAGGATGGAAGCATGAGAAGGTTGTTTATGTGATTACATTTTTTAGAGTATATTGTTTGTTTAGACATATCTCATTCTCCTTGTTGTTTAGAAGAGAATAGTGTTGTTTAGCACAAGGTCTTCCTGTTTAGGAATTCCATCTCTTTCCTTGAGAGGCCTCTTGGAAGAGAATTTCATTTCTTGTTCACTATCAGGCTAAAGGCCAAGCTTCTTATTCCAACTACAACACAGATCCTGTTGAGGGTTTGGTTGTCTTTGTAAGCTGCAAAAAGTGGAGGCTAGATCTACTCAGATTTAGGCCAATCTAGTGCCTCTTTTGAGTGGGGAAGGCTTCTATCCCATTGAAAAGAGAGTATTGGATGATTGGAGCTACATTTCCAGATCTTGGCATGTGGCCAAATACATTCTAAAGCCTACAACACAGTCTTGCTTCCAGAACTGCATTATTTGTGTGGGTACTGTTGTAGGGTCTTTTGGCACACCTTTTGGAGGAGTGGATTTCATGTGTTGGGGATCTACCCTTCACATTTTAGATCCATTGGAGGGGATCATCATATTGTATATTTCAGATCAGATCTATATGTATATGGATTTCTAAATATTTCTACAGATCTACAGCATTATATCTCAGATCTACTCCTTGTACTTCATGTTTTGCTGAAAACCCCAAGGGGGAATTGAAGAAGAGCCTATCTAGTGTAAAGATATGATATAGATCTAAATTTTTATACAAATATATGATCTAGATCTAAAATTTAATCTACAACAGTTGCAGCCAATAAATTAATGTTGTCAAGCTCTTTTCAATCTTAATACATGGTTGCAGCACCTCATTTTGAGGATTTTCTTTCATAAAAGTCTTCTATTTCCTGTTGTACATCTCATGGGCTATCTTATGAATATATTTTTCTGATGTCAATGTAAATAAAGTGTCTCCATATTGGCCTCCTACTCTTACTTAGATGATCTATTTTATTTCTTTGCATTATTGTTTAATATTGTTGCATTTCTCATTTGGGGATATTACAACCCCCAAAAAGTAGAACAAAGGACAAATCCAAGGCTTGGCGGCCTAATACAACCTGCCAAATCCATAAGCAAATAATAACATGAAAAATTCAAAGAAGGACACGGGGAAGTGGTGTGAGTTCCATAAGAGTTCCACTCACAAAACAAGTGAGTGTAGGGCCAAGAAGTCACTGGTGACCGAGATGAAGGCTTATGAATCAGATGCATGCTCCAACTCTGAATCAAAACCCAACAAGGGGAATGAAAAAGGGAAGAATATTATCAATGCGGAGCCCAATGCCACTGTTGCCACCACGAATATCTAGAGGAGGAGGAGTGTCTCATCCACTCCTAGTGTGGGTAAAGGGTTCCCCGATACAGTTCATCATTGACAGTGGGAGCCAAAAGAACCTCATTTCAGAAGAGGTCATGAAGTGGTTGGCCTTTTCGACCACAACAAACCCACAACTGTACACCATTAGGTGGCTTCACCAAGGATGGTATCTCCAGGTCAACCAGTAGTGTTTCCTTCCCTACAACATCAAGCCCTTCACAGATGAGGTATTATGTGACATTGATCCTCTTGATGTTTATGATATCTTATTAGGCCAACCATAATATTAGAAGCAACATGTTGTGTATGAGTCCCAAACTTGTGTTGTTGTTGTTACTTTGGGAAATAAGTTGTACAGGATACTAGAGGTACTAGCGCCTGCCACTATCTCTTTAGTTACTGCAAAACAATGCAGTAAGCTCATTTCCAAAACCGAGAAATTTTTTTTCCTGATGATCCGCCCTCAGGGCAAGAATAAGATTGTGGCAACGACCTCTAGATAGGGCTCCTCCTCACGACAAAAACATATGAAAAAGGTTGTGGAGGAGTACGGGGACATCTTCACCTTACTTGGAGGGGTGCGTCTACACTGTCAAGTAAAGCACCCTATCAATATAACCCTAGGTGCATCACTGCACAATGGATCGATCTATAGATGCTCTATTATAGAGAATGATGAAATCAAGAGGAAAATTCAGGAGCTGCTACAATAAGGTCACATTTGGTTGGGTTCTTTGCCCCTTGGGAACTAGATCATGTTCGTGCAGAAGAAGGATGGGACCTGGATACTCTGTATTGACTACTGAGCACTGGGAAAGATCACTGCCTGGAATAGGTACCCAATCCCATAGATTGATGAACTTCTGGACAAACTCAAAGGGGAAAATATTTCAACAAGATTGACTTGAAGTACGGGTATCACCAGGTACTAATTGAACCCTCTGATGTGTGGAATATTGCCTTCAAATCCAAGGAGGGCCTTTTAGAATGGCTCCCACAACCTTCATGAGGCTTATGGATGACATCTTGTAGCCATTCACCAACTCATTTATAGTAGTTTACTTGGATGCCATCCTGATCTTCAACTAGACTTGGGAAGAGAACCTCCACCACATCTGACAGGTCCTCCAAACACCGTGGAAATAGAATTTGTGTGCCGATTTGGAGAACTAAAATTTTGGCATGACTGAGGTTCAGTATCTGGGATACATTATTGATGAGTGGGAGGTACATGTGGATCCAACCAAGATCTAAGTTATTCGATATTGGCCAACCCTAACCACTCTAACAAAGCTTCACAACTTTCTGGGTGTTATTGATGTCTACCACATGTTCACATTTGGATTCTATCATATCAGTTGGTCCTTGATTCAAGTCACCAAGGGAGGTTCGAAAGAAAAATTATTTTGTTCATAATCTCATCACAAGGCATTTCTAGAATTGAAACATCACCTCTACTCTTCCCTAGTGCTCACATTACGTGACTTGATATAACCGTTTGAGATTGAGACAGATGCATCTGACTATGATATTGGGGTATTTCTTATGCAACAGGGGCATCCAATGGCATATCATAGTGAGACACTGTACGACACAGTCCGAAAGTATCCCACTCATGACAAAGAAATTTATTCCATTGTGCAGGCTTGCCGACAATGGAAGCATTACATTTTTGGGAAGGAAACATTTATCCAGATAGACCACTGACCCCTACAGTTCATACAAATTCAAGGGAAGTTGCAGAATGATTGCCATTAGAAGTGGTCCACATATATGCAACAATTTCATTTGAAAATCAAGTACAAGAAGGGCAACATCAATAATGTTGCAAAATTCCTCAGCCAACCACCAATCGTGGTGCTAACCACCATTCTCAAATCTTGTGGGAACAAAACTTATGATTGGCCTCTTCTCTACAAGAGCGATTTGGAATTAGGTCACACATACAAGACACTCTTGAAGGGTATGAAAGTTCCAAATTTTCACCTCTAGGATGCACTGCTATGTTACCTGGGACACCTTTGTGTTCCTTCAAGCGAGCATGCTAAGATGATTAGGGAAGTGCACTACAGTCGGGTCACTGGGCATTTAGGGGTTGAGAAAATAGTGGCAGTACTATAGAAGTATTTTGTTGGCCGAACCTTCGACAGGATGTCGAGAAGTACATTAGATCCTGGACTGCTTGCCCTATTGCCAAACTTCTCATCAAGAAGAAAGGCCTATATACTTCGCTACCTACCCCTAGTGGACCTTGAGAATCCATATCCATGGATTACATGTCGGGTCTTCCTTCTACAAAGCATGGAAATGACTTTTTTTGTGGTCATTGACAGATTCTCGAATATGGCCATTATGGCGGCCTGCAAGAAGAATATCACAACAGAAGCCATTGCTAAACTCTTCTTTGAACTAGTGTGGGTGCACTTTGGGATCCCACAGTATATCATATCAGATTGAGATAATAGGTTCCTCAACACATTTTGGTCTAGCCTCTGGTCAATGCTAGACACCAATCTCACCAAGTCCACAACTTTCCATCCCCAAACTGGTGACCATACAAAGGTCATCAACATGATGATCATACATATTTTGCACATGTATAATTCAAAGCATTAACGCTCATGGTATGAGAGTCTTCCTTATGTACAACACAGTTATAAATGGACTCTCCACAGCTCAACCAGCCATAGCCCCTTTCAGGTGGGCATGGGATTCCAACCACTATGTCCCATTGACGTAGCCATGCCATTTGCGAATACTCAGGCTAATTTGTCTCATGTTGAGTTTGAATCTAACAAGGCAGAAAACTTCACTAAGCACATTCAGCACATCCTCTAACAATTTAATGACATATTTGATAGAGCCAATGCTAAGTAAAAGCAATGACATGATCAACATCAGGTGCCACACAACTTCGAGGTGGGCGACAAAGTATGGCTACATTTGCAGAAGGAGCCCCTTGCTGGACCCTACCGCAAGCTTCGGCCAATCCAATATGGTCGGTACACAATTACCAAGGCTGTAGGATCCAATTCCTTTGAGCTTAGTATTCCACCATTCCTTGGTCTGCACCTAGTGTTCATTGTGGACCACCTTCGGCCCTACTTCCCACCTCTACTTGACACCTCCGACACTGCAAAAAAACTCACAGCAATAGAGTTAAACCAGACTGCATGGAACATTCCACCATATATCGTATCATGGACATAAAAATTAGGAACAATCGCCAGCAGAATATCCAACTGTATTGGGTTATCAAAGCTAGCCAACTCCTGCGCTAAGGAAAATGGTTCACTAGGGACCAAGTTCAACAGAAGTTTCCTCATATCATGGAGGGACTCAACGCAATGGGGAACATTTATTCCAAATGGGGGATGAATGATCTAGGTGGATATTGGTGGCCACCCACATATTCCACTTAGGGCCCCACCATTGTTTCTTTCAATTTTCTGTTTCCTTAATTGTAGCAAAATTTACTATTTTTAGCAATTTTTTGGGTCATCAACTTCGGGAGTTGTTTTGGGGCCCAAAACGATGTTTTTTTTAGAAAAATTAGGAGAAACATGGAATTTCCTTCAATTTTCTTCACATAGAAAGTTTTAGTCCTCAAATACATCTTTCTAACGAGGTATTGTGTGTGTCAAACACATAATGTATGCCAAAGTTACGTCCCCGAGAAGACTAATGTACCAAGTTACCCAAAGGGGACCCATAGTTTTGGTGCTTCATCTCCTAGGGTTAGGTTTTTGGATGTTTAGGGTTTTCCATTATTTCTCAATAATAAATATGCCCTCGAGCCTCATTGTAACAGAGTTCAGAGGCCTGTCACTGCCACATCTCTTCTCAGAGATAAGCTACCAGCGCCCTAGCTAATTTATTTCCATTGTATCTTTAAGCATATTTCAGTTATTTTTTTTAATGAAATGAAATTTTATTTATACTACGTCTATGATTTCATGCGTATTTATGTATTTAACTGTGTTTGTGCATAAATATGGATCATGAGGTCTCTAAATCTTTCTGTAGTTGTTTTGAACTTTGGATGGTTGATTTGGAGCTTAAAAAACAAAAGTGTAGCACATGCCAGAAACGTAGTGTAGCCCTTACAGAGGCATAGCACTACCTTGCATAAGCACAATAGGAGTAGATTTGGCACAAATTGGAAAAAAAATGATGAAATGACTTTGAGGAAGCCTCTTTTCCTTTTATAACTCATCATAAATTTGACTTTTGTCTTCTAGTGAAATCATAAACTCTTTTGAAGATTTTTTCTTTTTTGAAAAACTTTAATAAAGTAACATAATTTGTGAGAAAAGGAAAATTGCCTTTAATTATTTTCCTATCATTGCTATCTCCCTATGTAAATGACTTCTATGTTGAAAATTATATTTTATTCGCCTTCTTTCATGACATAATTGGACCTTATGGTGGTGAAACAAAAGAGACTTAGACCTCGACCTAGATGAAGGTGTGGTGAATGACCTAAGACCTTAGATGATAATGGATGACATGATCTATGAAATATTGATGACCATGAATGGAGTGAAGGGAGTAGCATTTCGTACCTATACAACATTCAGTGAACAAAATTTTATTTGAAAATTTAGTTGAAAACATGAAATTTTGACCTAGGACCACTACCAAGTAAACCTGAAAGAGTAGTTTTGATCACTGAACATGTAGAAAATAACATTAAATCCAAATGGGGATGGAAAATATTTCAAGACATGTCAATAACACCTTATATCAGGTAGCCTCATCCATTGGGCAATGGAGTCAAAACGGGTGTTGATCATGTCAGCATTCTCTAAAATTCTGTTAAATTTTGACAGGAAATCCCCTTTAAACCCCCTCTGTTTGGCCTAAAAAATTGTTTTTCTGCCTATCGTTCCCATCCTATAAACTCAAAATTGCATTAAAAAGGGCCAAAAATGCACATTTGAAAATTTCCTGAGCGCTAGACCAAGCGCTAGCCCAGAAAGCGCTTATCGCTGGGGGATATCGGGCGCAGTATTATCCGTCGATCTATACAGATCGGACGGCCTTCATTGATCAGCATCGCACCCGTGGCCCAACCCGTTTACCATTCCGATCACCTGTCCACCGTCCGATCAAACCATAAATCAATGGTCTGTAGCTTGCCCACTTTTGTGGTCCCCGCGCCCAAAAACACTGTTCAAAAAACGGTGGTATCCATTGCACCGCCTTTGGAGGGCGGGCGGTATTTTCCATTTCGGAGCGATTCCACTCAGCGTATGACACGTGGCTCTGTCACTTTTTCAAAACTTCCCCCCCATCGCACGTTATCATTTTTCATTTGACCTGGCACGATATTTATGTCAACCGTCCGATCTGGGGCTCTTCATCCAACGGTCATCGCACCCCGAAGATGCGCAAAAATTAACCCAAGGTATCTGTACCCCTGGCTCGCCAATCCGTCACCCTCCGATATGTTTTCCACCATCGATATCCTCCTGAGATTAGACGGTCCAGATTTATTCATACACCCGCCGTTGACCGGTCCCACCACGTCACCATTCCACATGTTTTGTCACATTTTCCTCCATCCCTCTGTATTTTTTTTATTCAAAGGTCAAAATGTTAAGTTTTCGCGTTTAATTTTCTGCATTCCGCCAACCTTCACCAGAGCATTTCTCTGCCATTCTGCTGCGTTTTTCCACCATTTCTCCAAGCTACACTGTCATCCTCATTATCTCTGTTGCATTCACCTTCCCATCCATTTGTTTTCTTGACGATTTTTTGTATTTTGCTGGGTACGAATGGTGGTAAACCGCCATGATTCACAGTCTTGATTACATTAGCAGAGAACACCGGAAAGGACCATTTTTTGGAGGCTAGAATTATGGAGAAAGGGTCTGGGAAGCTGTTATGACATGACCACCATTAAAGAAGTAGGTTTAAACTCTGTGAAACCTTGCAGAGTTATTCAAAGCGCAGATTTCGCGATCAGAGACATTAATATTGCAGACAAGGAGTATCAGTGAAAGGTAGAGAATTAAAGGCATGTAATTGAAGATTTTGGAGCCTTAACCTAACCATTTGAAGGAAGAGTACTAGATAGAAGACCCCATAGATCACTCGGAAGGTCCAGGCACAGAAAAAAATACCCTCAAGGTTTCACTTCAGCAGGATTTTCTTTCCAGGAAAGGACAGAGCGCCCATGTGGTTTTTATTTCTATACCGTGTTCCTGAAGAGACTTCCACCCAGTTCATTTATTTAAGAAAGCAGGCCATAAAGTACATACAACACTACCGATTCATTGAGCGGTATGGGCATGCACGTTTCCACCATCCTGTTTTAATGAGGAAAATTAAATGTTCATCATTGACTTCATTTACTAAGTTTTCTTTTTCTTCTATAAAACCCCCGAAGAACAATGGATTTAGGGTTCCAGATTTTATCAGAAAAATTATGCAGTAAGAGGATTTTTGTATGCATTTTGTTAAAAACTCTTATATGAATGCACAGAGCCCGTTGGGTTTCAGTGAGGAGGAGTTCCATCTTTAAAGAGGATTCTGATCTTTGGTGTCTCACAGTGTGTAACTTTCTATTATATGTGCTAATTCAATTGTTCATTTCGTTTCATCTGCTTTCTTGTATCATGTTTCTGGAATGCGAGTGGCTCACTGATTTTTGGTATGGATTTATCCTAGTTGATATCCATGCTTGAATTATTCAAGCGCTTTAAATATGGCTCAGGCATGATATACTGTTTCACTATTCACTCAAACCATATTTCTGCTATATTAGTTTCTTTGGGAGGTTATTTTTAAAACGCTATTGTCATGTATGGATTCTTAAATTGGTAAGCCCATTACATGGTGATATTGTGTATCTGGATATCAGCTCAATGATCACTACTATTCTCTTAATCTCTCATACACAGCAAACACCTTCTGATAATCTATCTCTGTGATGTATTTTTGAATCGGCCCTCTTTACAGTAAGCTACCTCTGAATTGTCTGATGCTTTTATATTGGAGTTTTGCACATTGCCTCTGCAGTATCCCTTTCCCTGTGTTAGTTTTTGAAGGTCTTGGTCCCATTCAAATTAATATTTCTTGTTTTCAGGAGATAGCATGAGAGCCTCTTGTTGATAACTCTCCTTGTTATACCATATGCTCCTTGCTATATAAGATTCCTAGGCACTGGTATTTCACAACTCAAGGTTGTCTCTAGGAACGACAACATCTTTTTGGCACTATTTCCAGGGAACAAAGTTGAGAAAATTTAAATCCTTAGGCCTCGAAAAAACCTAATTCACTCTTCAAGTAGGTGAGTATGGAGAGTTAAGAGTTGTAGATCCCTCACCTTGGCGACTCCACATTCGTTTATTAGATAAATTCACTTGCAATCCTAGCTCCTCGTAAGCCACACTTGAGGTCAGATACGTCACAGCCAAAGACACCTTCAGTGTCTGACCCTGAAAATATCATACATAGGAGGAATTAGAGGGAAAGGAAATCATTCCACGCTGAAATCCCCGAATTTTCTATAGAAAAATTTCCATCCTCTTCTTCTCAAGTAACCCAAGTGCTAGGTCCTGACTCCACTGTGGGAGATACCGATTACTATTAAGATAGTCCACCCCGGGGAGGTGTCAGAAATAAAGATAATTTTCACCCTACTCCTGAGGTTGAAGAGGTTAAGGAAGTCACTGAAGTATCTGCTATTAACAGACCATTGTTCCCCTCAACACCTCAAGCTGTTGTTCACTACATTCCTATTGTTATTCATACTCCACTTCCACCTCCTCCTCCTCCTTTTACTCATCAAACTATTGCACTACCTCCACCCCCTCTAATGGACAATGTTCCAGGCTTCTTGCTAAATAAATATGCCCCCCTGGCATTACCCCAAGTGCTGAATGATATGCCACAAGATTATCTGAAGATTTTACCCCGATTCAATGGGGAAAATGAGATTGATGCTCACAAACATCTTGAGGTCTTTTGTTATTTTGCAGAGAATTTTAATGTGGAACATTTAGATGTGGTATTAAGGCTGTTTGTCCAATCTCTTGATGGTGAAGCTCAAAAATGGTTTAAGACATTGGCAGACCGTTCTGTTACCACTTGGGAAATAATGGAAGATACTTTTCTTAGGAAATGGGGAGAGAAGAGAGATCATGGAAATTGTCTTACTGAGTTCAATACACTCAAGAAAAGACATAATGAAGGGGTGTCAGAATTTATCAAGAGATTTAATAAATTGTATTTGAGTCTTCCTGCTGATATGAAGCCTCATCAAACTGCTACTAAAGTTGTTTTTGTAGCAGCCTTTGATTCAAAATTTGGTTTCTCTCTGTGAGAAAGAAAGACTGCTACTCTGGATGATGCTCAAACAAATGCACTAGAGTTGGAGGCAAATTTCTCCTCCACTGGTAAATTAAATGGAAAATCTGAACAAGATACTAGAAGAAGGGGCAAAGAGGAGGTATCTACCTCTAACCAAGACAGAGACTCAGCTAATGACAGAATTGAAGAAATGAGAAAAATTATTAAGAACCTTTCTGGTAAACTAGTCAAGCTTGAATTGGAGGCTAAGAATTCAGCCTCCAAGAATTTCCAGAATGCTCCAAACAGAGGTTACAATCCCCAATATAGGAAACCACCTCTGCAAATATTGCAAAGGGAACTAAAGGAGCAACAAGATCAGGTACCACACCCATTGTACTTGGAAGGTCTAGTAGATGATCCTACTGAAGACACTGCCTATGGACTTGAGGATGAAAATATTAATTTCTCGAATAGTGATGGAGAAGAATGCCCCTTGCAAGGAAGTAACGGAACCGAGTGCTCATTGCAAGAAGAAGAAAAGGCTAGAGACACAGAAGACTCAGAAATTGATCACTATTGTAAGCAATTTGTTGATTTCATGCAAGCACAATTCAATAGAAGATATGATCTCAGATCTTCTAGGAAGAGGACTCGTACTCAAGATCAAGAAGGAGAGCTACCCTAGAAGGAAGCACCTGCTTAGAAGGAGTCAACAATGCAGAAAGTCACAGACAAAGGTAAGGGGCCTCTAAATAAAACTTTGCAATCTAATGATCAAATTCCTTCCTCTTCAAAAGTAGTCATTCCCCCTAATACCAAGTCTGTGTCAAAAGAAGTCAAACCCTCAGCTGAAAATAAAGAATCAAAAGAGGTTGTAATAGAGAAGTCCTCTCCTGCTTTCAGTCTGCAAAAAGAACTTGAGAAGGTCAAAATCCCAGTTCCCTTGACTGAACTGTTGAAGCAACCTTCATATCAATCCCAACTCACCTCTTTTATGATCCCTCCAGAAGCAGCACTTATCCCAGATAGTCTCAACCTTCAAGAAGAAAGACCCATGGTTATATTTGGCCCACATGTAGAGGAATTAGATGCTTCTACTCCTCCCTTCTATGTGTCTCTAGTGATTCATGACCTACTATTACATAACTGTATGTTAGATTCTGGAGCTTCCCATAATCTATTGCCTTTGTCAGTCATGGAACAACTAGGATTACAAATCACCCGTCCATACAAGGACCTCTATTCATTTGATTCCAAAAGAGTTAAATGCCTGGGGATGATCAAGGATTTGGTGGTCAATTTGGCCCAAATCCCAGCAAAAAGTGTGGTAATGGACATCGTGGTGGCGGACATCCCAACTCGCTTTGGCATGTTACTATCAAGGTACTGGGGAACAAAAATTGGTGGGTCAATTAAGTTCGATTTAACATACGCCACTATCCTAGTTTTTGGTGGCCAGGAGAGGAGATTGTACAGGGAAACTAGATTTGTCAAGATGGTTACTAAGGCTGACAACTTTGTTAATTCACCAGTCTATAGTAAAGAAGGAGATTTCTCATGCTTGATGCTAGAAGAAGATCAATATTATGCTCATGAACCATCCTTCTACCAGATCAAGACTGAGCAGTCCTCAGAGAGCCATGAAGCAAGAATCTAGACACTTCATTTTTATGGAGAAAATTCAAAAGAAGGTAATGGAGCTAGAATACTATTGATTTCTTCTACAGGAAAATGGGTCCCATTGTCTTTCAAGCTAGAATATTGAGCTACTAATAATGTGGCTGAATATGAAGCACTTCTTTTAGGATTGCAGGCATCCAGGAGCATGAATATACAAAGTTTAAAATTTTTGGGAGATTCAGAATTGGTGGTTAGACAAGTCAGGAATAAGTGTCAAACCAAACATCCTCGGCTGAGGGCTTATAGGAATGAATTTTGGGATATGGTAGAGAATTTTTTCTTGGCATTTAATATCCAGTTCATGACCTGAGAACAGAATAGGATGGCTGATTCCATTGTTGTGTCTACTAGTACATTCCGTCCACCTCAGAACCCCCTCTTAAGATATGAAATTGAGGTACGATATCGACCATAAATGCCAGATAACATCAAGAATTGGCAAGTGTTTGAGGATGAAGAACAGATGAAGAGATTCCTAGAAATAGTAGGGGAATTCTCCAATATGGAGATTAATGCTGGTGAAGAGGAAGAAACTGAAGACACTTCAGAAAGAAATTGGGAGAAGAAAATGGCAGGTAATAAAGTGTTGCAATTGAAGGGAAACATTATACCTAGAGGGTTGGTGCCTCTAGAAAGATTGTTTGACAAGAATGATGTCCCACTGCAGCCAAGAAAAGTGGTAGAATAAAACTAGGTAGAAGACCTGAATCTTGGTACTGATGCTGACCCCAAAACTGTAAAATTATCCAAGAAGATCCCAGAAGAATATAAAAATCTATACCAAAAATTATTTCAGTCTTACAAAGATGTGTTTGCATGGTCTTACCAGGACCTAAAATTTTTTTATATCAGTATCATGCAGCACAAAATTCCACTAAAGGGGGATGCAAAACCTCATAAGCAGAAGCTCAGACAAATAAATCCCCTGCTGCTTCCCTCTATTGAGAAGGAAATTAAGAAGCTATTAAAGGCAAAAATAATTGTGCCATTGAGGTACTCTGAATGGGTGGCAAACCTAGTCCCTGTCCAAAAGAAGAATGGAGAAATAAGGCTGTGTGTTGATTTCCGAAATTTAAATAGAGCATCCTTAAAGGATAATTACCCACTACCTAAGATGGATCACATCCTGTAGAAGGTGGTTGGAGCTTCTAGGACGTCAATGATGGATGGATTCTCTAGTTATAATCAGGTGGTTGTATTGCCAGAAGATCAAAAGAAGACTGCTTTCACCACACCATGGGGGACATTTATGTATGCCAGGATGCCTTTTGGGTTGATTAATGCGGGGGCCACTTTTAAAAGGGCCATGGACATTGCTTTTTTTGGGGAGCAAGATAAATTTTTGGTAGTCTACCTCGATGATATCACTATATTTTCGAAGGATGATACTGAGCACATTGAGCATTTGTGTAGAACTTTTGAGAAATGCAGAAGGTATGGTATTTCTCTCAATCGACAAAAGTCTTTATTTTCATTAAAAGAAGGCAAGCTTCTGGGACATATTGTGACTAAAGATGTGGTGAAGATAGATCCTAAGAGGGTAGAGGTTATAAATGGCATTTCTCTTCCTAGAAATAAGAAGGAGGTGCAGGTGTTCCTAGGGCACATTAATTTTCTGAGAAGGTTTATTCCTAACTATGTTGAAATAGTTAGACATATAATCGACATGCTGAAGAAAAATAATGAGGTTAAGGGGTCCCAGGAATCATGAGAGGCCTTTACCAGAATAAAAAATGCTTTTGCAAAAGCCCCTGTGTTAGCTGGACCAGATTATGCTAAACCTTTCATGATCTTTTCTTTTGCATCACCTCATACAATAGCAGGAGTTTTATTGCAGAAAAATGAAGAAGGGTACGAGCAACCCATCACCTTCTTCAGTCAGGTGCTCCGTGATGCAAAATTAAAATATAACATATTGGAAAAGCAAGCATACACCCTAATGAAATCCCTTAAAGCATTCTACATGTATGTCCTACAGTCCCACATCACTGCATTTGTGCCTACAGCAGCTGTAAAAGATATTATTATCTAGGGGGATAGTGAAGGAAAAAGGGGGAAGTGGATTGCCAAAATACAGGAGTATGAGCTAGACTTCCGCCCTACCAAGTTGATCAAAGGACAAGGGCTTGCCAAAATATTATCTGAATCAAACTATCAGGCTCTGGGTATAAATTTGTCCATAATAGCAAGTGAGGAATCTGAGGAGAAAGAAGAGTGACAAGGAGTAGATATGACTACTCCGGAAACACATTTAAAGTACCTCCCCAGTCAATGGTACAAAGAGATAGTAGAATATCTCCTCACACTCAGCTGCCCTCCAAGCTATGATAAAGCTAAATACAGAGTGCTAAGATTGAAATCACAGAAGTACATAGTCGCCAATGGCCGGCTATACTGGCGAGATCCCTCAGGCATCCTACTCCTGTGTCTCACAGAGGATGAGGTAGAGGATATAATGGCCGAATTTCATGAAGGAATTTGTGGGGGTCATTATAGCTGGAGGGCCACTGCTCACAAAATCTTGAAGGCTGGTTTCTATTGGCCCAAGATTTTTGGAGATGTTTTTTCCCAGGTTAGAGCTTGTGAGAAGTGTCAGAAATTTGCTGAAAGACAAAAGTTGGCACCTCAGCCCATGATTCCCATGCACGTGGACAAACCATTCCGACAATGGGGAATTGAATTTATAGGTGAAATACATCCTCCATCGAGTGGTCAACATAAGTGGATTTTAACTGCCACTGATTATTTCACAAAATGGGTGGAAGCCATACCTGCAAGGAACGCAACAGATATTGTGATAATAAAGTTCATGGAAGAAAACATCATATCCAGGTTTGGTTTCCCTTCCAGAATAGTAACTGATAACGCTCAGGCCTTGAAGTCTACAAAGTTTGTGAGCTTTTGCCAGCAGTATAACATTACACTAAGTCACTCTACAACCTATTATCCACAAGGAAATGGCTTAGAAGAGTCTTCAAATAAGACCCTGGTGAGGGCACTGGAGAAGGCTATCAATGAAAATCAGAAAAACTGGGATTCCCAGTTTAAATTCGCTCTGTGGGCAAATAGAATTACCAGCAAGAGAGCAACTGGAAAATCCCCATATGAATTAGTATATGGGAGGGCAATAGTATTCCCTATACAATTAGCCCTACTAGTAGCCCGATTCACGCAAGAAAGTTAAGAAGAGCCTGATGATATGACCAGGAGAATAAATCAGTTGGTGGAATTGGAAGAAACACACAACTAGGTAAGTCAAAGGCTGACTGAATATCAAGAGAAGATGAAGTACCTTTTTGATCACATGCCAAGGATAGGAATTTGTAGATGGGTGATTTAGTGCTCAGATCGGATATCCAGAGAGCTGAAAAGGGAAAACATGGTAAATTCGACCCACTCTGGTTTGGCCCTTTAAAAATCATAGAACAAGTGGTTAACAACACCTTCAGGTTGGAAAATTTACAGGGAGACTTGCTTGACGCCCCTGTAAATGGTCAGTTCCTTAAACCCTATTTCCAGTTTTGATTTAGGCATAGATAGCCTGATGTATCATACTGTACATTAGTTTCCTGTTTTCATCCTTGTTTAAATAATGTGAGTGTCGTGGTGAATTATGAAAAGAAAAGTAGAAGTGCTGAAGAACAGTGTCCGCATAGCAGATTAACCGGTGGTCTGCGAAGTTCTCGACACGCCCAGGGATGAACGTGCCATCCCCAGGTAGAGCCAATGTTGATCATGTCAGCATTCTCTAGAATTCTGTTAAATTCTGACAGGAAATCCCCTTTAAACCCCCTCTATTTGGCCTAAAAAATCGTTTTTCCGCCTGTCGTTCCCATCCTATAAACTCAAAATTGCATTAAAAAGGGCCAAAAACCCACATTTGAAAATGTATAAGGTTTGGCACCTTTCGGCCCTAGCCCCTCAGTCTTTTTCTCCACATAACCTGAGTGCTAGACCAAGCGCTAGCCCGGAAAGCGCTTATCGCAGGGGGATATCAGGCCCAGTATTATCCGTCGATCTGTACAGATTGGATGGCCTTCATTGATCAATGTCACACCCGTGGCCCAACCTGTTTACCACTCCGATCGCCTGTCCACTGTCCGATCAAATCATAAATCAACGGTCCATAGCTCACCCGCCTTTGTGGTCCCCGCTCCCAAAAACACTGTTTAAAAACCGGTGGTATCCATCGCACCGCCTTTGGAGGGCGGGCGGTATTTTCCATTTTGGAGCAATTCCACTCAGCGTATGACACGTGGCTCCATCACTGTTTCAAAACCGCCCCCCCATCGCGCGTTATCATTCGGCATTTGACCTAGCGCGATATTCATGTCAACTGTCCGATCTGGGGCTCTTCATCCAACGGTCATCGCACCCCGAAGATGCGCGGAAATTACCCCAAGGTATCCATACCCTTGGCCCGCCAATCTGTCACCCTCCGATATGTTTTCCACCGTCGATCTCCTCCTGAGATCGGATGGTCTAGATTTATTCGCACACCCGCCATTGACCGGTCCCACCACATCACCATTCCATGTGTTTTTTCACGTTTTCCTCTGTCCCTCTGTATTTTTTTTATTCAAAGGTCAAAATGTTAAGTTTTCGCATTTAATTTTCTGCATTCTGCCAACCTTCACCAGAGCATTTCTCCGCCATTCTGCTGCGTTTTTCCACCATTTCTCCAAGCTGCGCTATCATCCTCATTATCCCTGTTGCATTCACCTTCCCGTGCATTTGTTTTCTTGACGATTTTTTGTATTTTGCAGGGTACGAACGGCGGTAAACCGCCATGATTCATAGTCTTGATTACAATAGTAGAGAACACTGGAAAGGACTATTTTTCAGAGGCTAGAATTATGGAGAAAGGGTCTGGGAAGCTGTTATGAAATGACCACCATTAAAGAAGCAGGGTTAAACTCTGTCAAACCCTGCAGAGTCATTCAAAGCGAATATTTTGTGATCGGAGAAATTAATATTGTAGACAAGGACTATCAGTGAAAGGTAGAGAATTAAAGGCATGTAATTGAAGATTTTGGAGCCTTAACCTAACCGTTTGAAGGCATAGTACGAGATCGAAGACCCTATAGATCACTCAGAAGGTCCAGGCACAGAAAAAAATACCCTCAAGGTTTCACTACAACACTACCGAGTCATCGAGTAGTATGGGCATGCACGTTTCTGCCATCCTATTTTAATGAGGCAAATTAAATGTTCATCATCGACTTCATTTACTAAGTTTTCTTTTTCTTCTATAAAATCCCCGAAGAAAAATGGATTTAGGGTTCCATATTTTATCAGAAAATTATGTGGTAAGAGGATTTTTGTATGCATTTTGTAAAAAACTCTTATATGAATGCACAGAGCCCGTTGGGTTTTAGTGAGGAGGAGTTCCATATTTAAAGAGGATTCTGATCTTTGGTGTCTCACAGTGTGTAACTTTCTCTTATATGTGCTAATTCAATTGTTCATTTCGTTTCATCCGCTTTCTTGTATCATGTTTCTCGAATGCGAGTGGATCACTGATTTTTGGTATGGATTTATCCTAGTTGATACCCATGCTCGAATTATTCAAGCACTTTAAATATGGCTCAGGCATGATATAATGTTTCACTATTCACTCAAACCATATTTCTGTTATATTAGTTTCTTTGGGAGGTTATTTTTAAAACGCTATTGTCATCTATGGATTCTTAAATTGGTAAGCCCATTACATGGTGATATTGTGTATCTGGATATCAGCTCAATGAACACTAGTATTCTCTTAATCTTTCATACACAGTAAACACCTTTTGATAATTTATCTCTGTGATGTATTTTTCAATCGGCCCTCTTTACAGTAAGCTGCCTATGAATTGTTTGATGCTTTTAGATTGGATTTTTGCACATTGCCTCTGTAGTATCCCTTTCCCTGTGTCAGTTTCTGAAGGTCTTGGTCCCATTCGAATTAATATTTCTTTTTTTCAGGAGATAGCATGAGAGCCTCTTGTTGATAACTCTCCCTGTTATACCATATGCTCCTTGCTATATAAGATGTCCTAGGCACTGGTCTTTCACAAATCAAGGCTATCTCTAGGAACGACAACAACTGGAAAATTAAAAAACTTTGACAAACTGAAATGACTAGCTAAAATAGAAAATGACTTTGAATAAAAAACTGACTTGAATTTTTGAAATTTTTAAAAGAAAATCATCAACTGATCATAGAAGCGTCATGGCCTTCTCCTCGGGATTCAAACTTTTGCAAAAAATTCCTTATTCTTTGACAACAAATAAAAGCGATATTTACAATGAAAGTGAAACTTTTTTTTTCAATATTAGGTAAGGTAATGTTTTAGGAACCTACCATTCACCAGTTCTCCCATAATTTCCTACCCATCAAGATCTTCTAACAAAAAATCCTTATTACCTATGAATGTTGTAATCTTTTATGGACCTTTCCATAGGTTATCAAACTTACCATGCTTACCTTTATCTTCATTTAGGGCATCCCATCGCAGAACAACATCTCCTAACTTGAAATCATCAGCTTTGGTCTTCTTGTCATAGATATTCTTGATTTTCTCTTGAAGTTTTGAAGTGTGATTGAAAACTTCTTCTCTTGACTTCTGTAAATGAATCATTTCACTCATTCTTTGCTGAATGTCATTTGTCTCATTGTCGATCTCTTGCATAATTTTCATCACTGACACTACTAGAGAAGTAGAAAACACTGTGTCGACACCATATACTAGCTGAAAGGGTGACATGCTGATTGATATATTTGTGCTAAATATTTCATCCCATAGATCATTTATGAGCTTTTTTTGCCAATTTCTTTTATTCCCTTGCAACAATTTCTTAAGTATGTTCACTAATGATTTGTTTGATGATTCAATAGACCTATTTCCTTGAGAATAGTATGTTGTAGAGTGCTCAAGTATTATGTGATATTTAACACAAAATTAAATAATCTTTTTTGACTTAAAGGCAGCTTCATTGTTAGTTATAATTTTCTGTGGGAAGCCAAAACAAGACAAGATATTTCTCTCCAAAAACTGAATAATGATGGTGTTTGTAGCTTGCCTCGTTAGGATGGCTTCAATCCACTTTGTCAAGTAATCAGTGACAGTAAGTATTCACTTATGTTGAGTTGATGATAGAGGATGTATTTCACCAATGAAATCAGGACCCCATTGCTGGAAGGGTGCTTGAACTGCAATTGGTTTAAAGGGTAGCGGAAAAATCTTTCTTTTTTGCCTGAAAAATTTGACACTCATAACAACTCATGAAAATATTATAAAAATCGGGAAAAAAACTTGGCCAATAAAATCGAGCCCTCAATATCTTTTTTGTTGTATTCTTCCATAAAATATGACCACCACAATCACCTTTATGAAAATATTTCATCACCTTATCAATTCATCCTTCTACCAAACAATTGAAAAAAATTCCACCTAGATCTTTCTAACACAAAACATTGTTAATAATGCAATACTTAAGAGCCTTAAACTTCAAAGATATACCTTTACTGCTAGGAAAGTACAGAGGATGATTCAAATGTTGCAACACATGTATAATATCAAAATACCATGGCGATGAAGAAAAAATTGATGTCCAAGGCATGCAAGTTTGAGTCTGCCATGAGCTTTACTAAGCCTTGTACTTTGATCAATATTGTAGGTTTGATTTCCAAGTCATACTCCAGCATGACAGCTATCCACTTGCCATGCCAACCTTCTGGATCATTTTGTGTTAGCACATCTTTGAAAACAACGTTTGGGACATATGCAATAACATGCGAGTGAAAAATATAGACTCAGCATTCATTCAATGCTTTAACTAGCACCATGTCCTGTTTCTCAATGAAATTGTACTTCAAGATTGTGTCTCTTATGGTTCTACTAAAGAAGGTGATGGGCTGCTTTGTTTTCTAATATTTCTTTTACATAAGGACAATAGCTAGAGTATGTTAAGAAGAAAAGGAAAATATGATGAAATCAAGTGTATAATCCAGGTTGATAAGAATAAGAGCATGCGACAATGCAAAATTAACTTGATTGAATGATTTCTTTGCCTCATCAGACCAATTCACCTCACTGTATTTCTTCAACATATCAATAATTTCTCTTAAATTTTTAGCAAGGTTAGGAATAAACCTTCTCAAGAAGTTGATTTTACCATTGAATGACTGGATTTCTTTGTTTCTTCTAGGATAGTTCAAATTCTGAATTGCTTCAGTCCTTGAAGGATCTATCCGGATGTCATCTTTATATATGATATGACCAAGAAATTTCCCTTCTTCTATAGCAAACAAACTCTTCTTTGGATTCAACGATATGCCAATTTTTCTGCATTTTTGAAAGTGCCTTCAAATGTCGCAAGTGCTCTTCATCCGTCTTGGAAAAAATTGTGATGTCATCAAGATAAATGACTAAAAAGACATGCGTTTAGTGGTTCAAGAGGCTCTTCATTCAAGCCTTTTAAAGGGTGAGCAAGGTTTCATTATAAATCTATACATGGCTAATGCCTTTGACCGAGTGAATCTAGAATTCCTATCAGCTGTCCTTAAAACAATTGGCTTCTCCAAAAACCTTATTGAAATGATTAAAGAATGCACTAAAGGACCATGGAGAGCCCCTTTAATAAATGGAATACCAAGCCAATTCTTCCAAAGTAACAAATATCTGAGGCAAGATTTCCCCCTTTCACCTTTCCTCTACATCTTAATGGCGGAACAACTCACCAACAATTTAGATCACTATAGAAGAAGTGGCTCCATTATATGTATATCTATCAAATCTGGAATAGAGAGCATCAACCACTCTCTTTTTGTAGACGACACTCTATTGCTTGTGGGTGCCTCTTGCATAGTTTCTCGAAGATTTAAAAAATTCTTAGATGAATTCCTGGAGGTGTGAGGATGTCTAATCAACCACTCAAAGTGTAGCATATATGGCTGGAATGTGCCAATCAGAATGCTTCAATAGATTTCCCAAATTTTCAGTGTTCCCTTTCAAAGAAACTGGACTCACTTTAAACATCTAGGACTGCCAATAATGAAAAATAACTTGAAAACTAAAATATGGAACAACAATATAGAAAAAATGAAGAAAAAACTTGGGTGGTGAATCATTTGACTCAACCTAGCTGAGAGAGTTATTTTAATTAAGGCTGTCTTATCTTCACTACCATCCTATCAGTTTTCTATAGTGTAGGCTCCTGCAAGTATTCCTAAATAGACTGAGTTGGTTTTATCACCAAAAATTGGTCATATAACCATTTCTCATTAGATGGAATGAAGTACACCATGTAAGACCAATTTTACCATAGTAACATTGCTTTCACTATAAGAAAAAATTTAATAAACCATATTTTATTAAGTAATTTTTGGTGAAAATAAGAAACCCCATGAGGAATAATTAATTAAACCATTGTTTAAATAATATTCCTATTCATATTTAACCCAATCATGCAAAATATTTAGCAAAATCATTATTTTTCTTATTTTTCTTTAGGAATAATTAATTAAATCATTATTTAGTTATTATTCCTTGTTAAATTTTACTACATCACCTAGGAAAAATTAAACAAATCATTATTTGTTTATTATTCTTTAACCACATTCTTGAAATGATAAATAAATCATTTATTTTATTATTATTTCTAAATAAAGGTATTTAACCAATTTAAATACTTTTTCCTTCCAACAAAATATAATAAAATATTCCAAGCGGTTAGATCTAGATCTTGGTTAATAATATTTTATTATTCTCCATTATCGAGGATAACTCAATATTTTGTTATAAATAGGAGGGTTTTTCCATTGATTCTTCACTTTGATCATTCTCATTGTCACTATCATTTTATTTTTGATTTCCCATCTGAGTTCAACACATGCTTTGGGTTTTCTACACCATTGAGAGAGAAAGACTCGCGAAACTGAAGCATTAAGGACAACTAAGAACCCATCCCATTGAAGGGGACCGGTAACATTTAATTGTTTCCTTCACTAGGTGTTAGATAATACAAAAATAATTCTTTAATATTTTCTTTCCACTTGGCTACTTGGAGTTAATTTTGCATCAATTACTATTTCACTTTGCTGTTTAACTAATTTTACCGCATAGATCTGGGGTTTTGCAGGATTTGTTCTAATTGTCTATTGTAGATATAAAGAGTTGTATAACGATTTTTTTGTTAGGGATTTTTGTCACTCATAGCTAAAGTAGGATCTTTCGTACACTTGTGATAAACTTTTACACTAATAGTTGGTCATAACAGGCTTCCTTTGGCATGGGCAAAACAAAAAGTAAAACATTTAGTCTTTTCAATTGGAAGCAAGTCACTGCACCCTATGAGCATGGATGAATTTCAATAAGGCTACCTGGCTTGATGAATCTTTCCCTAGGAGAAAAAATAATTTGGAGAATGATCAATGGTACCCTGAGCTGGTGGACACAAATATTAAAGGCTAACTATTTAAATTCCTCCCACTTTTTTCTTCTAAGCAAAAGGATTCCTCTAAGACCATGTTTGCAGTTGTGAAAACTTGTTAAGAAGGTGATCCCAATGATATCTAAGAGTGTTTCAAGAATCCTAAAAGTAGGAAAAGACATTCACATATGGAAGTAAAGTATAATGGGAAAATCACCAATCTCACAGCATAATGAAATTTAGCCTTTAATGGATTGGATGAATAAGAATGCAATAACGTAGCTGGATCAGATGTCATATTGGTGTCAATAAAGTGTAATTTGGACTGGTTGGAAACCCCTTCATATCCCTCTGACCCTTTTTCTATAATGGGAAACATTAAACTGCCTTTTAAAAGGCGCGACCCCACTCAAACAAGGTCAACATGACACATTTAGATGGAATCCAACAACAAGAATTTTCAGTGTAAAGTCATGATATATCAAGCTCCAAGACCAAGGGAGCAATCAACCTTGGCCCCTTTGGAAAATAGTGTGGAACACAAAATCACTTCCAAAAATAAGGATTTTCATATGGACTTTCCTAAAAGGTAAGATATTAAAAAATGATAATTTAAAAAAGAGAGGCATTATTGGTCCTTCAAAATGCCCCAGGTGCAACATTGAAGAAGAAAAATAAATCACTTGTTTATCAATTGTAATTTCACAAAGGATTGTTGGAATCTCCTCATCGGCGCTATGGAAATTGAATTAAACTTCACCCAAAGCACTGAGGACTTCTACTCAAATTGGAGGAATTTATTTCCATACTCATTTAAAAATAAGAATACTATTAAAATATTCTGGCTAAGCTTGCCTTATTTTCTCATTTAACAACTCTGGCTTGCAAGAAACAAGTAGATATTTAAATATATAAAGCCAAATCCAAGGAAATTCATTGCCATGGCTTGGGATTTACAAGTTGAATTGATTTTCTCAAAAGGAGTAAAAAAATTTGACATATCCCTACTACAATTTGAGGAAATATCTTGGATTTATTTACTTGCTGAAAGACAAATACACTCCCCATTACAATTCAGAAAAACCAACCTCAATAACAAGTCGTGGAAAGTCAGATTAAAGGAAGAAGAAATTTTGAAGTGGATCAAAATTCTAAATCATTCCTATATGTATTTTGATGGTGATTATAAATATAATATGGGAAAAGATGGGGCAGGAGGATACATATGGAACAGGGAGAAAAATTCAAGCGTGGAATTCGAATGGGGTTTGGAACTACATCAAAAAACAAAGCAAAAGCCTGTGGTATGTTCATTGTTACTAGGATCTCAAATTTTGAGGAAGGAAAACATTAAAATCTCGGTTATATTTGGAGACTCCTCCATAATTATTCAACAAAAAGTGTATAATACCTCTCCGAAGAACGCTAAGTTAGCAAAAATATTTCTCCGAACCAGTGCAAATGTGTTTAATTTATGGAATGTATCATACTATTATATTTTGAGAGACAATAATAAAATTTCAGACTCCTTGGAAAACAGAGTAGTTCAAAGAGACCAAGGCCTATTCAAAATAGGAAATAATGTCAATTTGCAAATCATTCCATAAATTTACTCTTCATATCAACACCAAATCCATGAAACACTACAAACGCATCTCTAAAATATGTTCCTGAAGTACATCAAAATATTTTATACAAAATCCCCTTGCTTTATCCCCTCATAACTATCCAAGAAGATCCTATTACTCATGGAAAATACCCCCCTACACTGTGTCATAGTCCTCTCGACTCACACACACGCTTGTCTTTTTCCTAGCATCCTGACCTTGCATGATCTTCTTATACCATTCATCGCCTCTATCTCTCTGCATTGCTCCATTACTCCATTCCTCTTCTCTGTTGCGTGTTGGATATCTAAGCACTATCCTTTGGTTTTACAAGTTTTTCTCTCCTCTTCATCGATGATATTTCTCACCTACTGGTCTCCTCATTCAATCCAACATTTTTCATTTTTCTCCCTCCCCGAAATTTATTTGGCCTCCCTCGTCTGCGCTGCTATGGATCAACCTTCCTTTGTTGAGTTCCATGAGTGCAAGGGGAAAAAATTCATGATAGAGCAAGTGAAGGACCTCCTAAATCATTTGAAGGAGAAAAATCGGTTTGAACATGCTGTCATTATGCCTTGCCTATCATAATATAGGAATGACTATGAGAAACTCAACAATTGTTGTATTCATATGCAAAGCACTGTGTATTTTCTGAGAGATGTAATCACCAAAAAATCAGAATGAAGCACCAACTCTCATGATCACAATAGCTTGTTTGAAATAGGGGAAGAAAGCATTGTTAATTAAAAAAAACGAATATCTTAGAATGGACCAACTCCCTCATCTCAAAGATAAATATTTTAATTATTCCAGTTTTAAGAAATTAGAGTGATCAACAATTTTCTCTCCATTGTAAATCAGTCTTATATTATGTAATAACAATAGTTTATAAGATAGATATTAGTAGGAAAAGTATCAATTCTATCAAAAAATAGTTTTAGCTATGAAATGCAAGTTTATATGTTATTTGAAGTAGTACTCACAAAGCTACAAATCAAATAATATTGGAGGATTCCCCTTCCATGATGTAAAAGCACTGGATTTCGATCCCAACTGATTCTCCCCCTCCATTTTCCCTCTTGCTTTAGTTTTGAAAATGGGAGCTAGCCTCCTTTTCTAACATTAATACATATATCCGACATTGTTAAAAAAAAATTAAACAAAAAAAACCAACAACTCATACTCGTCAAATTAATGAGAGAAACATAAGAATTCAATCTTACACAAAATTTACAGAAGCTTAACCAATATTCAGGTAAATCTATTGTCCATTAACACACAGGAGTTCACATTCCTCTTTAATAGTATAATCATACAACCAGTACAATGACCGATACAAAATATCCAAATATAAGAAATATGAGAAAATACTTATCTTATATATCCAAATGAACAGGAAACTGAGATCCAAAATTCTATTCTCCACCCACCCATATACAAGCTATGGCCACTATTACTTGTAGTTTTTAGCCCTGAGCCATATTCCAAAGTTTGAGGTGGAGTTCCTTCAAAGGGAAAAATTCAACAAATGATAGCTAAAACTGGTTACCATAAGGACATTATGCCTTCATCCACTAGCTATATAAGCTTCCACTCAGTCCTCTCATAATTTTCATACATTATGAACATCAATGTAAATATATCACAATATAGAGAGTTCAACTCACTTTTAGGAGAAGAGAGTCCACACTAAGGAAGGTTCATCAGTGGATAAGCTACTGATCAATACAAAGATACCCTTCAGATGTTTCAACAGTGATTCAAGCGCCAAATTTTTCATCCCCAAGGAAAATCTTGGTGGTTTAACAACCCTAAAAGCACCATAGTGATTCTTCCTAATCCAGTAGGTTCATCAACCCACAAGCTTCTAGTGGGTTCTTCAGCCTTATATGCAAGTAATTTCTCTCTATAGTGATTTCACCGAGCAAGCCTCTGTGAGGTTTCTTCAACTGGGATTTTTAATCTCTTCAAAGCTTAATAAAAATGAGCCTGGGATGTTGTCTTCTCTTTGTTCCCACCTCCACCCCTGGAGGATTTTTTCTTATAACATAAAAAGTTCGTGCGAATAAGCCTTCCATTGCTCTTGCGCTATTTCAGATAGTTTTTTCACTCTAAATATATCCACACTGGTGTGTCTATTTTCCCATGAGAAAGAGAATGTCCCCTCCCAATCTCTCCTGTCAGTATTTTTTTTTCCTATTTTTATGCACCAACCATATTTCTCTTTCAAAAAATACACCAGTCAACTTCTTGATAGTGCAACCAATTATTGCCTTTAATTTTTTTTCCTTTTATTTTTTATGGTTGGAGATCAAAGGAAACCTATTCATATCCTTCCTTTTTCAATTAATTTATGGAAAAATTAGTCCATTTAAAACCACTCATCCAACCATGAATGATATTTAAAACAACCATTCCCTCAAGAAATATCCTTCCTCAAGCAATGGAATCCATGTCCCTCTTATCCATTTAAATAGTTACAATTATTTATAATGAGAGAAATATTAACTAGGTGATATCACAACTGCCACATGTCATCATGGGACAAGCCAATGAACCTCGTTAAAATTCATGCACGTTGATGTGGAATCTACCATTCAATTTCTCATTCAGTTATCATATCCACCCGATTAGAGAGAACATGCTTGATATTTAACTATCATTTAAACCTTGTGCAAGTTTCATTGCATCTGCCATAGATTGGATCACTAAAACATGGATCCACCTAGAAGATGCAAATTCACTACAATAAAAAAGGACATTGGTGAGGGTCAAAAAATGTCACCATAAGCTCATTGGTGATGGTCAAAAGAGCCTTCATCACAAAAAACTGAACATCACCAAAAGTATAGGTGTTGTGGTGACATTCAAGGTCCATCACCATTTCATATGAGAAATTGTGATGGAAATTAACCTTCTTCACCAAAATATTGAACGTCACCAAATGTGGAGTCACCAAAACTATAAGTTTTGTGGTGAAATTCAAGGTCCATCGCGAATAATGATTATAATGACAGAAAGTGACCATCACTATTCCAGGTGAAAAAAAAATATTTATGGTGATGGAGCTTTCATGGTCGTCACTGTTGATGCATATATATGGTGGTGTTCATTGAACTTCACCATTTTATATTTTGGTGAGGGTCAAAAAATTTCACCATCAGCTCATTGGTGATGTTCAAAAGAGTCTTTGTACTAAAAATTGATCATCGCCATTCCATATAAATATCAGGTCACGATGGAATCAAACCAAAAACCTCTTGCTTGTAAAGAATATGCTCTTCCATTGAGCTAACACCCTGTAAAGAATTAGACTTTAAAGAAATAGATCTTGAAACTTTATAAATTGTAAATTCTACAACTTTCAATAAATTATAAAACTTTGTAAAAGGCTTGGAAAATATTTTACTAAACAAGAAAAATAGCATCGAAGTTTGTACCTAATGGTTATGGAAGTTATGAAAAGTGGGTGGAGGGAAAAATATTCATGTATAAGAGACTCAATATGTTCAGTTAAATACTCAATTAGAAGTGAAACTTTGAAGACACATATAGCCTATAAATGACCTATAATTATCAAATCTAAAATCTTCAATTACACCAAATATTGATTTCTCACCTTGTGAATCATGTAAATATGTTGTGACGACATAAAAATATGCCTCACAAAGATTGATTTGCATGCCAAAAATCCAAAATAAATGAGTATGCATGATGCAATTATTAATAATGAGCTACATGCTTGAATCCTACTCTCTATGGGGTTTAGAAAACTAACTGGGAGTGCTTCTCATTATTAATTAATTAAAGATATCAAAATACAAAAATCAATAATAATGACCCTAAAACTTAACCAATAAACAAATGTTAAAAATTGTAAGCTCAAATTTTGGCTAATATATGTTAGACCAAAAGAATATCAAAGGGGCATTCAAACACTTCCAAATCCACACCAAGCATGAGTATCCAAATATGTAATTGTATGGATACAAGGAAAGCACTCTCTGCCTCTCAATGATAACTATGTCCTCCCATAATTACATCAAGTAGCAAAGGGGTGTGAAGACAAAAAACTCAAAGAAAAAAAAATGCACATTACAAAAACACACTTCATTCCCACTCTACCTTTATAGAATAGATCTAGGGGACTAAAAAAAGATCCATAGAGAATAGGATTAGAGTGGGAAAAATAAATATGATAAGAAAAAGATAACCTACAATGAAATCTACTAATTTGAACATGTTTAAAGTACATTAAACATAGATGGAATCCATAGTACATTAAAGTGGCCTTAGTCAATTTTGGGATTGGTCAATTGTCAACTATCCTTAGTGCCACCAATATAATGAATTGTGATAGGATATGTTCCCATTAATGAAGAAACATCTTTAAAGATCACACTATTTATTGATAACCATTGTATTTAACTCACAACCATGCATATTTATAGCGCATAACTGCAAAAAAATTGACAAAGAAGTGAGCATAAAGTCTAGAAGCCCAATCTAGCTTAATGGAGAAAAACAAGAAATCAAAACTTATGTACAATGTATCAACCATTGAAATTATAGTAACATGAAAGAAAATGTCATGATACTTATCGTCAAGGACAAAAAAAATCATATCACCTGCAACAATGAATTTATAAACCTTTTTCATAAAATGGTGTTAATATACTAACTATAGTTAGTTGGCAAAAATAATTCAAGGATATATATAGTTGGTTGGAAAAAATTCATCCTTGAGGAAACCTAGCCTATACTCAAAAAATTAACCATTATAGAGTACCATTTAGATATGGATTTTGTCATCTAGTGGGTCACCTGCAATTAATCCAATATTTGAGGAAATAACTAACCAATTGAGGGTACACAAATTTTTTTTTTAAACTATATTAAATAGATCATCAAGTAACTTAAAGAATATTGAACCAATGTATCTTTTTCAATTGTTCTTGAACCTTAAAATAATCAAGAAAATAATTCAATCTAATTAGAAAATAATTTTTTTAAGAGCCTACCTCATTGGGGGTATAAATGGGAAACCAGTGTTGCATAAAAAGACCATTATTCTTGAAGAACCATGGCACCCCCATTGTACTCATTTAAGATACTCCTGTAGTTGAAATGCCAAGCTAGAAATTCCTTTCCCTTTATGTTCAAAGATAAATCCTCCCTTTACAACTCTTTTTTGAGGTAGATATGCATCTCATCATTCCATCACATAATGTGGAAAGGTCACTCCACTGAACTTTCCAATCAATTTTCTTGGATGTGCATACATGCAAATAATATCTCCTCAACCAAGACCTCCAACATGATTAACACACTAAGGTCATATATTTTCCTAGGGTGACTTGATAGCTTATCCAATCCAATACAATATTGGTTTAGAGTTGTCATTGGAGACTAAACTAGATCTTTTATTGGAAAATTTCCAAAAGAAAAGAATTCCTTCAGGGCTTAGGGAATATTGACCTATTTTTTTCAAGTAGTCCCAATTTCTGTTGTCTATTACATATTTTTACCTTCTAGCATGCACCAAACTTCTAAAGAGAACTATTATTATGATGATTTCATTAGACAGAGAAAAATAAGATGCAAGTAAATAATTCGAGATTACGCCACATCACCCCCAACCCCCACCCACTCACATAAAAAAACTAAATCATAATAAAAACACTTACATAAAAAAACTAAAGCATAATAAAAACATAAACAACTATGTTCCACATATATGTGGTTCTAACTTATAATTTTCTCTATTGAATTTAACTTGAAGGCATCTTGAAAAACCATTGAGATATTATATATTATGCATTGAGAAATGTTGTTGACCAACTTCTAGAAAACATACTATAACATTTATTTCAATTTTATTTTTACTACAAAAACAAGGTAGACGTAGGGAGACCAAAGTTTTGGAATTTATACTAAATCTCTGCAACATATTATATATTTTCCCCTCATTATTCGTTTTTAGAAACCTAATAGTCAAGCATTACCAAAAACTATAGTTTCAAGCAATTTAACTATATACTTCTTTGAAGTAAATTTCAAAAATATAGATGTTACCCATTCTATTAGATGGGTGAAAAACACATTTAGTAGTATTGTATCTATACTTCAATAGATATTCTTCTTATTTTTAACAATGCATTCATAGAATATTGCCATCAGTGAAAATTTAGAGATGCTCCCAAGTTTCCTACCAATGTAGAGAAACAAGTCTTTTCGTGGATAAAGGTATTTGATTTGGGCTTCCATATCATGAGTGAATAATTGTGGCATGGATAATAGTCTCAAGTTTCATGAACAATAATATACTTTTTAGTTTTTTTCAGTTGAAGAGCACTCCTCAATCATACATGCCATGTTGTAGGAAATCAAATTCCATTGCTTAAAAGAACAAGCTTCTATGTCTCCACACAAGGAGATGTACAAAAGTTCTTAAAAACCAAACTACAAAAAGGTTATAAGACAAAAATCTCTTTGTATATTCAGTCGAAAAAAATTAAATATTTTTAAATCCTGGAATCCAGTATACTTAGTGTATTTGAGAAGAATATGCAATATTCCTAAAATTAGCATGCAGGTAATAGGAATATTAAATTTTGTTTCTTGCACTTAGTAGGTGAATAAATGGGGGAAAGAGACCCATACTTATCTTGTACTAGCATAAAAGCCCTCTTGATATGAAAAGGGAACATCCTAGTAGCTGGATTTTGGCACATTTCATGTATGAACAGGAAGAGAATCATGTTGATTCAGTCAAGTTGACTAAGTCAACAAAAGCAGTATGGAGGAGTAGCCTTGATGGAGCTACAACACAGTTTTGGAGGGAAAGTGATCATGTGGTGTTGGAAACCCTAATGGGTGGGCCCCAAGGTGAGGAGGCTCACAAACCTTATAAGGAGGAAGATAACAACCATTTGGGGTTAGCTTATGGATTATTGAGTTTGGTCTGCTTAGGCTATTGAGCATTCTTCAACTGTTGAGTTGAGTATGCAGTGTTGTTCAGCACAAGACATTCTTGCTTAGGGATTCCTTCTCCTTCCTTGAGAGATCTCTTGGAGTACAAGTTTTCTTCATTTTTCCACATCCAGGCTTGTGGCCAAGCATCCTCCTTTAGCTATATTGTTATTCCTGTAGCAGGGAACATTGTGTTGCAGGGTGTTTCAGTGGAAGACTCACAACACCAACTTCTGAGCTTATATTTCAGAGGAGGGAGCTCCCCTTTCTTTGCAAGATCTGTACAAGATATTTTTTAGCATATTGTACATCTTGACATGTGGCCAAATAGTCCTACATCATCTACTACACAGTCATTTGCAGAAACTACATTATTTTTCCTAGTGTTGCAGTAGCAGGGTCAAGACCCTTGATCCTGAGCTAGTTCCTTGGAGGAAGGGCCAACCCTTCTCCCGGAAGGCTTTTTATAGCATTCTTCTTCTATTCTTTATACATTTCTGCTAGATTTATATAGAGCTGTAGTATAACTATGTTTTCCGGATCTAGATCTGCAGATATGCTCTTTTATACATTGTACTTTCTTGAAACCCTTGCCGGCTTATTCTTATTGTGTATAAAGAGGAAGGAATCTCCATTTTTCTTAGCCAATGGATGCTTGTAGACTCCAGACCTATTATCTCTCATTATTTTCTGCATAAAACCTTAAGAAAATAATGTTGTACATGCTTCAGTCATTTTTGCATGCGTTAAGCTATGGGGTTCGAGCTTATTCAAGTCATATTGGCTTTGGGAGATCTGTTTATGTTGGCTCGAGGGATTTGTTTCTACTCCAATTCTGGATGTGAGCTATATATTGTATGTTATAAGGGATACAAGTCCCATTTCTAAAAAATATAGCGTTATTTTATGAAGACAACCGTTTTATGCCGTATATTTCTACATTTCCCTACCTTGGAAGGAGTGTATAGACCATATTCTTGCTGCTGATCAGTCATTTTCTACATAAGATGTTCCTTTACATATTATGAGCTGATTTACACCACTATGTGCTTGGTTTATTGAAGCTCCAACTTTAGAATATCTTTAGATATTTTTATTGTTGTAGAAATTCCCTATTTTTGGATATTACAGTGGTATCAGAGCTGCCATCTTAGCTTAGCCTGTGGATTTCAGATCCAATCCAGGAGATAAGAAGAAGAAGACATCATAATGATGGAGAGGATGAGATTACTCTCATCAATTTTTAGATCTAAGAAGAGCCTCTCTAGGGAGGTTAAACAAATGAAAGAAGAAAGATGCAATGAAACTCCAAGAGGGTTTCAAGAAGGAGAAAGTTGCAGTGAGACCTCCAGAAGGTTTTAGGAGAAATAAGAAGACCCATGCACTTCCTACTTTCATAGAGGAAGTGAAGAGCAAGAAGTCCACTTAGAGCATGAGATCATGAGTGGATATTTGGCAGAGTACAAGTGCCAACCTAGAGCTTTCAAAGAGACTCTAGATCTTCCTCAGTTTATCCAACTGAAAGAAGAAAGGAGGCCATACAACAATAGGATGGTGAAGGGCAATAGGTTTCTATTGTCCAATTTCGATGGATCACCCATATGTACAACAAGAGTTTGGGTGAAGAAGTTAGAAGCATTTTTCCTACTACATCCAATAGTGGAAAGAGAGGTTGTGGAGATCTCAGCGTTGCACTTGGAGGGTAAGGCAAGCACTTGGTGGTTCAGCCATGTGAGTCATGAAAGAGTATCTACTTTTGCAGATTTCACTCAAAGGGTTATCAGAATATTTGACAGTGAGAGATTAGAGAAGAAGGAGTCCTCATCCCAACTTGAGGAGACTTTTATCAGCGCTGTCACATTCATGAGGGGGCAACTATCCATATCAGCAGTTGGATCAGCCAACACATTGAAGGGAGGAACTCTTGCAACCATACAAGATGTTCCCAAGACTCAACAAGGTATGCATATATTTCCATTTCCTATCATTTCAGAAAATATTATGGGAAACCTTGGAAATTTATATTCACATGGTCAAGGATTAAAACACATTGCTGATGTGGAGCAACAAGCTTGCATTGCGCTGTGCAACCTTGGTTTGATAAAATGAGGGATGAAAATTCATTCCATTGCACCCTTATTGAGTTGCATGCAACATGAGGGGTTAGGGTGTAAGATTTTGGAGGGCATAATGAGTGTTGTGCCACTTTCTAATGATGTTTTACTTTCAGCACACTTGGATCCTATTGGATTCAAGAGGATCATTGATGAGAGGTCTTCTCTAAAATATCTCCAAGGGGTTACATCTCAACTTACCATGAGGTGTAAGGAGAAATATTTTCTTTGGGAGATTGGTAGTCTTCATTGGGAAGATACCAAGGGGGAGAATTATTAGAGGCATCCACATTTGGATGAATGGAGGTGGATGGAGAGCAAGAGGTTGGTGAGCCACTCGCAGATCTATGACATAGGGAAACAAGAAGCAAAGTTGCATTGGCTACTCTTGAGAGAGTTTGGCCATCTTGGGTCATACCATTTGTCAGGAGGTATGTGGTGGATGGAGGCATGGCATGGCACCCATATGATAGAACAATAGAAGACTTGTTTGTATGTGGCATCATACAAGACAACCATCATGACCTTACTCTATGGCTTGTATGAGAGAGAGATGAGGGAGCAGCAAGAGTTTTTGTTGTTGTGGTTACACTTGGGAGAGTATGGGTAGAAATTTTCCATTACTTATCATGATATTTCCAAAGAGAAGGAAAGCACATTCAAGGTGCAAGGAGGCTACCCTTCAGCATTGGAGGATCATGAGAGGCTTCCATATAGGAAGAATATCCTCTCACCTAGCAACATGATAGTGGATGGCTTTGGCATATGGAATGTCAAAGGGAGGAGTCATGGGGTGACAAGAGCCTTATCACTAAGGCCCACATCGCTGTCACTTGGGAGTATGTTCTTATTGATGGAGTGTTCCAAGAAGAGTATGTATCCCTTCTTTTTTCATATTTTTACGAGGAGATTCTCATGGGCGGACTCATTCATGGACCTCACTTTCAGCCTACTCACTATGTATGGTAAGAAATGCATTTATGTACTTGTTGATTACTCCATTGAGTATTTGTATCTTCTCATCATATATGAACATTACATTTCTCCACAGGAGAGCAAGAGTATTTTTGGGTCTCATGATCACTTTAGGGACAATCTTTGTAATGCTAGTAGCCCATCTATACATGACTTTGGGCAAGTGTAATTTTATCTTGATTATGTACAAATAATATCCATTTCTTCTTACTACCCCATGGTGGAGGAGAAAACATGCACAACTTGTAACTTATTGAAGAACCACTTGCCACATGATATTCTCAAATAGCAGTTGGGGAGACTATGCAGTATCAACTTGGGAAACCATTTGTACCATCCAAATTTGCACACAACATTTAGCACTTTTCTGATTTGGATGCCATACGGTGATTATGTACCATTAATCTTGTATGGAATGGTTTGGGTTAGCGTGGATCATGACATTGGAGAGAGGATCCTTGGAGATTCAATCTTCTTCTTGCCACTTGAGGGCAACCATGTTGCGGCCCAAGATCAGCATGCCCTCTACACTTATCATAAGTGGAGAGGTGGACAACGTGGGATAGGCCCTCTTTCCTATCATGTTCATCTATTCAGCCCACCTACACTTCATGAGCCAAAGGTTGAAGGGATTTTTCATGAGTTGCCATGTTGGAGGGTGACTCATTTTATATGGATGATAGCTTGGGGGTGGAGGTTTCACTTGGGAATGGAAGTTTCCAATGCATTTCAAACCCCATGCCTTGAGAGGACCTCTAGATAGCACATAGTTGTCTCCTTAAGTATCTTACTTTTGCATGATGATAGCCATTTGGGATGTACACCAAATGATAATTTGTATGCTTGGGAGAGGCACTATGGAGTTTCATGGTTGAGACAACATCTTATTCTTTGGGAGAGCTCATCATATGAGGATGCTACAAGAGGAGGGAAGGAGACTTTCCAATTCTATCCTTGTAGTTGCTTGAGGACAAGCAACATTTGGGAGGGGAGGACTATAATATTCCTAAAATTAGAATGTAGATAATAGGAATATTAAATTTTGTTTCTTGCACTTAGTAGGTGAATAAATGGGGGAAAGAGACCCATACTTATCTTCTACTAGCATAAAATCCCTCTTGGTATGAAAAGGGGACATCCTAGTAGCTCGATTTTGGCACTTTTCATGTATGAATAGGAAGAGAATCATGTTGATTCAGTCAAGTTGACTAAGTCAACAATGCAGTATGGAGGAGTAGCCTTGATGGAGTTACAACACAATTTTGGAGGGAAAGTGATCATGTGGTGTTGGAAACCCTAATGGGTGGGACCCAAGGTGAGGAGGCTCACAAACCTTATAAGGAGGAAGATAGTAGACATTTGGGGTTAGCTTATGGATTATTGATTTTGGTCTGCTTAGACTATTGATCATTCTTCAGCTGTTGAGTTGAGTATGAAGTGCTGTTTAGCACAAGGCATTACTCCTTAGGGATTCCTTCTCCTTCCTTGAGATATCTCTTGGAGGAGAATTGTTCTTAATTTTTCCACATCCAGACTTGTGGCCAAGCATCCTCCTTCAGCTACATCGTTATTCCTGTAGCAGGGAACATTTTATTGCAGGGTGTTGCAGTGGAAAACTCACAACACCAACTTCTGAGCTTATCTTTCAGAGGAGGGAGCTCCCCTTTCATTGCAAGATCATTACAAGAGATTTCTGAGCATATTGTACATCTTGGCATGTGGCCAAAGCTTCCTACATAATATAATATGTAGTCATTTTCTGAAACTATGTTATTTTTCCCAGTGTTGCAGTAGCAGGGTCAAGACCCTTGATCTTGAGCTAGTTCCTTGGAGGAAGGGCCAACCCTTCTCCCATAAGGCTTTGCATAGCATTCTTATTCTATTCTTTGTAAATTTCAGATAGATTTATACAAAGCTATATTATAACTACATTTTCTAGATCTAGATCTAGATCTACAGATCTGCTCTTTTATACATTGTACTTTCTTGAAACCCTTGCCGAGTTATTATTATTGTGTATAAAGAGGAAGGAATCTCCATTTTTCTCAGCCATTGGATGCTTGTAGACTCTAGATCTATTATCTCTCATTATTTTCTGCATAAAACCTTAATAAAATAACGTTTTACATGCTTCATTCCTTTCTGCACGAGTTAAGATATGGGGTTCAAGCTTATTTGAGTCATATTGGCTTTGGGAGATCTGTTTATGTTGGCTAGAGGGATTTTTTTCTGCTCCAATTATGGATGTGAGCTATATATTGTATATTCTAAGGGATCCAAGTCCCATTTCTCACAAATATAGCGTTATTTTCTGAAGACAACCATTTTATGCCTTATATTGCTGCATTTCCCCACCTTGGAAGGAGTGTATTGACCATATTCTTTCTGCTGATCATTCATTTGCTGGATAAGATGTTCCTTTACATCTTATGAGCTGATTTAAGCTACTATGTGCTTGGTTTTCTGAAGCTCCAACTTTAGAATATCTTCAGATATTCTTATTGTTATAGAAATTCCCTTTTTTGGGATATTACATAATACACAAAGAAGAAAAATTGTAAACTATGGTATTCTGCTCCTAAGAAGTTGAGACACAAAAAAACATTGAAAAATACATTGAAGGTTTCATGCTTATAAATAAATACTCAACGGACCATGGGCCATCAATGCATCACTAGAGTGAGCTATCTCCAAATGTGATCAAATTATTACAATGTATTGGCCACATGCAATGCTTTCTCAATAGTTTCTGAGACAACCTTATAAACCACTATTATGGTATATGGATCCGGGTTGAGAAATCAGCCATACACATTTAAGAAACTTAATGTTCAAATTTCGATTTCTTCAGTCAGACAAATTTCCTTCTGGTAGAATGTCGAAACAATATTGTCTGTGTGTGAATATTTTCGTTTCCCTCCAAAAATTATGCTTCTCAATAATTTGGGTAAACATATTTGTAAAAAACATCAAACTTGATGCTTCACTTTAATTGGCAACTAGCGTTCATTATAATAACCCATCAATAGTAAATATCATAGTCAACATATGAACATGATGTCATACAATGGGAAGATTAACAACAGAAGGAAAGTAATTTTTGGCTAAGGTATCTGATGGCTTAAAAAGTTGCTACCTGGAAGAAAAACTAACTTTATTTTGTATATCATTTATTAATAATCAAAATTCCATACATGTCTTAACTAATTGAAAGAAACATAAACAAGCATTATGGAAAAATCCCATGTACATATTCATGCCTTTTGACCCCATGCTCAGTTATGCTACCCCCTGCCAGACCCCTAATTCCATACCATGATTTTTTACTATTATGTTCTCAGGGGACCAAAAATAGTGTGCCTCCTAAACAATCTTGATGATTGCCTCAATGAGCTTCTAGAACTAGACAACAAAGAGGATGTTGAATGTGGTCTTTTTGTCTCTAGTTCCTATGTTTGGAGGGGACCTAAATCATAATCAATTGTTACAAAATAAATACCATCAGGTACATAATAAATACTATGGGGCCACTTTTGACTAGAGAAATCCTTCACCTCTATATAATGAGCATTAGACTCCCCTCTATGACTAAAAATAGCAGATCCACCTCCATTTCTTGCACCTATATCATTATAATCAAGATTCAAAGCTTGTACAACCTAACCCATAAATGGTTGATGTCAAAATTTAGGTTGAACACACATGGAAACAATAGTTTCAAGTTGGTTGTCGAAGGAGAGATTTTTACCCAATGCAGGGTTCCACAATGCTTCCAAGCCCACTTTTTTTGTAAGGAGAGACATATCCCATGTAACCAGGTTAATTAGTTTCCTTCTAGTAACACTACTGCATAACTATACACATCAATCTTCATAGTCAGATGCCCATTCATTGCATATTCAGGTGCAACATAACTGAAATATAATATAATGACTAATTATCCCAAATTTGTGAAAAATTTGAGATGACAGAGCTTATTTGGAAGAAGAAAAATTAGAAAAACCAATATTTGTGTAGATTTTGAAAATTACTATAGCTGCCTACAAATTGCGCCAAATATTTTACGACTACCATACTAGATCATTAGGTCATTTGAAAATATAGGGAAATTAGTAAATTAATAACAATAGGTATAAGAAAAAGATATGTTAAACAATTAAAGGTCATATGTAGAGAGATTTCAAGAGAATAACATCAAAACATAAACCCTTCATTAATTTAACATTTCCACTATGTTGTAGTGGTGACTAGCTGCCTCAACATAGAAAATTGCTACGTTAATGCATGGTATTCCCTCTCACCCAACCTTTAATACCATGGTTTCAAGTAGACCCTTTGTATCTATTGATCCACATATCAATTTTAAAAACTCAGGATTTTATAATTGATTTTAAAGAGTGTGTATTAGATAATGACATTCAAAAAATAATCAGATGAGGATAATGTACTCATTGATTCACGGGATGATTAAACATGAAAAAAATCTCTTGCAAATTCTTGACCTTAAGGTATTGTTGAAAGCAGGGATGGACATGTGTGAGTATTTATATATTATCAAATCAATGTATTTCAATAGGGAAGAAGACTCCATTTTTTCCAATCTTCCCTTATTGCTTTATCATGCCCATTCCTTTACCAAAATGAAGCAGGAATTACGAAAAAGAGATTTAATCCAATATTACCTTTAGAAAAATCCTTTAGAATAGGATTTCTAGTAATGGTGTGAAGTTTGAACATCATTGGAGGAAAAATGATAATATATTCCTATAATCCCATTCTGGCCTTGGGTTATCACTACCTATCACTTATATTTGGCTCAAAATAGGTTTCCCACATTTTTATGCTCCAAGGCACTTGGAACATAGTTGGATCAATAATTTATGTTCAAACCTTGAGTGAAGATTTCAATTCTTCCAACTTCAATCAAGCTAAATTTTCATTTTTCATTGAGTTCAGAAACATGCTAGATCAAGCTAAGAGGTATGAAGCCAATAGTAGAGAGGTTTGGGAAGGTTTTTATTTGTGTTGTCTAAGAGAGTGTTCCACATATCGAGAAAGTCCTTGAGTGTGTTTGTATGTAAATTTGAAAAAACCATTGCACTAATATACTAAGCTTGTTGGTAGAGATAGAACTTTTAATTAGCAACTGAGATATCTTAACCCTCCAAATTCATGTTTCGCATGCTAGGTACCATATCATCATGTCAAGGAATTTCATCATAGAAGAGTCTCCAAATATGATGAGACTAGCACAAAAAATTATTCAGAAAAGGTGGTTGAAATATCTCATGGGAAACCCAGTTAGGCCCAAAGGTAGACATATCTATAAGGAAAGAAAGAAGGAAGTTTTGAAGACTGCTGATAATGAGATAGAGAGAATCAATCCAAAATTTTTGATAATAATGATGGTTGTAATATGAAATAAAATGGTAAAAGGAAAATTTCTAAAAATGGACAAAAAAATCAATCATCCTCCCAAATATTCAAATATGGTGAAGAATATTCCTTACAATAATGCAATAACTAACGACACATATTATGGCCAACAAGGTGCCAAGGAGATGTTAATATACAATACATTTGAGGCATTGAACCAGAAAGGAAATGTTGCAAGATGAATCTTATTGTTTGATCTTGGAATGTAAAGGGTATAACCCTCCCCTTTTTATGACTCTAATTACGAATTTCATTCAAGAGACTGCCTTTGAGTTATGTTCAAAAATCATGAATGGATTCTTTTGGCATGGTTCTTTCTAGTCCATTAACCATGAACGAACTCTATGTATACTCTTATTGGATTAGCACCTCAATTGAGTTCAATAGTTGTACCTCATGGTATGGATTTGAATAATAAGTGTGGCTTTCCAAGTAGGTGAATAATTTGTGTTCCATTTACGATGTGTCTATTGCAATAAATTGTTGATGGTTATTGGATTGGATTGAAAATTCACTACTAGTTGTTGAATGTTTTCTCTTGAGTGAATTTAATATGGTAAAGTGGGAGGGAGGCATTGAAGACAACTTTTTTTTTGTCCCCTCTAGAGGAGTAAACAGATGATTTTCAAGCTGTAAATATTTTTTTTTAATATTTTATGTGAACTAGACACGAAAACATATGGATTTCAAAGGCTAATTCTTCTTGGCATGGAGGGATATGCAAATATTGAAAGTTATATTAAATGGGATATATTCTCGAAAATATGAAATAAAACTATATCACTGTAGTGGGTGGAGTGACCTTCCAATGTCTCTTCCTTTCAAGTTGAATGTATCCCATGTTGCCACTAAACAATGATGTACATTGATCACACATTTCTGTAATATGGTTCCTAGACCATGAGACAATGATGACTAGATTCTATGGTGGGAGGAAGCTATTTGAAGAATGGTCAAGTTCCTTCATGGATGGGGAAGGACAGTTGCTAGATAGAAAAGAAGACATAACATAATTAATTGAGATGTGGATGCTTCTTGAGGAGGATATTCCTAATGTCATGGTCACCCTACATGAAAATATGACTAAGGAGAAATGTATACTCAAATTAAAGGAAGGATATAGAGCCAAGGGGGTTAGAATCAAGGATCATTTACAATGGTGAAGGGTGATGAAGCCTCCTACAAGAATTTCTCAAGAATTAAAAATTATTTAGAAAGAATCACAAGATCAATAATCAAGAGAGAATTTTGATTTTCGACCTGACAAAGATCAAAGATACATTCACATTCCACTTAAAAAATATTTATCTAGAATAATCCTTTGATGGATCACATTAGTGAGGCGTGGCCCTTAATAGACGAGGAGTGTTATCCCTACTAAGCTGTGGAGTAGTGAATGAGATATTCTTGGAGCAACTATTTGAAGAGAATGTCCTACTAGTGCTTAATGGGATGAAATATGAGAAATCCTTGAGAAATATGGCCTTCCCTGTGATATTTTGAAGATATGAAGGTTATTGGTAATGACATGTTCTCATGTCTTGGCCCTTGAGAACTATTTGGATTCTAGAATATAGGGAATATGGAATTGCACTGATCAAGTTAATCCCAGAATATTCATCTAGGTACACCATTAGGTCCTAGCTCCTAGAAATAATTTTTTTTCTTAATGCCTCATATAATATTCTCTAACCATAATAATTCAGTGGGTTTCAACTTGTATCAACCAAGAATAAATGGGTTTTTATTTGAAATCAATTTATTTTCGATATAGTGCTTGCTTCACGGGAAAGTGTGGAATGAGAAAAGGAATCCACACAATAGATTCTTCTCTTGAAAATAACATTTGAAAAAATAGATGAAAAATTTGATCGATCGTTTGTACTAATATGCTTTCCTAGTAAGGGGTTGGTACACGATTCTAAGTGAAAAATTATATGTTGTTATCACCGTTGTTTGAATATCTTATATACTTTTTTAGGAAATAGACTATTCAACTCAATATTTTGATCAGTTCCATTCCAATCATTCTCTAACCCTCATTCAACTCAATTGTTGATAACTTTGTTCCCATTGACATACCCCTTTGGGGATGCCCGTGCTTGTAATTTTTTGATTGCTTGTATTGATGCTTACAATTAGGCTGAAGTATGTGCCTATGAAATTTCGTCATAATAAATTCCCTCTACCTATGGTTGATTAGCCAAAGGTTTCTATATTTATGTAATACCCCGAGTTTCTATGTTTTAAAATTGAAAATTGAACAAGTCCAAAGGGGAAGTGAACCCCAATGGAGAAATATTATGTGGATTTATTTTATTTTTTATTTAATAAAATAAAATGGAAAATAATGCGTGCAATGAATAGACTGAGAATAAAGATCTGAAAACCTAATCCATGAGGATGGATAAGGTGATAAGACTTTCCCACAACTTCCAGAAATCCTTGGAAGGAATAATAAAGTTAATAAAAAAAAAAAAAGATTTGGAGATAAATATCTAATTTCTCCAATAAAGAGGAAAGTATTTGGAAGAGGTGGAAAAAGTTGGAAAATTGGAAAAGAAAGCTTTTAAAGTACCTATGTGGAAGAAACAGAGGAAAAGCCTACGCAAAACAGGAAGAAAGCATCCTTAATTTAGTGGACGCAGTAAATGGAAACAGGATAGAGAAAGCAAAGCTTAAATATGTTGTTCCAGGATAGACAAAGGGTTGTTTATCACTGGAGCTAAGGTCTCTGCTCGAGGGTGAGATACGAAGAGAGAACTCTATGGTTGGGTGGAAACTAGTCAGAGCTAACTGGTATGCACACTAAACTAGAAGTGGACTGTTTGATTTTAAATTCTCCTGTGTGATGTTTAACACCTGATTAGGGAATAGTTAAGATTAATTTGGAATTGCTTGAGTAAATTTGTGGAATACACATATGTTTAATTTGCATTGCGTATAATTATTTAGAAAAGGCCCATACATTTAATAGATTTTGCTACAGTATTAATACTAAAATTTGTATAGTTGTGTGGACAAAGTCTGTTTAGATCCAACTCCTAGAGTGTCTAAGCCCGGTGATAGGTTTAAATCTGGGGTTAGGTATCTGATAGAGAATTTCTCTATTCTAGTTAAACAAATAAACTGTTATCATTACCTGACTAGAATCTCAAAGAGACGATATCATTAAATGTAGTTTAATTTTCAGATCTGATGTATATAACTCTACATAGTGATAGGTAGAGGCTCTGGTACAAATACATATATACATGTATAGAATTAATGTGCTGTAGGTAAAATTTAAGTGCTGACAAAAAATGAATGAATTCTTTACAGTGTGATTCTAGCTCAATTTACTGCTATATATATATATATATATATTTTTGTCCTAGGTAGCTTAGAACTTATTTATAATTGAATATTAGAGAAATGTACATAAACTAGAAGACTGGTCTAGAGTAATACATCAAAAATCTAAAATCTTTAGATGACAACATGATAGGCCTATTGAAACAACATACTAAACTAACAATAGGTAAATTTGAGCATATCAGATATATATGTGGAAATAGAAAAACATTCTATGTTCTATGCTACAACAAGTAATGATAACATAAGTACATGTTATGATATTCGGAATACAAACAGAGTGATAGCATCACCAAGACAACTATTATAAGAAATTAAACCATATTCAATGATCATAACTACTTGCAACCTCGAACCAAACTACTCTAATGATAACAATAGAGTAAACATAAAGGTAGTAGCCATTTCAATAATATGAAAGCTATACACACACACACACACACACACACACACACACGCACACATATATACTGTCTGGGATTTCACCAAAAGGCTCATGCCTTAACCCATAAGTGGGGATGCAAATAAATAATGACAGCGTACGATCACAATAGAAATAAACGAGGAACATTGGTATAAAATTTTTACACAGTCCAAACTTGGGTTATAAACCCATAAATGTTTAGGTGTATATTACATTAAGATATAAAATAGGTACAATATCATGGTAGAGGCTAGGGTCACTATAAAACAATGTGATACATCATTGGAAAATCTAGAGCGATGACCGGTGCAAAAGAGGCACTCAAAAATAATGATACCAACCTGTATAAGCAGGGGATCACGGTTAACAAACTACACAAGTTATTTGGGTAACCCAATCCACCGTAAGACGAGAAGATGGTAGCTGGACGTACCTGCATAACACAAACAAATTGATTAAGAATTATTAAAATGGAAACAAACTATTAAATAATGATATTCATGTGGAGTTGAACCACATAAGATAAAATGATATACCTTAGAAAGGCTCTGCCTTCACGGCAACCCCACCTGTAGTCACAAAAAAACAAGTAAAGATTAGAAATCATATTTAAGTTAGTGATAAGTAAGATGTAGGGCTATATAGCTTAAAGAAACCCTCGTGAACGAAAATCTAACATAGCAGTGCACCTGTGGAAATAAAATGGGTAAAACGAAACCCCTCAACTAGTAGCACGACATTGTAATGACATTATTGAAATCTAAGGTGGTCCAAAGAAAACATTGGAACAATTTAAGAGATGAACTGTGATGCAGGAGCATCAAGCTCAAATTTTATTATTCATTTGTGTGAAATAGGGGGTGAGGTTTTTAATTATTTTATTAATTATTTTGCTAATTTTTTAATAAATTAAGAGAGAAAAATGTAAAGGTGAGGATTATTGTATATATTCTTTTAATAATTAAGGATATGAGTGGAATGGATTAGGTAGATAATCTAGGGAGTAGGAATTCAATATACGGGACTTTTTTGAGTCCAAAACTAGAATAAATCTAATTTAGATTTAGTTAAGATTTGTGTGGAGGAATTTATGGAATGGAGTAAATTCATATTTATGTATAAATAGGAGAGTTTTGTAAGGAAGAATTTAGAGAAAGTGAGAAGTGAGGAAGCGAGGAGGGTGTGAGAAATGATTTGAGAGATTTTATAAAGGGCCAAGAGCTAGGAGAGGCTCTCCATTTTAATATTTGGCCGAGGATTTCTTATGTTATTATATATCTGTATATTTTTTTTTAAGCTCTATTTCAGTTATGTATATTTGAAGTTGAAGCAAATGGAGTTTTAAATGAGTTTTCTTAAGTATTTAAGAATTGAAGGAAGTGTTCATTGTTTATATGCGAGGATCTAATTCAACCCAGAATCCCTACATCATTTGGTGTCAGAGCTGGAAACGGTTTCCTGCAAGAGCTTGGAAGAGAGTTGATTGATATATTATACTTTTCATTTAAGTCTGCTATTTATATGGATATTAATGCATGTGCTATGAGTTAAATAATATTGAACGTAGTTAGTCAAATTACAAACAGTGGTAGCGCATTCTCCTAGCTGGACAACGCTGCAATTGAGTGGGAAACTACTAGCTTGCAGACAGAGCTATAGTATGAAGAAATTGAATGTGAATTAGTAGCGGTCTGTGGAACTATGCGCATGTAGTAAAGAGGAGAAAGTGTCTTGAAGCACTGTAATCAAGCATCGTAGCTGAAGGATGCTGCCAACGATGGCTTGAAACACCGTGTTCAAGCATCACAATCGAGGAGGCTGGCAACAGGTGGCTTGATGAACTTCCATAATAGTCTAGGGATGTTGGAGTGGATTGAAGCAAACAACCGGCACATGGCGCCACAATGCAGAGTTTGTTTATGATTGTTTTGCGAAAATGTTGAATGTGTAGTTTAATGTTTTGTGGAGGCTACGTAGACATTAACAAAATACCCATGGGAGAAAGAGAGTCTCCATAGCGGATAGAAGATGATATATGTGACGAGGTGGCATACACGGACTCCACTTTTCTGCAGTTCGTGGCATATGGTAGCAGCGTGCAGTATATGATATCACAAACCCATGTGATATCACCAGTATGATTTAATAAATGGATCTGTGGCGTCTGAAAATTCATCTGCGTTAACATAGCTATATAACCATGGGTTTTGACATTTGCGTGAATGGTATTTGCATAAATATTGGGTGAATGGCAATAGCTATTTTTGAAGATTAAGTTTTTTAATTAAATGAGAAATGCACAGATGCTTGTAGTATAACCCAGACAACGTTAAAGTAGATGAGTAGTGCCAAGACCGACAGTGGTAAGTAAAAAATTGTGAGGTAGAGCAACCGATAGTGAATTCATCCAAGAAAAACGACGAGTAAATGGTCTTATATGCAGCAAGTCTTATATAATTACAGTCTAATTCTCTTTGTGTTGTTGGGCGGTGATCCATAATAGAGACTCCATCAATTTATGCGTTAACATTTCATGTGGGTTGTAAAAATATTCTGTGATTTGAATCATGCATATTGGTCATCAACACCTGGAAGGCGATGGCGTTTGCAGTGAACAGTTTTAATATTGTCCAAGTTGGTTTGTTAAGGATGAACTTAGGTTGAAGAATTATTCATGGGATTCAAATGCCATATTTTATTTTAAATGAAATTGTTATTTGCACCCACAATGGTTGTGTGAGGACTCATAAAATCCTATATGAGTTGAAGCTTACGTAAAGTTATAATATTTCATATTATAGAAAAGTTTTTGGAATTTCCCATGAAGTAATGAATCAACTACATCATTTTGAAGAGTAAGCTTGGGCCAAAGGAAAAAATTGCATATTTTACTGTACTAATTTGAAAGTGTGGGATTTGTGTTTTTTTCCTAAATGTTGGAAGCACATTTGGAGATCTTGCTTGAGAAGAGATCAGTCAATGGGCTGAGAGTGGGTTTCACTCAGAAAAATTAGAAGGGCACAGAAAATTGGAAAGGTATGTTAAGTAAAATTATGGGCGAACATATCATATGTTGACATTTTGGGTTTTCTTAACCAAAATCAAATTTATAGACAAGTATTTTTGCGGAAATGATGTGTCAACATGTTGTTAAACATTAAAGTGAAAATGTTGCAAATGCGGAGGTATAAAGGAATGGAAAAATGAATGAAAAATATGTGCAAATCCTGGGTGATATAAGAGAAACATGCATTTTTTTTATGAGGTGGTTTATTATGCATAATATGGATTCTCGCAGTTTTGGTTAAGTCATTTTTGGACCAAATATTGTAGTTTGCAGTGGGAGAATTATTTTGGTTTGTGTTTTGAGATTGTAAGACAAAATTGCTTGATGTTGTAGAGTCTTTATTCTACCATCATGTGGCGGCATTCAGGATGGAAACAATGTACGAGTTGTACATTATTCATCGAAGAAATTGAAAACATGAATAGCTTGTTATCTGTACATAGGTGAAGAGATGTAAGTTGATGTACCATTTATAATGTGCAGTTGTATGGTGCTTGAAAGTACAGGTGAGAGATGGAAAAAGATCATGCAGAGATATTGAAGGTGAGCTGATATGTTTTATTTTAACTCTGGTTTGAAGATGATGTTTGCAGAATTCAGGTTGGAGACAGTTGAAGGAAATCTCAGCAAAAGAAGATCACAGTTTTAAAAGTACTGATGAAAGAGACTAGTAATAGTTTCTGAATGAAAGAAAAGTGTGGAGCAGAACCTTGAATAATTCTAACAGAGATTGGAAAAAAAGGACAATTTTGTTCTTAAAAAATGCAGATGAGTTGAATATTAGAGGGAGCAGAGAGGATGCTCAAGAGTTTCTAGATAATAGAGAACCAGTGCTTGCCAAAATTCCAAGTCCAGATAGAGGATTGGTGAGGTAAGTGGCAGCAGAGAGGACTTGTTGTTGCATAGGATTTTAGTACAGCTCATGGTGAGTGAGTGAGGAACTCATGAAGATAGAGACAAAGATGAATACTGAAGGTCATTGCATAGGTTCTAAAGAATACCATAGCAGAAGAAAGGAGAAGGAATATTCCAAGGCAAATGGCATGAGAGTGAGTCAAGAGCAGATTGATAGAGAAAGAGCTGAGAGAAAATTCCGTCTTGAGTTGTTGATGGAAGTGTTACAGAGAAGTAAAGTAGAATATAGATATGGATGGAGTATGAAAAGGAAAGTCAAATGGCATGGATTGCAAGTGAATTGGGAACATAGAGTGAATGTTCAATTGAAGGAAGAGTTACTCAGTTCAAATGAGTATGTAAAGAAAGAGTTGATATGTGAGCCAGAATATGGTCCATTACTTTCTGAAAGTAATGATGTGATAGAAGAAAAATCTACAGAAGAATTGAATCAAATGAAGGATTCAGAGGAACATGGAGATATGATGACTAAATCATCAAGTGAGACCACAAGGTCTTCTGTTTTTAAAACTAATGATTTGTGTGTGATTGCAGGTACATCACAAGATGTTGAGAAAACTTTAAAGTTTTTTAAGGAGAAGAAGTTGAATCTGAAATCTATTCAGAATGATGCTGAGATAGCCAGATCTTAGAAAGAAATGAAGACAGAGGGGTCTCATGGAAATATTCAGTAGAATATTGAAGCAGAAGAAGAAGGGCCATCTGATGATTGGTCAACATCAAGTGAAGGTATGGAAAGTTGTGTAAAGTTTCCAAGTTCTACCCCAATTAAGATTTTTGAGCTATATAGAAAGTTAGATCTTCAAAGAAGGAAGTTGGAAAAGTAGAGGATCTATACGCAGGGTGAGTCGCTAAAAGAGAAAGACAAAGAAATTGTCTTGAAGAATAATCAGGAAACAGATGACAAGGATGTAGGAATGATTCAGAAAATCAAAGAAGTTCATTATTGTGCACCAAAATAGGGAGACATTCTTGAAACAGATGATATAAAGGAGTGAATAGTTGATAGTCTCATGGAGAATTTAAATCAGCATACCGATGTGCTGATGGAAGAAGAAATTTTAGAGAAGCATACTGAAATGTTGCCAAAGAAGAAAGAGGCATTTAGGCCTTATGTTTTTTATTTTAATAATTGTTTTGTGAATATAGGTTTTATTGCAGATGCTGGAGAATATCTATTGGACAGAGAAATTAGACTGATAAGGAGGATAATGATGAAAGTATCCCAGAAGAAGACAACAACAGTAAAACAAAGAAGAAGCAGCAAGAGGAAGACAACAGAAGACTGTGAAAGCATAGCCAATCGGGAAATGAAACATAAAGTGTGGAGACCTGGAGAAAAACAACAAACAAAAGAAACAACAAATGGAGAATTGCAGCGCAAGATATGGGATCCAGGAAGACAAAGATCCGAAACACATGATCAGGTGATCATGGTTAATTTCAACCTTGGGAGTCTGATGCAGAAGCATCAAGCTCCAATTTTATTATTCATTTGTGTGAAATAGGGGGTGAGGTTTTTTAATTAATTTATTAATTATTTTTCTCATTTTTTTATAAAGTAAGAGATAAAAATGTAAAGGTGAGGATTATTGTATATATTATTTTAATAATTAAGGATATGAGTGAAATGGATTAGGTAGATAATCTAGGGAGTAGGAATTCCATTTACAGGACTTTGTTGAGTCCAAAACTAGAATAAATCTAATTTAGATTTCGTTGAGATTTGTGTGGAGGAATTTATGGAATGGAGTAAATTCATATTTATGTATAAATAGGAGAGTTGTGTAAAGAATAATTCAGAGAGAGTGAGAAGTGAGGAAGTAAGGATGGTGTGAGAAATGATTTGAGAGCTTTTGTAAAGGGCCAAGAACTGAGAGAGGCTCTCCATTGTAATATTTGGCCGAGGATTTCTTATGTTATCATATATTTGTATATTTTTTTTATAAGCTCTCTTTCGGTTATTTATATTTGAAGTTGAACCAAATGGAGTTTTAAATGAGTTTTCTTAAGTATTTAAGAAAAGAAGGAAGTGTTCATTGTTTATATGCCAGGCTCTAATTTAACCCAAAATCCCTGCATCAAACTGGTTCAACGGTGTGGGTTATTCCTCACCAAAGAAAAACATAACAAAGTTAAAATGCTGAGGAAAGCACTGAGGTGAAGAAATATGTGTTATATGATTTACAAATAGTGGGAGAGTCTCATTGGAAATTCCTTGAGTAAATAAAAACATACAAACGAGAAAGAAATGTGTTCAACCAGACACTGAGACCAACAATAAACACTGTATTCATAACTATGATTTGAGAAATTGTATCGGAGGAGATAGAGCGTATTCAATATTGGGTAAAATATAAAGTAATGCAAGTCTGAGAAGAACGCAGAGAGGCTGCACCCTTATCAAAAGAGAGGTGCCTTTTAAATACTTGAGAAGAGAGCAACACGAAAATCTACTCTAAGATTTCATTTCAAGTCACCATGATAGAAAAGAAGAATATGCAACTCTATTAGGAAATCGAACAGGAGTAACAGAACCCAATTACGCCATACAAAACAAAGAGATTCACCTCCATAATAACTCATGCTCAATTTAGAATAGCAGAGTGACAAAAATCATTATCCAAAAGAATATAGAACTCCAGAACTGGAAATAGCTACAGTGGTGAGAAAAACGATTTACCTGAGCAATGTAAACATGACTGAGGTGGGACGGTGCGGTGTTCCTCTCATATTTCCTCCAGATGAGAGAGAAGGGAGACACAGTAAGCCATCCCAACGAAAACCAAAACTGGAAGTTCAAATGAAGCTTGAAACCTGAAAGGTCAACTGATATACACCACGAATAAAACCTAAATTGCAGAAAAATCCACACCATCGACACATCATAAGATAGGAGGAGGAACGCTGGCATCGATGAGATGGAGTTCAGAAAATCTGATGTAGGAGCATTCAGGCCTAGTCAGCAATTTTATAGCATGATCACATGTTGTGACTAACAAGGGGTTGGAAGATAATATTTTAATTAATTTTATTTGTTTAAATATATGAGAGTGTTTATTTATTGTTAAATATGAGGAAAGGGTATATGTGGCTGACTGATCCTCCCTGTGTGGAGATCAGGCCAAATAGTTAGATTTTTTTGACTAAGAATAGAATATGAGGAATTTTAAAAGCTTGTTTTAGCGTTGGTATAGAAAAGAGTGGGTTTGAAGAGAATTTTTAGGAGAGGTTGAGAGATTTCTGGTTCTAAACCAGAATTGGTTCATGAAACCATTTATTTGTATAAATTGTGTCTTCTTGTATAATTCAGAGGGAGAGAAGATTCGGAAGCACCTGGAAGCCTACGGGTAGCATAGGAGAAGAAGGCCACAAACTAGAATAATCAGGCCGAGAGGGCAGAGAGCCTAAAAATTGTATTTATGTGTTTCTGTGTGTACATACAGAGGAAGGAATGACTCTGTATTGTTTATTGGAAATAGAAAAAAGAAACAGTGTTGCGTGCATAGTGCATTAAACAGCCCATGGAGGCCTTCAATTAATTGCTTTCTCAGTATTCGAATGATATAAATGCTGCCTATGTTTTTCAATTTTTTTTTCATAAGATTATGGTGTTAAGGGATGGATTGGTGAGAGCATACCTTCGTTTTGGTTTCGTAGGAAAAAGAACACAAAATACACTAAGTTTATGGCGTAGAACGTATTCAGATTCATAATCCAAACTTCCAATTTGTTAGACAGTGGTTTTGAGTGCTATCGGGTCTGAAGAACCCAAATCGCATCAACCCAATGCATTGACATGTTGAATCACCGAATGCCATTTACACAGAGAAATTATGCTAAAACCCTTAGCGTATCCATTGAGAAGACTTGAAATAATATAAGGATTTCTTTTGGTCTTATTCCATCAACAATATTTGTGGTCCATTGGGATCCAATTGCCAATTTGTGAATTGTTCTGAGCGTCAGATCGGTCAGATCTGAGCACAAAAATCCACATAAGTTTATGTTGAAATCGTGTAACACAGAGAGAGTAAAATTTATTTTAATACAGAGTTAGTTGAATCATTTTTGAATTATATATGTGTGGAGGTTTGATTGAATCAAGACATGTTATCTGCTATTCCTGAACATCGTAAAATCTGAAACGTGGAGAAATTATGTTGTTAACCACTGTTCAATGAATAACTATGGTAAAGTGAATCGATTCCAATAGAAATTGAGTTAATACTTCAGCGCAGAGAGAAGTGTGGTTAAAAGGAGACAATTCATTTTGTTTGCTGCAATCAATTTCTGTGGACGTATAGCTTTGACAAGTCGATGAATAGAGGTTGAATTCAAGCCTGATGTAGAGCGATGAATTTCAGGGTCGAATCAAAAGCCTGTGTAATTTAATTTCAAAGCAATCAATTTCCAGTTCTGGTTTGATCACTGTTGGTTGAATTTTTGCAGAAGCGGATTAAAGTTGACTGTTCATAGCATAATTCCGAGGAAACCAGCGCATTAAGAAGAGGGAGTAAAATTGAATCCGTTGGTAAGTAAGACCAAGAGAAGCAGTGATCGAAATTTAGTTCGATTGCAGACAATTGGTATGAAAGTTGCTATGTGCTAGCAGTTTGGAGTTTTAATGAAAAAAGAGCCTTGATTATGGATTTAATATTAAATTATGTGGATGTTTGAATTTCTTCAAAATCTAACATATATATTCAGGCATGGGTGTTGATTTTATAATCATGAATTAAAAGATAGCTTCCTTATGTGTTGAAATTGCCAGAAAGTGGAATTACTTGGCATGGATTTGGAGAAGCATTTTTGTATATATGGTATTTTGTAGATTATGGGTTTGGCGGGTTCCGCTCGCCATCATTTTGGTATCAGAGCTAGCTTAACACTCTGAAAATATTGTTTTGGGAAACTGAATTTTAATTTTAGCAAATGTATAATTTCGCTGAAGTGCGTTTGATGAAGATGAGGATCAGGCTACAAACAATGTTGAGATCAGAATAGAGAAGCAGAGAATGCCCGGGAAGGTCTGGTAAGAATGTTTAAGTTGATAATTTTGTAGAGATGTATTTGGATGTCTAAAGAATAACAGGAGATTGAAATTTCAAAGGAGGAAGTGTTTTCCTTTTAGGAAAAGTTGATTGCATGACTGATTTGATTGAGGTAAAAGATTTAGAAGTTAAAGCTGAACAGATGAGTGGTTTGTTGTAGGATTGAATTCATTTGAATAGTTTGAAGAATCTTGTGAAACTGAGAATGATTTAAGATTGTTTAAATATTGTTGAAGGCAATGATATTGATGATTGAAAGAACAGAGATTGGGTTAAAAGGACTGAAAGAAGAACCACTATAGGAAATGAATTTTGTAAATTGCATAGGCAAAACAACATTTTCTTACAAACATGTTATCAGAAGGAATTGATAGTATCTATCATAAATTGGAAAATATAATTGAAACTCAGATCTAATCTTAATTGGTCTTGAAAACTGAAGAGTCCATTATGAAAAATAGAATGGTAGATAGTTGTTGGCTGTATGGAGTCCTATTGAATGGAAAGTCTAAATGAAATAGTGAACAGGTGAGTCCTTTGACTGATGGAATGGGAGTTAGTTTAAAGACATCTTTGAAGGAAATATTGCAGGTTTGAAAGATACTTTGATGTGTCTTGAGATAAGATTGTGCAGGTCAGTGGAAGCAGTGGATTTGCTGAAAGGTGGAATGAGTTGTACCAGCATCATAGCATATGAGCTATGTAAAGAAGATAGAGCAAGAAGAACTCCCAGATGCGTAAAGGTGACAATACCCGACAGTAAAAAAATTTACTGAATGAAGAAGGTAGTGAGCAATTGAAGATGAAAATCCTAAAGCAAGGAGTATTCAAGAGGAGATGAGAACAACTTCCAACTAAGGTTGGGTAGAAGTTGATGAGACAGCTCCACAATTGTGATTGTGGATAGGAGATAACAATTCCAGCAAGAAGAGTGCTGGGTAGAATTGTTGGTCAGTGAAAGGTTCGAGGAAAGAACCAATAGGTGCCAAAAGGCTAAACTCAGGAAATTTTGGTGAGGCATGAAGGAGACTTGTTATAGACGAAATGGAAAAAGTTAGTTGCAGCTCACTAGTGAACAAGGAAAGTTCACCAGAGGAAGGAAAGGAACTGAATATTGATGGTCATGACAGGGGTACAAAGGAAAGTCACAGACATAGGGAAAAGAGTGCTGAAGAAGTTAGACTCAAAGGAATGAGTAAAGAAGAAAGGGACATAGAGTTGGCTGGGATGAAGGAAGAACTCAGTCGTTTGGAGAAGCTGGTATTGAAAGGAATTAGATAAAAATGGAAACAAGGATTTTATGTGGGAAGAAGAGTTAAATGGCCTGTCAGAGAATTGTTTTCTGGGAAATTTTTACTTCAAACAACTGAGAATGAAGAAATAGAATACATCTGTGAACCAGAGAAAGGATCTCTCCTTGGGGACGAAGACAGTGATGACAGTAGAGAAGAACTGATCTATGCAGATTAGAATGAGAGGAATGTGTTGACATCATCCGCACAGACAAGAGGATCTCATATTTTTGGGATTAATTATTTCTGTGAATGTAAAATTGCAGGTATGCAGCCTAAAGAATTTGAACCTGTGTATGAAAAAGTGAAAGGAGCAAAGGCAAGACAAGCAAGAAAGGAGATGCATAAGGAATTTCAAGACTTCAATTGGTGGAGGAAATTAAAAGGTATGGCTGAATGGTTATGTCTTCTTTTAGTGGAAACTTATTGGATCATATTTGAAGGAATTTTAGCATGGAAAGAAGACCAATGGGAAATGGAAACAGGAAAGGAAACAAATGCATTGCAGATTTAGGAAGTGAAGAGAAGGAAAGCTGACACCGAGAACTTAGCTGAAGAAAGTAAGCCAAGGAAATATTTGAAAGATCAAAGTCTTATCAGAGAAGAGGAAGAGGCATTATTGTCTTATTTGGACAAACTGAGTATTGGAAGAAATTGTGTAGAACAAGAAGGTATTCTACAAACTTATGATGAAGTTGCCAAGCATAGTCAAGAAGTTGCAGTCCCAGAAGTTTTCTTTGATGAGGAAGAAATCAGAGATGTTGAGGAAGAATTTCTCAATAATTTAGTGAACTATCAGAGTAGTTCAGAGGAGCATGAGGAGCTGATCATTGAGGCCTCAAATGAAGAGCCTTGCATTTTTGAAACTGACATGTTATGTATGTTTTCAGGTTTGACAGGTGAGGAGAAATTGGACAATGTGCTTATGCATATTGATGAAGAAGTGAGATTACTGGAAGAAATGGTTGAAACCGAAATATATTTTGAGCATGTATTTAATAATTTTGAGAATGAGGGTATTGACAGGGAAATTGTCATGATTAAAGGAGCTGAAGATAAACAAATGAAAGTTTGTGATGATAACGCAGAGGAAAGTATGGAAATGGAAATTGATGACAATCTCATAACTTTTGCAGAAGGACAATATAAAGAGTTGATGGCAGAATCACCTATGAAGATCGAAAACCATAGCTATTTTGAATCTGACAATTGTGGTGGAAATTCTGTTTTATACAGGAAGGAGGAGTCATATGCAAATGACATATTTATTGAATATGAAGGAATTGACATTTTGCTGAAAAATTTATTAGACAAATCTGAGAACATAGAAGGAAGAATTATCTTTGATGATAATGAAACAAAGTATGTAGAGTACAAACAACAGATTGTAAATGGCAGAGGCAAGGAAGATTTGGACAAAAAAATTATAATTTATATGGAAAAGGAGAATGTACAGCAGACAGATGTCAGTGGAGTTCAGTTAAAGACAAATGGTAAGAAGGAAATTGAGAAATTGTGGAAGATGAAATTAGATGAGAAGAGGGACAGCAAGAAGGAGAAATTGACCACAGGAATTTGTATCAGCAAGAACAGAGGACAACAACAAATTAAGATTTGGAAATCTGGAGGAATAGAAGTGACAGTGGCAGAAGAATTAAATCAGCAGCATAATGAAAGTGATGACCAGTTACAAAGTAAAGTTTGGGATACCGGATGGACAGCAGAAGAAACACATGACCAGGAGGTCATGGAAACTTTCAAATTTGGGAGTCTGATGCAGGAGCATTCAGGCCTAGTCAGCAATGTGATAGCATGATCACATGTTGTGACTAACAAGGGGTTGGAAGATAATAGTTTAATTAATTTTATTTGTTTAAATATATGAGAGTGTTTATTTATTGTTAAATATGAGGAAAGGGTATATGTGGCTGAGTGATCCTCCCTGTGTGGAGATCAGGCCAAACAGTTAGATTTTTTTGACTAAGAATAGAATATGAGGAATTTTAAAAGCTTGATTTAGCGTTGGTTTAGAAAAGAGTGGGTTTGAAGAGACTTTTTAGGAGAGGTTGAGAGATTTCTTGTTTTGAACCAGAATTGGTTCATGAAACCATTTATTTGTATAAATTGTGTCTTCTTGTATAATTCAGAGGGAGAGAGGATTCAGAAGCACCTAGAAGCCTACGGGTAGCATAGGAGAAGAAGGCCACAAACTAGAATAATCAGGTCGAGAGGGCAGAGAGCCTAAAAATTGTATTTATGTGTTTCTGTGTGTACATACAGAGGAAGGAATGACTCTGTATTGTTTATTGGAAATAGAAAAAAAAACAGTGTTGCGTGCATAGTGCATTAAACAACCCGTGGAGGCTTCCAATTAGTTGCTTTCTTAGTATTCGGATGATATAAATGCTGCCTGTGTTTTAAATTTTTTTTTTTTTATAAGATTATGGTGTTAAGGGATGGATTGGTGAGAGCATACCTTCGTTTTGGTTCCGTAGGCAAAAGAACCCAAAATACACTAAGTATTTGGCGTAGAATGTATTCAGATTCATAATCCAAACTTCCAATCTGTTAGACAGTGGTTTTGAGTGCTATCAGGTCTGAAGAACCCAAATCGCATCAACCCAATGCATTGACATGTTGAATCACCGAATGCCATTTACACAGAGAAATTATGCTAAAACCCTTAGCGTATCCATTGAGCGGACTTGAAATAATATAAGGATTTATTTTGGTCTTATTCCATAAATGATATTTGTGGTCCATTGGGATCCAATTGCCAATTTGTGAATTGTTCTGAGCGTCAGATCGGTCATATCTGAGCACAGAAATCCACATAAGTTTCTGTTGAAATTGTGTAACACAGAGAGAGTAAAATTTCTTTTAACGCAGAGTTAGTTGAATCATTTTTGAATTATCTGTGTGTGGAGGTTTGATTGAAACAAGACATGTTATATACTATTCGTGAACATCGTAAAATCTGAAACATGGAGAAATTATGTTGTTAACCACTGTTGAATGAATAACTACGGTAAAGTGAATCGATTCCAATAGAAATCGATTTAATTCCTCAGCGCAGAGATGTGGTTAAAAGGAGACAATTCGTTTTGTTTGCTGGAATCAATTTCTTTGGATGTATAGCTTTGACAAGTCGATGAATAGAGGTTGACTTCAAGCCTGATGTAGAGCGATGAATTTCAGGGTCGAATCAAAAGCCTGTGTAATTTAATTTCAAAGCAATCAATTTCCAGTTCTGGTTTGATCACTGTTGGTTGAATGTTTGCAGAAGCGGATTAAATTTGACTGTTCACAGCATAATTCTGAGGAAACCAACGCATTAAGAAGATGGAGTAAAAGTGAATCTATTTGTAAGTAAGACCAAGAGAAGTAGTGATCGAAAGTTAGTTCGATTGCAGATAATTGGTATGAAAGTTGCTATGTGTTGGCAGTTTGGAGTTTTAATGAAAAAAGAGCCTTGATTATGGATTTAATATTAAATTATGTGGATGTTTGAATTTCTTCAAAATCTAACATATATATTCAGGCATGGGTGTTGATTTTATAATCATGAATTAAAAGATAGCTTCCACATGTGTTGAAATTGCCAGAAAGTGGAATTACTTGGCATGGATTTGGAGAAGCATTTTTGTATATACGGTATTTTGTAGATTCTAGGTTTGGCCATGGCATTTTCCGAGATGCATTCTACATGCATCGAAGACTTGTGATCTCGGTTGCCGTGTTCGGGCTCTGCACCACTCCCTCTAAAAATAAATTGCATTGATATTGGTCATGTTATACCTTCCATCATCTCCCATCTCGATGTGCAGTTGGAGGTCCCTCTCCTCCAAGTCATTGAAAAAATTCTTGGTTGCCTGTCATATGGAATGAGGTTCCGCTATCTAGATAACACACAATACCCATCACCAATGTCACCGTGCATGCAATGAGGGTGAAATCCAACTCGAATTATGAAGCTAGAGCTTCACCTGTCGCTCCTCCTGAGGGCTTCTTGCCAACATTTTTTTGTGGACACTTTGTGGCATAGTTTCCCAGCTCATGACAATGAAAGCACTTGATTTTCGACAAATCTTTCTTCTTGCCCGCCTAACTAGATTCTACTTTGGAATGGGATTTCTTCCATTTCCCTTTCTTTGCCTTTCCATCCAAGGCACAACTCTCCTCATCCTCAGCCTTGGATGAAGTCACCTCTATGTTGCTCCACCTTATTTCTTCATGTACAAGATCAGATCATAACTGCTCCCAACTTGGTAGTTTGTCTCTACCATTCACAGAATCTTGATAACTGTGCTAGATCTTGGGAAGACCCAACAGAGCTAAAGCTAGCAAATATTTTTCATGGACTATCACACCAACCCCACCAAGTTCATCACGACATTGTGTAAACTTTCTTAGGTACTGTGGAATTGATTCAACCTTTTGATTTTTTGTGCTCTAAAGCTTGTCCTTGAATTCCAACTTCTTGTGGTCATTGTTGTTTTCAAGAAAATTTGTCAGTGCTTTCCACATCATGAATGGAGTTTCTTTCCTGTGGAGATTTGAGACAATATGATCTTGAACTCCCTCCAATATGTTCCTCCTCGCTTTAACCACATCCTTATTAAATTGAGCGAGATCCTAGGAATCAACGGCTGGGGTTTTCACTACATTTGTCTTGATGTAATCTAGTAGCCCATTGTCATCTAATATTGCCTCCATGCGGATATTCCATGCCACAAAATTTGTGGTTCCTTCCAAAACATTATCGATCCTGAGTCATGTGGCAGTCATCTTCTCAGTCTTGGAAAAATACTACAACATTGATCTTGAAATTCGAACCTCTTGCAAAGATCACTTTGAATTCTGTTCTCTACTTTGAATCTAGCTCTGATACCATGTAGAAATTAATTGTAGATTCAATATTTCTCATGTAATTTTCTAAAACATAAGACTCAAATCTACTCTACTCATATGCAAAAATCAATTAATGATTGAGAAGTTATATCAAAAGCATGCATCATCATTTAACACACATACATGAGGATATATCTTGGGGAAATAAAATGCTTAAAACCTCTTCCTATCTATATTGGATTAGTCATAAAATAGAGAAGAAATACAATGCTTTCTCAAGCCCGAGAAACCTCTACAAAAGTATAATCTATCTCATTGCCTTACATATTGACTTTGGACAACACTTAGCCAATATTCCTGCTTTTCAATCTCCTAGTTCTTTGCACCATTTCTCAAGGAATTATCCCTCTATTAATTAGGGAAATCCCCATCCAGAACTGCACAATCCCTATAGGTCCTTCTTTGACTACATGCATCACTTGTACAACTTGGATAATTATACAACTTATAGTACACTGCCATTGAACTCCAATATCAACTAGGTAACTCGAATTTCATGCATGCATGAGTTAATTATTAGTTGATTGATTAGTTAAGTGGTTGAACACTGAAGCTAATCCCCACTGCTAGACCTCCTACTAGTTCTTCCAATAGTTGGAACTAGTTTAACCAACCTTAAATAAATTTAACTGAATTAAATTGTTACAACTGAAATTAAACTCAATGTTGAGATTCAACAAGATGATGAGCTTAGTGAAAAGAGTCGCTTTCACTAAGTGGGCCCATAGGCTATTTTTGGCGCAAAGTCTATTTTTAGACTATGTCTATTTTTAGACATGTCGATCATATTCTATGAGTTGCAGGATGCTATTTGTGGATGGTTGGTCAAGCTGGAAAAATATATGGACTTCTATTTTTAGACATATTGGGTGGAATCTATTTTTAGATTGCCATTCTAAAAATAGATATGTCGAATATTATTAGCTCTTAATAATATTTGGACTCTAAACATTATCTTATTCTCTTGGAGCACTTCAGTTAAGTGCACAGATGTGGCACAACAACTGACAGAAGGAATTACACTATTCCTGAGGGTTTACTGGAGCTAATGCATGAGGACTTCAATTAGAACTCATGTGACAGAGTTTGGTGGAGTTATAGAAGTAGTTGGTGGAGTTGTATTTAGTTTAACTCAGTTAGACTCAGTTGAGCTAGTTGTATCTAGTCTAACTGATTGATACACTAGTGAGAGTAGTGTGAATTAATTAGTTAATTAATTCACTAAATAATAACTCATTAATCAACTGAAGAATACATCAGTTAACTATAGTGCATGGCAGTTTCAGTGGAGACCAGTGGAGAGGTAGGTGAAAGAGCAAGTGTGACTATCAGTTGTGACTATAGTGATGCATTGACTGCATCCAACACTCAGTGGAGATGCCAATGAGGATTGCGTAGTGCAAGCCAGGTGGATTCAAGTTCATTCAGAGCCATTCTTCAGCAGGGATTGCGCAGTAGGGGCAGAAGAGGAGGCAGCCAGGCAGGTGGCAAAGATCGGCATGGATTTCAAGATCGGGTCGATTAGTGTAGCGATTGTATAGCATCGAGAGCTTCATATGATCGCCCGTGTGAGGATTGTTACATGATCTCTATGACATATATTAGATACAGATAGTTGGGGTTTTCAACTTCAGGCTTTCCCATTAAAACAACTGTGTTAATGTGTGTGAATTTTTATTGTTTCATGTGTGCATTGCAATCTTGATTTAATTTCCGCAAATGATCAATAGTGGAATAGATTTTGTATTTTTCATGAAGTTAAAATAGTGTGAAATCAAGAGAATCTTGGAAATATAACACATAAGTTATATAATTTCGACACTCAACCTAAGATCCTAAAATTTAGTAATTATTGTACACAACTCAAGTTAATCCCACAACTTGAATTAACTAAGATAAACTAGTGATAACAACTCAGTTAACTCATTCAAGTTATCTTGCGATGTAGAATTTCGATTTTCTCCTAATTTAATTCAAGGAAAAATTAAATCAATATTTTCTTGCTGCCATTTTTCAACACAAGTAGCAGAAAGCCTTTGATACATTAAAAGAGAAAATTAGTACAACACTAGTTCTAGCACTTCCAGATCGTAAGCAACCATTTAAGAATCAAACTGATGCAAGAGATTATACCATGGAGAAGTTTTGATGTAACATGGTAAGCATATTTGTTATCATTCTGAAACCTTTACCAATGCAGTAATTAACTATCCAACTTATAATAAACAATTGTATGTGTTGGTACAAAGCGTGAATAAATGGAAGCATTATTTGATGGGTAAAGAAACGATTATTCATACTGACCATCAACCTTTGCAATGTTTACAATCACAAACCAAGCTACAACAAGCTAGACATTTTAGGTGGATGGGATTCCTATAACAAATTCATTTGGTAATCAGGTAGAAGAAAGGTATATACAATAATGTTGTTGATATGTTTTCAAGGCCTATTTTTAATGCATTTGTAATTTTTAAACATAACATAATCATGCATGAAAGTTATATTGAAAAATATGCTCAAGATGATGATTTTAAAGATGTTTATGCAACTTTGATTCAAGTCAATCTTGGCAATTTATGTGCTCCATGGCGTGGAAGAGTCAATATCATAAGGGAAGCCCACACTTCTCTTATTACTAGTCACTTTGGTGTAGGCAAAATAGTTGCACAAATTCAGAGGCATTGTTATTGGCTACGTATGAATGAAATTGTTTCAAGATCTGTAAAGGGATGTTCCATGTGTGCTACTAGCAAGCCTAACAATAGGAAATTGGGTTTTTACACTCCAATTCCTATTCCTTCTCATCCTTGGAAAAATATTTCTATGGATTTTGTAGGAGGACAACCAATGTCAAAGAAAGTTCATGATAATTTATATGTTGTTGTGGGTCGTTTTAGCAAAATGTGTGCGTTAATTCCATGCAAAAAATGATTTATAGCTGAATAGGCCGCAAATATGTTCTTCCAAAATGTATGGGTTCACTTTCTGTTACCCACTTCTATTATTTATGATCGAGATTCTCGATTTTTTTGGAAGTTTTGGTCAAGTTTATGGGAACTCATGGACACCAAGTTGAAGAAGAGCAAAACATTTCATCCACAAATAGATGGCCAGGAAGAAGTAGTAAATAGAACAATAGTGCATCTTCTTTGTGGATATTTTGGTAAGCATCCTAAACTTTGGGATGAGCATTTGCATTACATCCAACATACCTACAATCGTGTCAAGCACTCATCTATACACATATCTCCATTTGAAGCTTGTTTGGGTTATTTTCCAAAGTCTCCTTTGGATTTCATAATTGGTAAA